>CM026396.1:28794335-28838272 GCA_014843695.1 Archivesica marissinica | reverse complement strand
AGAAGCGTGTACGTAGAGAAGCGTGTACGTAGAGAAGCGTGTACGTAGATAAGCGTGTACGTAGATAAGCTTGTACGTAGAGAAGCGTGTATATAGAGAAGCTTGTACATAGAGAAGCGTGTACGTAGAGAAGCGTGTACGTAGAGAAGCGTGTACGTAGGGAAGCGTGTACGTAGAGAAGCGTGTACGTAGAGAAGCGTGTACATAGAGAAGCGTGTACGTAGAGAAGCGTGTACGTAGAGAAGCGTGTACATAGAGAAGCGTGTACGTAGAGAAGCGTGTACGTAGAGAAGCGTGTACGTAGAGAAGCGTGTACGTAGAGAAGCGTGTACGTAGAGAAGCGTGTACGTAGAGAAGCGTGTACGTAGAGAAGCGTGTACGTAGAGAAGCGTGTACGTAGAGAAGCGTGTACATAGAGAAGCGTGTACATAGAGAAGCGTGTACGTAGAGAAGCGTGTACGTAGAGAAGCGGTACTAAGCGTGTACGTAGAGAAGCGTGTACGTAGAGAAGCGTGTACGTAGAGAAGCGTGTACGTAGAGAAGCGTGTACATAGAGAAGCGTGACGTAGAGAAGCGTGTACGTAGAGAAGCGTGTACGTAGAGAAGCGTGTACGTAGAGAAGCGTGTACGTAGAGAAGCGTGTACGTAGAGAAGCGTATACGTAGAGAAGCGTGTACGTAGAGAAGCGTGTACGTAGAGAAGCGTGTACGTAGAGAAGCGTGTACGTAGAGAAGCGTGTACGTAGAGAAGCGTGTACGTAGAGAAGCGTGTACGTAGAGAAGCGTGTACGTAGAGAAGCGTGTACGTAGAGAAGCGTGTACGTAGAGAAGCGTGTACGTAGAGAAGCGTGTACGTAGAGAAGCGTGTACGTGAGAAGCGTGTACGTAGAGAAGCTTGTACGTAGAGAAGCGTGTACGTAGAGAAGCGTGTACGTAGAGAAGCTTGTACGTAGAGAAGCGTGTACGTAGAGAAGCGTGTACGTAGAGAAGCGTGTACGTAGAGAAGCGTGTACGTAGAGAAGCGTGTACGTAGAGAAGCGTGTACGTAGAGAAGCGTACGTAGAGAAGCGTGTACGTAGAGAAGCGTGTACGTAGAGAAGCGTGTACATAGAGAAGCGTGTACGTAGAGAAGCGTGTACGTAGAGAAGCGTGTACGTAGAGAAGCGTGTACGTAGAGAAGCGTGTACGTAGAGAAGCGTGTACGTAGAGAAGCGTGTACGTAGAGAAGCGTGTACGTAGGGAAGCGTGTACGTAGAGAAGCGTGTACGTAGAGAAGCGTGTACGTAGAGAAGCGTGTACATAGAGAAGCGTGTACGTAGAGAAGCGTGTACGTAGAGAAGCGTGTACGTAGAGAAGCGTGTACGTAGAGAAGCGTGTACGTAGAGAAGCGTGTACGTAGAGAAGCGTGTACGTAGAGAAGCGTGTACATAGAGAAGCGTGTACGTAGAGAAGCGTGTACGTAGAGAAGCGTGTACGTAGAGAAGCGTGTACGTAGAGAAGCGTGTACATAGAGAAGCGTGTACGTAGAGAAGCGTGTACGTAGAGAAGCGTGTACATAGAGAAGCGTGTACGTAGAGAAGCGTGTACATAGAGAAGCGTGTACGTAGAGAAGCGTGTACGTAGAGAAGCGTGTACGTAGAGAAGCGTGTACGTAGAGAAGCGTGTACGTAGAGAAGCGTGTACGTAGAGAAGCGTGTACGTAGAGAAGCGTGTACGTAGGGAAGCGTGTACATAGAGAAGCGTGTACGTAGAGAAGCGTGTACGTAGAGAAGCGTGTACGTAGAGAAGCGTGTACGTAGAGAAGCGTGTACGTAGAGAAGCGTGTACGTAGAGAAGCGTGTACGTAGAGAAGCTTGTACGTAGAGAAGCGTGTACGTAGAGAAGCGTGTACGTAGAGAAGCGTGTACGTAGAGAAGCTTGTACGTAGAGAAGCGTGTACGTAGAGAAGCGTGTACGTAGAGAAGCGTGTACGTAGAGAAGCGTGTACGTAGAGAAGCGTGTACGTAGAGAAGCGTGTACGTAGAGAAGCTTGTACATAGAGAAGCGTGTACGTAGAGAAGCGTGTACATAGAGAAGCGTGTACGTAGAGAAGCTTGTACGTAGAGAAGCGTGTACGTAGGGAAGCGTGTACGTAGAGAAGCGTGTACGTAGAGAAGCGTGTACGTAGGGAAGCGTGTACGTAGAGAAGCGTGTACATAGGGAAGCTTGTACGTAGAGAAGCGTGTACGTAGAGAAGCGTGTACGTAGGGAAGCGTGAACATAGAGAAGCATGAAGGTAGATAAGCGTGAAGGTAGAGAAGCGTGTACGTAGAGAAGCGTGTACGTAGAGAAGCGTGTACGTAGAGAAGCGTGTACGTAGAGAAGCGTGCGTAGAGAAGCGTGTACATAGAGAAGCGTGTACATAGAGAAGCGTGTACGTAGAGAAGCGTGTACGTAGAGAAGCGTGTACTTATAAAAGCGTGTACGTAGAGAAGCGTGTATGTAGAGAAGCGTGTACGTAGAGAAGCGTGTACGTAGAGAAGCGTGTAGGTAGAGAAGCGTGTACGTAGAGAAGCGTGTACGTAGAGAAGCTTGTACGTAGAGAAGCGTGTACGTAGAGAAGCGTGTACGTAGAGAAGCGCGTACTTATAAACGCGTGTACGTAGAGAAGCGTGTATGTAGAGAAGCTTGTACGTAGAGAAGCGTGAACATAGAGAAGCGTGTACATAGAGAAGCTTGTGCGTAGAGAAGCGTGTACGTAGGGAAGCGTGTACCTAGGTAAGCGTGAACATAGAGAAGCGTGTACGTAGGGAAGCGTGTATGTAGAGAAGCGTGTACGTAGAGAAGTGTGTACGTAGAGAAGCGTGTACGTAGGGTAGCGTATACGTAGAGACGTGTGTACATGGAGAAGCGTGTACATAGAGAAGCGTGTACGTAGGGAAGCGTGTACGTAGAGAAGTGTGTACATAGAGAAGTGTGTACGTAGAGAAGCGTGTACGTAGAAAAGTGTGTACGTAGAGAAGCGTGTACGTAGAGAAGCGTGTACGTAGAGAAGCGTGTACGTAGAGAAGCGTGTACGTAGAGAAGCGTGTACGTAGAGAAGCGTGTACGTAGAGAAGCGTGTACGTAGAGAAGCGTGTACAGAGAAGCGTGTACGTAGAGAAGCGTGTACGTAGAGAAGCGTGTACGTAGAGAAGCGTGTACGTAGAGAAGCGTGTACGTAGAGAAGCGTGTACGTAGAGAAGCGTGTACGTAGAGAAGCGTGTACGTAGAGAAGCGTGTACGTAGAGAAGCGTGTACGTAGAGAAGCGTGTACGTAGAGAAGCGTGTACGTAGAGAAGCGTGTACATAGAGAAGCGTGTACGTAGGGAAGCGTGTACGTAGAGAAGCGTGTACGTAGAGAAGCGTGTACATAGAGAAGCGTGTACGTAGAGAAGCGTGTACGTAGGGAAGCGTGTACGTAGAGAAGCGTGTACGTAGAGAAGCGTGTACGTAGAGAAGCGTGTACGTAGAGAAGCGTGTACATAGAGAACGTGTACGAGAGAAGCGTGTACGTAGAGAAGCGTGTACGTAGAGAAGCGTGTACGTAGAGAAGCGTGTACGTAGAGAAGCGTGTACGTAGAGAAGCGTGTACATAGAGAAGCGTGTACGTAGAGAAGCGTGTACGTAGAGAAGCGTGTACGTAGAGAAGCATGTACGTAGAGAAGCGTGTACGTAGAGAAGCGTGTACGTAGGAAGCGTGTACATAGAGAAGCGTGTACGTAGAGAAGCGTGTACGTAGAGAAGCGTGTACGTAGAGAAGCGTGTACGTAGAGAAGCGTGTACGTAGAGAAGCGTGTACGTAGAGAAGCGTGTACGTAGAGAAGCGTGTACGTAGAGAAGCGTGTACGTAGAGAAGCGTGTACGTAGAGAAGCGTGTACGTAGAGAAGCGTGTACGTAGAGAAGCGTGTACGTAGAGAAGCGTGTACGTAGAGAAGCGTGTACTTATAAACGCGTGTACGTAGAGAAGCGTGTATGTAGAGAAGCTTGTACGTAGAGAAGCGTGTACGTAGGGAAGCGTGTACATAGAGAAGCGTGTACGTAGAGAAGCGTGTACATAGAGAAGCGTGTACGTAGAGAAGCATGTACATAGAGAAGCGTGTACATAGGGAAGCGTGTACGTAGAGAAGTGTGTACATAGGGAAGCTTGTACGTAGAGAAGCGTGTACGTAGAGAAGCATGTACGTAGGGAAGCGTGAACATAGAGAAGCATGAAGGTAGATAAGCGTGAAGGTAGAGAAGCGTGTACGTAGAGAAGCGTGTACGTAGAGAACCGTGTACGTAGAGAAGCGTGTACGTAGAGAAGCATGTGCGTAGAGAACCCTGTACATAGAGAAGCGTGTACATAGAGAAGCGTGTACGTAGAGAAGTGTGTTCGTAGAGAAGCGCATACTTATAAACGCGTGTACGTAGAGAAGCGTGTATGTAGAGAAGCGTGTACATAGGGAAGCATGTACGTAGATAAGCGTGTACGTAGAAAAGCGTGTACGTAGATAAGCGTGTACGTAGAGGAGCTTGTACGTAGAGAAGCGTGTACGTAGAGAAGCGTGTACATAGAGAAGCGCGTACTTATAAACGCGTGTACGTAGAGAAGCGTGTATGTAGAGAAGCTTGTACGTAGAGAAGCGTGAACATAGAGAAGCGTGTACATAGAGAAGCTTGTGCGTAGAGAAGCGTGTAAGTAGGGAAGCGTGTACCTAGGTAAGCGTGAACATAGAGAAGCGTGTACGTAGGGAAGCGTGTATGTAGAGAAGCGTGTACGTAGAGAAGTGTGTACGTAGAGAAGCGTGTTCGTAGGGTAGCGTATACGTAGAGACGTGTGTACATGGAGAAGCGTGTACATAGAGAAGCGTATACGTAGGGAAGCGTGTACGTAGAGAAGTGTGTACATGGAGAAGTGTTTACGTAGAGAAGCGTGTACTTATAAAAGTGTGTACGTAGAGAAGCGTGTATGTAGAGAAATGTGTACCTAGAGAAGCGTGTACGTAGAGGAGTGTGTACGTAGAGAAGCGTGTACGTAGAGAAGTGTGTACGTGGAGAAGCTTGTACGTAGAGAAGTGTGTACGTAGAGAAGCGTGTACGTAGAGAAGCGTGTACATAGAGAAGCGTGTACGTAGAGACGTGTGTACGTAGAGAAGCATGTATGTAGAGAAGCGTGTACGTAGAGAAGTGTGTACGTAGAGAAGCGTGTACGTAGGGTAGCGTATACGTAGAGACGTGTGTACATGGAGAAGCGTGTATGTAGAGAAGCTTGTACGTAGAGAAGCGTGTACGTATGGAAGCGTATACGTAGAGAAGCGTATACGTAGGGAAGCGTGTACATAGAGAAGTGTGTACATGGAGAAATGTGTACGTAGGGAAGCGTGTACGTAGAGAAGCTTGTACGTAGAGAAGCGTGTACGTAGGGAAGCGTATACGTAGAAAAGTGTGTACATGGAGAAGCATGTACGTAGAGAAGCGTGTACGTAGAGAAGCGTGTACGTAGAGACGTGTGTACGTAGAGAAGCGTGTACGTAGGGAAGCGTATACGTAGAGAAGTGTGTACATGGAGAAGCGTGTACGTAGAGAAGCGTGTACGTATAGAAGCGTGTACGTAGAGAAGCATGTACGTAGGGAAGCTTGTGCATGAAGAAGCGTGTACGTAGAGTAGCGTGTACGTAGAGAAGCGTGTACGTAGAGAAGCGTGTACATAGAGAAGCGTGTACGTAGGGAAGCGTGTAGGTAGAGAAGCGTGTATGTAGAGAGGCTTGTACGTAGAGAAGCGTGTACGTAGGGAAGCGTGTACATAGAGAAGCTTGTGCGTAGAGAAGCGTGTACATAGAGAAGCGTGTACATAGAGAAGCCTGTACATAGAGAAGCGTGTACGTAGAGAAGCGCGTACTTATAAACGCGTGTACGTAGAGAAGCGTGTATGTAGAGAAGCTTGTACGTAGAGAAGCGTGAACATAGAGAAGCGTGTACATAGAGAAGCTTGTGTGTAGAGAAGCGTGTACATAGGTAAGCGTGAACATAGAGAAGCGTGTACGTAGGGAAGCGTGTACGTAGGGAAGCGTATACGTAGAGACGTGTGTTCGTAGAGAAGCTTGTACGTAGAGAAGCGTGTAGGTAGAGAAGCGTGTACGTAGAGAAGCTTGTACGTAGAGAAGCTTGTACGCAGAGAAGCGTGTACGTAGAGAAGCGTGTACGTAGGGAAGCGTGTACGTAGAGAAGCGTGTACGTAGATAAGCGTGTACGTAGATAAGCGTGTACGTAGATAAGCCTGTACGTAGAGAAGCGTGTATATAGAGAAGCTTGTACATAGAGAAGCGTGTACGTAGAGAAGCTTGTACGTAGAGAAGTGTGTACGTAGAGAAGCGTGTACGTAGAGAAGCTTGTACGTAGAGAAGCGTGTACGTAGAGAAGCGTGTACGTAGAGAAGCTTGTACATAGAGAAGCATGAACATAGAGAAGCGTGTACGTAGAGAAGCGTGTACGTAGAGAAGCTTGTACATAGAGAAGCGTGAACATAGAGATGCGTGTACGTAGCGAAGCTTGTACGTATGGAAGCGTGTACGTAGGGAATCGTGTACCTAGAGAAGCGTGTACGTAGAGAAGCGTGTACGAAGGGAAGCGTGTACGTAGGGAATCGTGTACGTAGAGAAGCTTGTACGTAGAGAAGCGTGTACGTAGAGAAGCGTGTACGTAGGGTAGCGTGAACATAGAGAAGCATGAAGGTAGATAAGCGTGAAGGTAGAGAAGCATGTACATAGAGAAGCGTGTACGTAGAGAAGCGTGTACGTAGAGAAGCGTGTACGTAGAGAAGCTTGTACGTAGAGAAGCGTGAACGTAGAGAAGCGTGAACGTAGAGAAACGTAATCGTAGAGAAGCGTGTACGTAGGGAAGCGTGTACGTAGAGAAGCGTGTAGGTAGAGAAGCGTGTATGTAGGGAAGCGTGTACGTAGAGAAGCGTGTAGGTAGAGAAGCGTGTACGTAGGGAAGCGTGTACGTAGAGAAACGTGTACGTAGGGAATCGTGTACGCAGAGAAGCGTGTATGTAGAGAAGCGTGTACGTAGAGAAGCGTGTACGTAGGGAAGCGTGAACATAGAGAAGCGTGAAGGTAGAGAAGCGTGAAGGTAGAGAAGCGTGTACGTAGAGATGCGTGAACGTAGAGAAGCTTGTACGTAGAGAAGCATGTACGTAGAGAAGCGTGTACGTAGGGAAGCGTGTACGTAGAGAAGCGTGTATGTAGGGAGGCGTGTACGCAGAGAAGCGTGTACGTAGAGAAGCTTGTACGTAGAGAAGCGTGTACGTAGAGAAGCGTGTACGTAGAGAAGCGTGTACCTAGAGAAGCTTGTACGTAGAGAAGCGTGAACGTAGAAAAGCGTGTACGTAGGAAGCGTGTACGTAGAGAAGCGTGTACGCAGGGAAGCGTGTACGTAGAGAAGCGTGTACGTAGGGAAGCGTGTACGTAGGGAGCGTGTACGTAGGGAAGCGTGTACTTATAAACGCGTGTACGTAGAGAAGCGTGTACGTAGAGAAGCGTGTACATAGAGAAGCGTGTACGTAGAGAAGCGTGTACACAGAGAAGCGTGTACATAGAGAAGCGTGTACATAGAGAAGCGTGAACGTAGAGAAGCGTGTACGTAGAGAAGCGTGTACGTAGAGAAGCTTGTACGTAGAGAAGCGTGTAAGTAGAGAAGCTTGTACATAGAGAAGCGTGAACATAGAGAAGCGTGTACGTAGAGAAGCGTGTACGTAGAGAAGCGTGAACGTAGAGAAGCGTGAACGTAGAGAAGCGTAAACGTAGAGAAGCGTGTACGTAGGGAAGCGTGTACGTAGAGAAGCGTGTAGGTAGAGAAGCGTGTACGTAGGGAAGCGTGTACGTAGAGAAGCGTGTACGTAGGGAATCGTGTACGCAGAGAAGCGTGTTCGTAGATAAGCGTGTACGTAGAGAAGCGTGTACGTAGGGAAGCATGAACATAGAGAAGCGTGAAGGTAGAGAAACGTGACGGTAGAGAAGCGTGTACGTAGAGAAGCGTGAACGTAGGGAAGCTTGTACGTAGAGAAGCGTGTACGTAGAGAAGCGTGTACGTAGAGAAACGTGTACGTAGAGAAGCTTGTACATAGAGAAGCGTGAATGTAGAGAAGCGTGAACGTAGAGAAGCGTAAACGTAGAGAAGCATGTACGTAGAGAAGCGTGTACGTAGAGAAGCGTGTACGTAGGGAAGCGTGAACATAGAGAAGCGTGAAGGTAGAGAAGCGTGAAGGTAGAGAAGCGTGTACGTAGAGAAGCGTGAACGTAGAGAAGCTTGTACATAGAGAAGCATGTACGTAGAGAAGCGTGTACGTAGAGAAGCGTGTACGTAGAGAAGCGTGTACGTAGAGAAGCGTGTACGTAGAGACGTGTGTACGTAGAGAAGCGTGTATGTAGAGAAGCGTGTACGTAGAGAAGTGTGTACGTAGAGAAGCGTGTACGTAGAGACGTGTGTACGTAGAGAAGCGTGTACGTAGAGAAGCGTGTACGTAGAGAAGCGTGTACGTAGAGAAGTGAACTAGAGAAGCTGTACGTAGAGAAGCGTGTACGTAGGGAAGCGTATACGTAGAGAAGCGTGTACATAGGGAAGCGTATACGTAGAGAAGTGTGTACATGGAGAAGTGTGTACGTAGAGAAGCTTGTGCATGGAGAGGCGTGTACGTAGAGTAGCGTGTACGTAGAGAAGCGTGTACGTAGAGAAGCGAGTACGTAGAGAAGCGTGTACCTAGGGAAGCGTGTTGGTAGAGAAGCGTGTACGTAGAGAAGCTTGTACGTAGAGAAGCGTGTAGGTAGAGAAGCGTGTACGTAGAGAAGCTTGTACGTAGAGAAGCTTGTACGCAGAGAAGCGTGTATGTAGAGAAGCGTGTACGTAGGGACGCGTGTACGTAGAGAAGCTTGTACGTAGATAAGCGTGTACGTAGATAGGCGTGTACGTAGATAAGCTTGTACATAGAGAAGCGTGTACGTAGAGAAGCGTGTACGTAGAGAAGCGTGTACGTAGAGAAGCGTGTACGTAGAGAAGCGTGTACGTAGAGAAGCGTGTACGTAGAGAAGCGTGTACGTAGAGAAGCGTGTACATAGAGAAGCGTGTACGTAGAGAAGCGTGTACGTAGAGAAGCGTGTAGTAGAGAAGCGTGTACATAGAGAAGCGTGTACGTAGAGAAGCGTGTACATAGAGAAGCGTGTACGTAGAGAGCGTGTACATAGAGAAGCGTGTACGTAGAGAAGCGTGTACGTAGAGAAGCTAGTAAGTGTAGAAGGAAGCTTACGTAGAGAAGCGTGTACGTAGAGAAGCGTGTAGTAGAGAAGCGTGTACATAGAGAAGCGTGTACGTAGAGAAGCGTGTACGTAGAGAAGCGTGTACGAGAGAAGCGTGTACGAGGAAGTGTACTAGAGAAGCGTGTACGTAGAGAAGCGTGTACGTAGGGAAGCGTGTACGTAGAGAAGCGTGTACGTAGAGAAGCGTGTACGTAGGGAAGCGTGTATGTAGAGAAGCGTGTACGTAGAGAAGCGTGTACATAGAGAAGCGTGTACGTAAAGAAGCGTGTACGTAGAGAAGCGTGTACGTAGAGAAGCGTGTACATAGAGAAGCGTGTACGTAGAGAAGCGTGTACGTATAAAGAGGACAAAAATGTGAAAGCAAAATGTTGAATAATAAGATAAGATAAGATAAATTTTATTTTTGAGTAACCAAGACATATCACAAATAACATAAGCTCTGATGAGCTTTTATAACAGACTATATATCAACATGTGTATATGAATAACAAGAGTAAAACAGCTATGGGAAATAAAAATTTGAATTAAATTAGACACTCTATGCTAAAAACAGAACATGCTTATTTAGTCGAACAGTAAAATTAGACATAAGCTGAACATAAGAAGGATGGCGATGGATCCCATCATGAATGAGGTCTCGAGAGTGATTACTATAAGTTGTAATTACTTGTTTCGCAATCGAGCTAAAATAAATTTGTATAAACTATAAGAAGCTACATAATAAAAGAATAAGACAATAGCCGTGCAGGCAACTAAGACGATTTATAAAAGAAATGCAATCTAAACTATAGATGAAATAGTAAGATTGATCCACATCTTTCGAATTCTTAAGGAATGAATCGCGAGTTAATAGTTTCCATTTGGGCATGAACTACATTGAGTGTGTTTAAAGTGCGTGGAGGCCGCAGGCGTCCATGGTAACTTTAAGCACACCCAATGTAGTTCATACCCCAATGGGAATTATTAACTCGCGATTCATTACTTATAGTTACATTTAATTATTCTTTCCAATGAGACAAAGAAATAATCACACTTTCCAATTAAAGGGTATTTAGCCCAAATGTGCGACTTATCGTGTGCCGGGGATCTGATAATTAGATCATCCTTGGAACAGCGTAAAGACGTGCCTTTTCTCGCGACGAATGCCGCCTAATACTGCGAATGCGCATGCCCGTAGCATCGGGTGCGCATGTCAGCTGCATATCATTAGTTGGAAACCCTCATACGAAAATGTAAATAACCATGGCACATACGTTCATCGAAGGAAATGCAATAGCGATGTAAATAGTCTGTAAAAGTAAAGTGTTTGTTTATTATAGTTTCACCCCTATTTAAAGAGCCAGCCATTTCTGACTTATGAGACACCTCTTTGTATGAACATCAGTACTTCCCGAATCCTATGCTTGTATGCCAGGTGCCAGGCTGGTAGGCAATCACTAACCATTATTTAACTAGCTGGCGGCTCACCAACAGGCCATATCAGAACGAACCTCGTTACTTCGACGTCCCGCTCCGTAGGTGGACGCCTTAACTACTAGGCAACGGAGACGGTTCTGTGATCAATGATCACAACGAGCTTGACACATATAAACCGTATTATAACCATTGGCCCAACATTAATAAGCTTGAACATATCATGTCGGAACAGTCAAAACATTATTATCCTTAACCCATTCAACACCAAGTAACTCGCATGGACTGGTCCATGATATTCATAAACCAATAAATGAATCAGAAAATCACATTTAGACAAGTTCATTTATCAAAATGGGTAATTATGTCTAAAAATAGTCATATCACTGGCAAAATGTGCAGATCCTGATGAGACGGCTCGTCACGAGCCGGCTCATCTGGATCTACACATTTTGTAAGCCTATTTAGAGGTATGTGGTGTTGAAAGGGTTAATACTTCTAAGTTTATATATTATTAATTAACATTAATCAGTAGGAGTGGACATTAATACATTTTAATATTTAAATAATCATATTAATACATACAACCCACCGTAAGCATATTTATGCAGAACAGATCCTTGTAATTCGAACTGTTATCTTTTCACAAGATTTTATTAAAGAGACCTCTTAGTAATTACTTTTGTGTATCCACTACAATGTGTAACTATTGTATTTGCTTTAAACGTCTTATAGATGTTTTGTGCAATAAACTATTGTTGTTGTTGTTGTTGTTGTTGTTGTTGTTGTTGTTGTTGTTGTTGTTGTTGTTATATTTCCCCTTCGCAGTGGACATAATTCTATTTGGATAAGTCTGAATAATAGAATAAATAAACGACACCATTTCGTGATTAGGAATATAATCAACTGGAATAATAGTTTTTCTTGTATGTTATTTTATCATACAACTTTGCTTGTACCCAGTGTAATTACACCATCTCATAATTTCATATATCTACACACGTGTAATAACATCTGGAATGATTCTGATTGGTTCAGAGAATAATCCTTATAATTTGTAAATTAATATTTAATGTATGCATATATATATTTGAATTGGTACATAACGTTAATGGTAAGACAAAATATGACTTAAAAGATGCATCGTCGTAAATATAACGCTGCTTTGCGTTGTTACATGACAGTTTAATGACGTCATGACAATCTGCGCTGAAAACTTGGCGCCAAAATGAATGTAGCAACGTTATTTATTAAAACGACCTATGGTAATGTGATAAAAAGGCTCTTACAATCGTGATGAGTTCATACCATATGCTATGAAACTCGTTTTGGAATGTTGCTATTAAGCTCGGCAAAAGGCTCACTTAATAGCAACATTCCAAAGCTTATTTCATATAATATGGTATGAAATCACCACTCATGTAAGATCCTAAGTGTTATGCCGATTTAATACAAGTATTCAAGTGTTGCTTATGCAATGCTTAGTACTGTAAACTAACTGCTGCTATTCCGTCGCCCTGCGCATGAGTAAACGCCATTTAGTTAATAAAGATTGGCACAAGGTCTGCAACAGAAGAACACCTGCCCTCCAAGAAAACCGAGAAACAACAGAATGTTCAGGAAGGTTGCAATCTTCTTCCAGGATATTTCATCGTCCACCGTATCTTCTGTTGCACATTCTGTACTCTGGGTACTTTTTGACACTTAGTTAATACAGATTGGCACAAGGTATGCAACAAGAAGAACACCTGTCTTCCAAGAAAACCGAGAAACAACAGAATGTCCAGGAAGGCTGCAATTTTCTTCTGTGACATTTCACCGTCCACCGTATCTTCTGTTGCACATTCTGTACTCTGGGTACTTTTGACACTTAGTTAATAAAGATTGGTACAAGGTATGCAACAGAGAAGAACACCTGTCTTCCAAGAAAACCGAGAAACAACAGAATGTCCAGGAAGGCTGCAATTTTCTTCTGTGACATTTCACCGTCCACCGTATCTTCTGTTGCACATTCTGTACTCTGGGTACTTTTTGACACTTAGTTAATAAAGATTGGTACAAGGTATGCAACAGAGAAGAACACCTGTCCTCCAAGAAAACCGAGAAACAACAGAATGTCCAGGAAGGCTGCAATATTCTTCCAGGACACTTCATCGTCCATCGTATCTTCTGTTGTACATTCTGTACTCTTTGACACAGTTTCATGTGTATCAATAACACTATCAGTCGCATCCCATGATGACGAACAACCGACGTCTTGTGTAAATTTCTCAACTTGGTTAGTTGGCACCGATCTGCGTACATGGGTTCGTGATGGTGAGGAACTGTCACATATTCTACACGTGAAACATTTATACAATGCGCACAAGACACGAGGAATCTGGTCGTTCTCAGATTTATAATGGATTCTGATTGTTACGATTGTCATGAGAGACACGCCGGCACTGAACACCATCATTATAAACGTGTAATAGCTGAGGTACGACAACGGCGAGGCGGACGTCGGTAGGAAACCCATGATTGTGTTGAGAAGCACGACGTATGCCAGGGAACACGTGATCGAAAAGCCAACTCTCTCACCGGACTCTGCTGGTAGCAGAAACGCAAATGCATTTAAAACACCGAGAAGAATTACAGGCGCTATCAAATTGATGACATAGTATAGCGGACGTCGAACAATCACAATTTTGAAGTCAACGGTAGTGCTGTCTCCTACAACTGTAGTTTCAGATGACGTTTCTTCTACTTTCCATTCACCGTTCTCTTCAAAATACAGAAATCCCCATTCAGTTCCTTTTGCTGTTAATTTCACCTCAGAGTCAATGTATCCCCATGCAGCAAATCTGAAAACACACGTCTGTCGATCGAAGGGATAGTACTGAACGTTAGGCGAACATGCAACACGGGTAATAACCCGAGGTTGCCATTTACATGCCTTCGTCTTCAAATTCACACGTACCTTCACCGAAGTATCATAACCTATTATTTCATAGCTGTTCAGTGCATTTACTAACACAACTGAAGGCGTCCACATTTTTTCGTTCTTTAATAATTCTGTAATATCACTTGTACTTGCATCATATGCGTCAGCGATCCATTCAAGTGTAGCGAAACCACTAACTTCAATGTATCCATTTGTTTCATCAAAGTCATTGATCGAAATCATATTCCAATCTATTGTTACATCCATCGGCATTGTAGAGTCTGCCGTTGGTCGTACCGCATCAAGTCCATCGTATGATGGGTCATACACAAGGCTGGCTACCTCTGTCTTTACAACAGCCCAGGTTTCGGAATAAACACCGTTTTGTACAACTAACCTTGCCA
The DNA here is from genome assembly GCA_014843695.1 of Archivesica marissinica. NCBI lineage: Eukaryota > Metazoa > Mollusca > Bivalvia > Venerida > Vesicomyidae > Archivesica > Archivesica marissinica. Next base: position 28,824,221 of record CM026396.1, on the reverse strand, counting down.
CAAGAACCAACATAAACATATACCTACTTTTCATTTTTTAAATGCTCAATAGCAGTTTGTTTATTTCCGTTTGTGATGCAGTGAATTGAAATGTATTTGTGTTGATCATGAAGTCCTGAAACAAGTCTAACGTCTCTTGCCTTCTATCAATTGTGGGTCACTTAATAATTTGAAATTATTTAGCATATATATTCACGTATTTTCATTGTTAAATATATTATTCTCCTGCCTATTGTAGGCCCTATATTCAACCAATTCATACGGAGAATAACTCTATAAGTTTTCTATCGTTCTAATCCATTTTCAGTCTACTGCTGTTAATTTTATATGTAAAATATTCATTTCTTGATTACATGTAAAAATACTGAAATAAATAATGATTAAATTATTTCGTTCTCGATAAATAATTTATCTGTAAATATTTGCATTTTGAAATAATCGAACACGTTTTTATTGAGTCTCACCCAGACGGTCTACGACTATAATGAGAGTAATACAAACTACAGCAGTAACAACTACTCAAATATGACGCAAATGCATTATAACATGTTTTTTTCTATCTTAAATTACAATATAATACAATATTTAAAATGCTGGATGTGTGCATGCTAGTTTCAACTTCACAAGCATATAGCTACCTGTTGCTTATTATAATTGGAAATCGTAAAGATTCATTTTGTCAAGAGGAATCTATAAAAACTACCCAATTAACCACCAATTATAACTAAGGCAATTCCGACACGTATTGAAAGTGTGTTTGTTTGTATGACCCGATATTTACTCTTAACACAATGCGAACATATATACGCGTAATGCACCGACATTGAAATGAAATTTCAAATAAATTATTCATTTTCTGACTTTATCGTATTCAATTCAATAGAAAAACTACGGGCTGTTTTTATTTAAAATTTCGATTCGATTCCTCTAAGTAATGGCACCTTACTGTGACACTTTGCATAGAAAAGGGTGTCATGGAACTAGGGGACTATTAAATAGTGTGTTTTAATTTCTTATTGGCTTGCACTACGCACATACAATTATGTTTGGCTCAATGTCAACACACCAGTCTATTCAAGCCCGTAGCCACACTGAGGCACACCGGGGCAGTTTCCTCGGTTAAAATGCCCAAAGCAACCAAACAATAAATGATAAATTAAATAAATACAGTCAAACCAGTGTTAGTGGTCACCTCTATTAAGCAGCCACTCTTTATTAATCAGCCAGTTTCCAGATTCCCAATAAGTTGTTTTTATTATACATGTGTTCTCTATTAAGCAGCCACCTGTGCTTAGCAGCCACTTTCTGAGATTTCCTTGGCTGGCTGCTTAAGAGAGGTTTTACTGTAAAATGCACAAAAATCACTTTGGTGTATAAAATGTTGACTGCTAGAGAGCTGAACGGTCAGTACATAATTATTCGTCTAAACTCATTAAATCAGAAAAGGCAGGAACTCGCTTCTATACCCAAACCCAAAGGGGAACATGCCTTCGGACCCCCCCCCCTTAGATTGCCTCGGTTGAAATTTACCTGTGGCTACGGTACTGATATTCATTGATATGCAACACATTTAGAATAATGACTGGCATTTTGTATATTCGTCAGGATCACGTCAGTTTGGTTAGAGCTAACGATTGGCACAATAAAATGCTAGTACAACCCCCTTACTTATCGGTTCACAGACAAACCAACCCTAAGCCCTCACTTATATTGACCATAAGCGGTGTCAATGAGTATGTGTGGAGTATGAAATCGTATAGCATGTATGAATATCAATGTATAACCTACATCACGTTAGAACTAACAAGTATATATACTGCGTTACATTTTATCTCGGACGAACCTACACTTAATAGTATCCACTTGCGAAACAAGTTCTTGCAACTTATATTAATCACTCTCGAGACCTCATTCCTGATGGAATGGAATCCATCGCCACGAGGGAGAGAGAAGAGGCAATGTGGAATTTAAATGCCTTGCCTAAGGGCACAATCGTAACGGCTCCAGCGGCGCTCGAACTCCGGACCTTTTGCACCTGAAGCGAACGCCAATCCACTGCGCTATCACGACTTCCTCATATGACGTCACAGCGCATGCGTTCATATTTGTCAAGGTGCTTCACATATCATTGTTATCCACTTGATGCACATTTGATTTATACGTCAATGTCGATAATTGTACCAGTGCACAGATCTCTTCACCATTTCCGGGATTTTGTATCTAACTTTAACGGATATTATTGAAAACTCTTGAGTTACTTCCTGTGTATATATACATATATATATAGAACACAATAGTGTGTACAAATCCCATTCAATTTGGTACACAATATAATTTTAAATACTTTAAAAAGAGTGATACATATAATTTAAATTTGAATATCATTGTTTTGTTTGTTATTTTGTATCAAGGTATTAAAAATGCTAACAAGATGTGAAACTCGAATTCTGCAAATGATACTGGAACAACACTAGCAGCTATGGACAAACTGTTGGAAGAGGCGCAGTTTATAGTTTGTATTCTGTACGTGCAGGTATAGCAGTCTGACAAGTTGCGAAACGCGCATTCTACAAATGACACTGGAACAACACTAGAAGATATGGACAAACTGTTGGAAGAGGCGCAGTTTATAGTTTGTATTCTGTACGTGCAGGTATAGCAGTCTGGCAAGTTGCGAAACGCGCATTCTACACATGATACCGGAACAACACTAGAAGATATGGACAAACTGTTGGAAGAGGCGCAGTTTATAGTTTGTATTCTGTACGTGCAGGTATAACAGTCTGACAAGTTGCGAAACGCGAAATCTACAAATGACACTGGAACAACACTAGCAGATATAGACAAACTGTTGGAAGAGGCGCAGTTTATAGTTTGTATTCTGTACGTGCAGGTATAAATGGCTGACGATGCGAAACGCGCATTCTACACATGACACTGGAGATATGGACAAACTGTTGGAAGAGGCGCATATGAGGAAGGTAGAGGAGCACATACCACTACTAGTATTCATGAGCATCATGGCAATTGTCGGAGTTATCGGGAATATTCTAACGATCATTTTCTATGGATTCAAAACAAAGAAGACGTCCACAATTGCGTTAATTACTCTCCTCGCTATCTGGGACCTAATTGTATGCTGTCTCTGTTTTACCACCATCGCTGATCTGTTCGTCAACATTATGTTCACGGACGAAATTATTTGCAAATGTATGTATTTTGTTGATCACTGGTTCATTCTATCGTCCGTGATCACGCTCTGGATTATTTCTATCGACAGGTATAGGAAAATGTGCAAGCCGCTCGGAAAACAATTTTCAGTTAAATCTGCCACATGCACAGTAATTGTGATGTCTATGTTTTCAATGATATTCTCCACTCACGTTTTTCTTACATACAAACCTGTTGAAATGAAAATATCAACTTCAGATGAAACTATACCAATAATTACTGGGCATTATTGTACAAATACTGACGACCCGGACCTGCAGACTGTGGTTATAGTATTCCATGTGTTAGATATCTTGACAACAATGACATGTTTGATGACATTCATATACACTTACGGAAGCATATGGCGAGCTCTGAGGAAACACAACTTAAATACAATTCATATTCATTCGAGCTCTGCTAACACACGTCGTGATCACTTGGAACAACAAAGTGCTACCGACTATAGCAGTAAATTACATTCATCTGATGTCAGTCTCGACAACGACGTTGGAACAGAGAACTTCCAAGAACACGTACAAGCTGACATACCGAATCAAAGTGTGCATTTCAGTTTAGGCAGCGGATTGAATAATGCCACATGCTCGTTGAACAATTCAACATCAATACACTCACTCGCGAGCGTGAAGAGAACAGGGTTGATGAAAAACAATCAAATGAACGCAACGTCGTCCAAGACAAGCAAAACAGAGCGCAATCTCACTATCATGATGTCAGCTATTACTGTTGGTTTCATAATCTGCTTCACGCCCTACTTTGCGGTTACCGTAGGAATACGGGTATCATCAGTGACCATGGAATCAGAACTCAATACAGGCACCGAGTTCGCCTTGAGGTCACCATTTTGGAATAGTGTTATTAATCCAATAATATTTTGTGTGTTTAATCCGCAATACAGGCAGTATCTTAGAGATGTATTCACACACTGTAGAGTGAATATGAATGTTGTGAATGGTAGATCAAGTAGCACATAGACCAGTGTGTGTGTGTGTGTGTGTGTGCGCGTGCGTGCGTGCGTGTACGTGCGTGCGTGCGTGCGTGCGTGGTGTGGTGTGTGCGTGTGTGCGTGCGTGCGTGCGTGCGTGTGTGTGTGCGCGTGTGTGTTGTGGTGCGTGCGTGCATGCGCGAGCGTGTGTTGTGCGTGCGTGCGTGCGTGTGTGTGGTGTGTGTGTGTATGCGCGTGTGCATGCGTGCGTGCGTTCAGGAAGGGAACAAGTTTTCAATTATGCTTTCCTATGAATGATTGGGATTTGTCAGTGAAAGCCGGAAAATGCTACAGTTCACTGTTTTGAAACAATGGAAGGTGGCATTTTACTTGCCACTTATTGTGGCTCGTATTCCTCCGTTATTGTATATACTGTTGTATATGTTAGCTAATATGTGACAATCATAAACAGTTAATTATTCCATTTTAGTTTATACAAATTTATTTTATCTCGATTGCGAAACAAGTTCTTACGATTTATATTAATCTCTTTCGATACCTCATACCTGATGGAATCCATCGCCACGAGGGAAAGAGAAGAGACAATGTGGAATTTAAATGCTTTGCCAAAGGGCACAATCGTAACGGCTACAGCTGGGCTCGAACTCCGGACCTTCCGCACACGAAGCGCTACCACAGTGCTATCACGACTTCCACATTATTAAATTGGAAAAACAAAATGATTCTGATTATGTCAAGACAAATTATATGAACGCCTGGTCCCCTGCTACTGACTTGTGTGTGCTGCTTATATATGTGTTCTAAATATACTGCCTCAGTCTCATGATTAACAACTAGCATCTGTCTTTCTCGTAGGACACATCGTTGTCAACACTTCATGTGTGGACACAGACGCTTGGATCTGGACAAATGTATTCGTGTTCAAAACCACAAAACTAAAAAACCTTCTTTCTTTTTTTTTTGACACTATCTACTAGGCCATTCAAATCAAGTTTTAAAATGAGACCCCGTCACTATCAATGCTATTATATAAGCACAACTCACCGCAGCTCCAATTCTCCATAACAAATCACAATAGCAAATAAAAGTGCGTACACTGGCATAACAAATATGACAATAGCATATACAGAGCATATTCAGATTTTTGAACAGGATTATATATTTAAAGCGACATTACATCGCCAAAAAAAAACAACAACAAAAATGCATTGTTTCACGTATAGATGCATTGCTACTACAAATTGTCCCGAATACTTTCGAACACTAACATTGAATCAATAAACAGTGTTTTTGTGGTCTACAAACTTTCAAAATTGAAAGTAGGATTTTATATAACGATAAATGTGTACCGTGTATAGTGCTATACAGGATACACGCGTTGTATTACGCATGGAAGTCGACCCTATTTACATTATATTGTTATGTAAACAAAATTCGTATACGACGTTTGTTTATTAGTTGAAATACTCAGTTTTTGAGGTAAATATTGGGACAAGAAATTATGCCATATAATAGGAAATTACATTCTGCAGAAATTTGCATTTTCATTGATTTAGTGTCGCTTTAAGTTTTCAAAAACCAAATGAATAATATTTTGAAGTTATATTCCGGTTCAACAATACAACATTATTAATCAGTTCACTACAGTTATTTATGTTAGTTGGGTTTTAGTTTATACAAATTTAGTTTAGCTCGATTGCAAAACATGTTCTTACAACGAATAGTAATCACTCGAGAGAGACCTCATTCCTGATGGATTCCATCACCATGGGGGAGAGAGAAGAGGCAACGTGGACTTTAAATGCCTTGTCTAAGGGCACACTCGTAACGGCTTCAATGGGGCTCGAACTCCGGACCTTTCCACTTTTATGAAAACATGCTAAAGGTGATGTACGCGCATTAATTCCATTGCTATTACTATTATCGCTGGATAATTGTAGTTATGAAGAGAGCCAAATGATAGAGAGCAAACTAAAAAAGAGAGCAAAATGAAAAAGATAGCAAAATGAAAAAGAGAGCCACATGGAAAAGAGAGCCAAATGATATAGAGAGCAAAATGAAAAAGAGAGCAAAATGAAAAAGAGAGCAAAATGAAAAAGAGAGCAAAATGAAAAAGAGAGCCAAATGTATTTATGTATATAAAACCTCAATGTTTGAAGTTGAAAACCTAACAAGAGTGATGACTGACTTTAATATACTTAAATGCACTATATTGAATTGGCATTATATGCGCTTTCAGAGTACGTGACAAGAATTGTCTCGCTTGACTGATATTGAATATAAAATGTTAATGAAATGTTCAACATTGGATTCAATGCAGTTTAAAGGTTAATCTAGTGTATACAGGTTGTATCTTAGCCTGGGAACAGGCGTCGATATATTTTGCCTGGTCAGTCAAATAAATATATTTTAACACCGATACTATTAATTGGGCCGCATTGAGTTTCTGATCATATCAACGTCTGGGGAAACTGGATGGATTGTTCGTGTAATTATTGACTGGCATTAATCCTATTAATAGGCCTATTAGCACGTGACTTAATTAATGACGTACTTGAATCGAAAGCGAGGCACTGCAATGTTGATAACACTTTATAATTGGCCGCCATTGTTTACGGGTCAACGGAAAGATAAATAGTTTTAAAAAGTACAATGTGCGTCTGATTTGACATATTTACTCAATATTTAAGTCGTCCTTAGTTCAATTACGGGAGCATTCGTGTATATTCGGAAATAATCGTGTATAATCGTGCCTGTTCGGCGATTTCCGATAGAATTCCGTTCTATATTTAGCGATAATATCTTGTAGAGAAGAGTTGTCGTTCTTCAAATCTACACCCTCATTATGATGGCGCTACGATCGGAAATCCATTTTCGCCAGGCTGTCATTTTGCCAGAAGTTAAAAAGTGAAAAATCAACAGACTGGCACCCAGGCTAGTTGTATATGAGTAATTGATTCAAATGAGTTCTATATGTAATCATATTTGTTTTGGCTAAAGCTCGATGGCTTCGTTTATTTTTCTTTTGTATTTCACTCATTAATAGCTGCACGGCAATGTACGCCGGTTATTGTATTGCGGTAGTGGAAGTCGTGATAGCACAGTGGATACGCGTTCGCTTTTCGGAGTTCGAGCCCCGCTGGAGCCGTTACGATTGTGCCCTTAAACAAGGCATTTAAATTCCACGTTGCCTCATCTCTCTACCTCATGGCGATGGATTCCATCAGGAATGAGGTCTCGAGCGTGATTAATATAAGTTGCAAGAACTTGTTTCGCAATCGAGCTAAAATAAATTTGTATAAACTATTGTATTGTGAATAACTGTATAGTATGTTCAATTTTGCACTTTATATTTAATAAGACTTCATTGCAACATTTTTTTCAACGAGTAACACAATTATTACATATCACATTAGCAGTACTGTCAAATTTCTAGCACGACACTCCATATACGTGACATTTTCAACGTGCAAAATGATTGGGCTACAAGTTTTGAAAACAATAATTTGTGTGTTTTACGTTTATTTATCGTCGCTACCGGTTGCCCATATGAGTGATGCCTCCTGAAGAGATTAGTCATTTTTAATTTTTAGGGGCTAGTGCAATGATACAGACAGAGACCCGTTCCAGAGTCTCCTCTGGTTCTTTAGCGTGCACGGTGTAAAGCATCGACGCGAGACCTCGGTTTAAAGTCCCATCTGAAAGACTGCACATTGTATTAGGGTCAAACGGGGGGTAGAACCTGCGATCCCTGGAATACCAGTCCAGCGTGTTACCACTGGACTACATATCCTGTACGTGTGATAGTGGCCACCTCCATTAAGTATAGTCAAACGTGTGTTAGTGGTCACCTCCATTAAGTATAGTCAAACGTATGCTAGTGGTCACCTCCATTAAGTATAGTCAAACGTGTGTTAGTGGTCACCTCCATTAAGTATAGTCAAACGCGTGCTAGTGGTCACCTCCATTAAGTATAGTCAAACGTATGCTAGTGGTCACCTCCATTAAGTATAGTCAAACGTGTATTAGTGGTCACCTCCATTAAGTATAGTCAAACGTGTGCTAGTGGTCACCTCCATTAAGTATAGTCAAACCTGTGCTAGTGGTCACCTCCATTAAGTATAGTCAAACGTATGCTAGTGGTCACCTCCATTAAGTATAGTCAAACGTATGCTAGTGGTCACCTCCATTAAGTATAGTCAAACGTATGCTAGTGGTCACCTCCATTAAGTATAGTCAAACCTGTGTTAGTGGTCACCTCCATTAAGTATAGTCAAACGTGTGTTAGTGGTCACCTCCATTAAGTATAGTCAAACGTATGCTAGTGGTCACCTCCATTAAGTATAGTCATACGTGTGCTAGTGGTCAACTCCATTAAGTATAGTCAAACGTGTATTAGTGGTCACCTCCATTAAGTATAGTCAAACGTATGCTAGTGGTCACCTCCATTAAGTATAGTCAAACGTGTATTAGTGGTCACCTCCATTAAGTACAAACGTGTGTTAGTGGTCACCTCCATTAAGTACAGTCAAACCTGTGTTAGTGGTCACCTCCATTAAGTACAATCAAACGTATGCTAGTGGTCACCTCCATTATGTATAGTCAAACGTGTGCTAGTGGTCACCTCCATTAAGTACAGTCAAACGTATTCTAGTGGTCACCTCCATTAAGTACAGTCATTCCTGTTTTAGTGGTCACCTCTATTAAGTATAGTCAAACCTGTGCTAGTGGTCACCTTCATTAAGTATAGTCAAACGTGTGTTAGTGGTCACCTCCATTAAGTATAGTTAAACGTGTGCAAGTGGTCACCTCCATTAAGTATAGTCAAACGTGTGTTAGTGGTCACCTCCATTAAGTATAGTCAAACCTGTGTTAGTGGTCACCTCCATTAAGTACAGTCAAACGTGTGTTAGTGGTCACCTCCATTAAGTACAGTCAAACGTGTATTAGTGGTCACCTCCATTAAGTATAGTCAAACGTATGCTAGTGGTCACCGCCATTAAGTATAGTCAAACGTGTGCTAGTGGTCACCTCCAATAAGTATAGTCAAACGTGTGCTAGTGGTCACCTCCATTAAGTATAGTCAAACCTGTGCTAGTGGTCACCTCCATTAAGTATAGTCAAACGTGTATTAGTGGTCACCTCCATTAAGAATAGTCAAACGTATGCTAGTGGTCACCGCCATTAAGTATAGTCAAACGTATGCTAGTGGTCACCTCCATTAAGTATAGTCAAACGTGTGTTAGTGGTCACCTCCATTAAGTATAGTCAAACGTGTATTAGTGGTCACCTCCATTAAGTATAGTCAAACGTGTGCTAGTGGTCACCTCCATTAAGTACAGTCAAACGTATGTTAGTGGTCACCTCCATTAAGTATAGTCAAACCTGTGTTAGTGGTCACCTCCATTAAGTATAGTCAAACGTGTGCTAGTGGTCACCTCCATTAAGTACAGTCAAACGTGTGTTAGTGGTCACCTCCATTAAGTACAGTCAAACGTGTGTTAGTGGTCACCTCCATTAAGTATAGTCAAACGTGTGTTAGTGGTCACCTCCATTAAGTATAGTCAAACCTGTGTTAGTGGTCACCTCCATTAAGTACAGTCAAACGTGTGTTAGTGGTCACCTCCATTAAGTACAGTCAAACGTGTATTAGTGGTCACCTCCATTAAGTATAGTCAAACGTATGCTAGTGGTCACCGCCATTAAGTATAGTCAAACGTGTGCTAGTGGTCACCTCCAATAAGTATAGTCAAACGTGTGCTAGTGGTCACCTCCATTAAGTATAGTCAAACCTGTGCTAGTGGTCACCTCCATTAAGTATAGTCAAACGTGTATTAGTGGTCACCTCCATTAAGAATAGTCAAACGTATGCTAGTGGTCACCGCCATTAAGTATAGTCAAACGTATGCTAGTGGTCACCTCCATTAAGTATAGTCAAACGTGTGTTAGTGGTCACCTCCATTAAGTATAGTCAAACGTGTATTAGTGGTCACCTCCATTAAGTATAGTCAAACGTGTGCTAGTGGTCACCTCCATTAAGTACAGTCAAACGTATGTTAGTGGTCACCTCCATTAAGTATAGTCAAACCTGTGTTAGTGGTCACCTCCATTAAGTATAGTCAAACGTGTGCTAGTGGTCACCTCCATTAAGTACAGTCAAACGTGTGTTAGTGGTCACCTCCATTAAGTACAGTCAAACGTGTGTTAGTGGTCACCTCCATTAAGTATAGTCAAACGTGTGCTAGTGGTCACCTCCATTAAGTACAGTCAAACGTTTGTTAGTGGTCACCTCCATTAAGTATAGTCAAACCTGTGTTAGTGGTCACCTCCATTAAGTATAGTCAAACGTGTGTTAGTGGTCACCTCCATTAAGTATAGTCAAACCTGTGCTAGTGGTCACCTCTATTAAGTACAGTCAAACGTGTATTAGTGGTCACCTCCATTAAGTATAGTCAAACGTATGCTAGTGGTCACCGCCATTAAGTATAGTCAAACGTGTGTTAGTAGTCACCTCCATTAAGTATAGTCAAACGTATGTTAGTGGTCAACTCCATTAAGTATAGTCAAACGTGTGCTAGTGGTCACCTCCATTAAGTATAGTCAAACGTGTGTTAGTGGTCACCTCCATTAAGTATAGTCAAACGTATGTTAGTGGTCACCTCCATTAAGTATAGTCAAACGTGTGTTAGTGGTCACCTCCATTAAGTACAGTCAAACGTGTGTTAGTGGTCACCTCCATTAAGTACAGTCAAACGTGTGCTAGTGGTCACCTCCATTAAGTACAGTCAAACGTGTGTTAGTGGTCACCTCCATTAGTATAGTCAAACGTGTGCTAGTGGTCACCTCCATTAAGTATAGTCAAACGTGTGCTAGTGGTCACCTCCATTAAGTATAATCAAACGTGTGCTAGTGGTCACCTCCATTAAGTATAGTCAAACGTGTGTTAGTGGTCACCTCCATTAAGTATAGTCAAACGTGTGTTAGTGGTCACCTCCATTAAGTATAGTCAAACGTATGTTAGTGGTCACCTCCATTAAGTATAGTCAAACGTGTGTTAGTGGTCACCTCCATTAAGTACAGTCAAACGTGTGTTAGTGGTCACCTCCATTAAGTATAGTCAAACGTATGCAAGTGGTCACCTCCATTAAGTATAGTCAAACCTGTGTTAGTGGTCACCTCCATTAAGTATAGTCAAACGTGTGCTAGTGGTCACCTCCATTAAGTACAGTCAAACGTATGCTAGTGGTTACCTCCATTAAGTACAGTCATTCCTTTGTTAGTGGTCACCTCTATTAAGTACAGTCAAACCTGTGCTAGTGGTCACCTCCATTAAGTATAGTCAATCGTATGCTAGTGGTCACCTCCATTAAGTATAGTCAAACCTGTGCTAGTGGTCACCTCCATTAAGTATAGTCAAACGTGTGTTAGTGGTCACCTCCATTAAGTATAGTCAAACGTGTGCTAGTGGTCACCTCCATTAAGTATAGTCAAACGTATGTTAGTGGTCACCTCCATTAAGTATAGTCAAACGTGTGTTAGTGGTCACCTCCATTAAGTATAGTCAAACGTGTGTTAGTGGTCACCTCCATTAAGTATAGTCAAACGTATGTTAGTGGTCACCTCCATTAAGTATAGTCAAACGTGTGCTAGTGGTCACCTCCATTAAGTATAGTCAAACAGCAAACCTGTATCAAGCAGCCAGTTTCCATATTCCCAATATGTGTTAGCGCTGTGGATGCGCGTTCGCTTCAGGTGCGAAAGGTCCGGAGTTCGAGCCCCACTGGAGCCGTTACGAGTGTGCCCTTAGGCAAGGCATTTAAATTCCAAGTTGCCTCTTCTCTCTCCCTCGTGGCGATGGATTCCACCAGGAATGAGATCTCTCGAGTGATTTATATAAGTTGAAATAACTTGTTTCGCAATCGAGCTAAAATAAATTTGTATAAACTAATATGTTATTTTATTATACATTTGACCTCTATTAAACAAATACCAGTGCTAAGTAGCCTCTTTCTGTGATTCCCTTTGCTGGTTGCTTAAGACAGGTTTGACTTATGTCTGGTGATTAGTGCTAACACCCTATACACCCACACATAAGGACTTTAGGGTTGAGAACATCAATTTTAAAAATGCCTGTAGGGCCTCACTTTCTATTTTTAGCTATCATTGTGTTAAAGTTTATTGAGTAAAGTACATTGACGTACATTACAGGGTTACAAGGTTATAGTTAATTAGCGAACCATGCACTTGTGAATAAAATCAATCATACATTATCAAATAATAAATTGAATATAAGTATGTTTGAAAATAAAGCAGAGTCATATTCATCGTTAATTGCGTATATCTAAAGCAACTCTAAGCTTGCTTTTGACAGGAAATATTAGTACAGGGTGTCTCAAAAAATCGAATCCATCGATAACATGATTATTGCATGTGTTATTTAATTGTTTTTCGAATTGTTTTGTGACAAGATTTTTTGACGGATAGTGCAATGATACAGACAGAACCCCATTGCAGAGTCTCATCTGGTCAACCGTTGTTTTACGTGCACAGTGTAAAGCACCGACACGAGACCTCGGTTTAAGGTCCCATCTGAAAGACTGTTAACTTTATTAGGGTCTGGCGGGGGTCGGACATGCGATCCCTGGATTCCGAGACCATCGTGTTAGCCACTGAACTACGTATCCGTCTGTCCATAACAATGCATGATTCAGTATTAATGTATGCAATCTAAGAATGGGGAGCAGCCTCTAATAGAAATCTAAGAATAAATTAAAATGGAACTAGAGTATTACAAATATGAAGACAAATACGGGCTATATAACCCGGCTAGGAAATGTACTCTGGTTCTTTTACGTGCACGGTGTAAAGCGCCGACATGAGATCTCGGTTTAGAGTCCCAACTGAAAGAGTGTTAATTGTATCAGGGTCAGACGGGAGATCGAATCTGCGATCGCTGGATTACCCGCTGGACTACAGATTCGTCTGCATACATTGTAAGACACGACCTTTCTTATGAAGAACGCTGCCCAAGACTGCGAATGCGCATGTCCGCCACAAATGTGACTACGCATGTCAGTAGTGAGGTAATTCATACGTAAAAAGGATACACACATGACATATACGTTCATCGAAGGAAATACAATAGCGCTACAGCCGGATCAGTCCAGTGGTAACACGCTGGACTGGTAATCCAGTGATCGCAGGTTCGATCCCCCGTCTGACCCTAATACAATTAACAGTCTTTCAGATGGGACGTTAAACCGAGGTCTCGTGTCGGTGCTTTACACCGTGCACGTAAAAGAACCAGAGGGGACTCTGGAATGTGTCTCTGTCTGTATCATTGCACTATCCTCCAAAATCTAAAATTACTAATCTCTTCAGGAGGCGTCGCTCATATGGGCAACCGGTAGCGACGATAAATAAACGTAAAACACACATATACGTTCACTGAAGGAAATGCAATAGCGCTGTAAATATGGTTGGTTAAACTGGTGTTTGCACTGTTTGCTAAGTGCATAGTGTGCTTATTATAGTGTCACCCCTATTTAGTTTATACACATTTATTTTAGCTCGATTGCGAAACAAGTTCATTCAACTTATATTAATCACTCTCGAGACCTCATTCCTGATGGAATCCATCGCCATGAAGGAGAGAGAAGAGGCAATGTGGAATTTAAATGCCTTGCCTAAGGGCACAATCCTAACGGCTCCAGCGGGGTTCGAACTCCGGACCTTTCGCACCTGAAGCGAACGCGCATCCACTGAGTTCTTCATAAGAAAAGGCGAGTCTTACAATGTATGCAAACGAATCTGTAGTCCAGCGATCGCAGATTCGATCTCCCGTCTGACCCTAATACAATTAACACTCTTTCAGTTGGGAAGTCCACTCACCCCTATTTAAAGAGCCAGCAAGTTCTCATATCAGTACTTCCCGAATCCTATGCTTGTATGACAGGCACCAGGCTGGTAGGCAATCGGTAACCATTATTTAACTAGCTGGCGGCTCACCAACCGGCCATATCAGAACGAACCCCTGATGAGGTTCGAACCTTCGACCTCCCGCTCCAGGCGGGCGTCTTAACCACTAGGTCACGGAGACGGTATATATATAATATGTGTGCGTGCGTGCGTGCGTGCGTGCGTGCGTGCGTGCGTGCGTGCGTGCGTGCGTGCGTGCGTGCGTGCGTGCGTGCGTGCGTGCGTGCGTGCGTGCGTGCGTGCGTGCGTGCGTGCGTGCGTGCGTGCGTGCGTGCGTGCGTGCGTGCGTGCGTGCGTGCGTGCGTGCGTGCGTGCGTGCGTGCGTGCGTGCGTGCGTGCGTGCGTGCGTGCGTGCGTGCGTGCGCGTGCGTGCGGCGTGCGTGCGTGCGTGCGTGCGTGCGTGCGTGCGTGGCGTGCGTGCGTGCGTGCGTGCGTGCGTGCGTGCGTGCGTGCGTGCGTGCGTGCGTGCGTGCGTGCGTGCGTGCGTGCGTGCGTGCGTGCGTGCGTGCGTGCGTGCGTGCGTGCGTGCGTGCGTGCGTGCGTGCGTGCGTGCGTGCGTGCGTGCGTGCGTGCGTGCGTGCGTGCGTGCGTGCTGCGTGCGTGCGTGCGTGCGTGCGTGCGTGCGTGCGTGCGTGCGTGCGTGCGGCGTGCGTGCGTGCGTGCGTGCGTGCTGCGTGCGTGCGTGCGTGCGTGCGTGCGTGCGTGCGTGCGTGCGTGCGTGCGTACGTACGTACGTATGTATGTATGTCCTCGTCGGCTTCAAAGTATATGTAATTTAATAAAATATGTCTATGTTATTCATCGGTTATTAAGTTGCAGATATTATGTTTGATACGGGCCTCACAGTTCAAGTTAAGCAAAGCGCCGGTATCTATGGTACAGACACCTGTATAACCAAACTGTCAGATATACAGTGCATATATATATATACCACTTCGGCTGGCCATATTGCACAGTCTATATTTTAGCAATCATGAATAGCGCAATTGTCTGTATTCTGGTCGTGGCGATCGCCGTCATGTGCGATGCACGTACCCTGGACAACACCAACTTGATGTCAAGGGTATTTATTATTTATAAGCTATAACATTATATAAGTGTTAAATTGTCATTGGTTCATTAGTGTGTACACATTTAGTTTAGCTCGATTGTGAAATATGTGTTTACAACATTAGTTTAATTGCTCTCGTGACCTCATTCCAGGTGGAATCAATGAATCAATCACGATTAACAATGGTCGCCAGATCGGACAGGTGTGTTTTCTCCGGGTACTCCGGTTTCCTCCCACATGAATGAAAACATATACGCTTTCATCCGTGCCAACGAGAGTGATTAATATAAGCTGTTAAAACTTGCTTCGCAATCGTTGTAAAATAAATAAAGTATAAACAATTTTTTTTAAAATACACACATAAATTCACAAAATTCATTTGCGAGCAGATCTTCAAAATTTTACTTCCAAACTGCATACAATATTTATATTGACAATGTATAAGACAATATTCTCGATTTATAATTATCCACTCCATAGAATATCTATGTGCAGCACGTTCGAAGTGAATGCATAATGGGGCTTTAAAGCAGCATTACATCGTATGAAATAAAAGATATTTGAAAAATTCAACCATTGGACTACAGATCCGTGTACCAAATGTATAAAGTTTGCATATTTAAATGCATTGACCATGAGGTAGTTATGCTTGGAGATGTGTGGTTTATTGATGAATTGCTTATCTGAAACTCGTCCAAGTTATGAATTGGCGATGAAGTATGACGGAAAATACGCTAACATGTAAGATGCAAAGTTGACTTCAAAAATAGCTATGTCAATAGGCAGAACATAGCTTGAATTTATATATATATATATAATAGTTTAAATTTACGTAATGCAGCCAACCGTGAGTTTGTATATTGTAAAATATGTTCATATGTTGTTACATAAGTCGACCAATGGTAAAATGAAATATCACTGGACTACAGCTCCGTCTGTACGAGAAAGGTAGTCTAGCTACAGCTATATATAATACGGATTCTGAGATCGTCAGATGTGATACAACATATCACACTTTAGAATAGAAACTGTAGGATATTTGTGGTGGATTTATCATGTTCATAAGTTGCATTGTTACTGTATGAAGTGGGGTATAACAGTAAATACAGAAACAACAGTTGTTATGCTATGTAAACAGGGTAATAGGGACGAATCGTTTGATGTGTTTTATGACAGTCGAAAACTTCAGAATGTTAAAACTTTTATTTATTTAGGAGTTACTATTTCGTCTAATGGACGTTTTTTTCAGTCGCAAAAGGCATTATCAAACCAAGCTTTAAAGGCTCTTTTTTCACTAAGTTCTTTATTTGATATTGTGTCCTTAGATATATCTGAAAAAGTACAGTTGTTTGATTCTATGGTTTTACCTATTTTAAATTATGGGTCTGAAATATGGGGTTTACATAAGGCCCCTAATATTGAACGTGTACATATGAAATTTATGAAACAATTGATTAATGTTCGACAACAGACAACAAATGCTGCTGTGTATGGAGAACTAGGTCGAATTCCTTTAATTGTGCATAGAAAGATAAGAATAATAAAATATTGGTATAAATTATTGAAACAGCCTGATTCTCTCATGTATAAATTGCTTCATATGAAAGATAGGCATGGTAATAATTTGAACAAATGGTATGGTGATGTCAAATCGTTGCTAAACAACTTAGGATTTGCTTATTTATGTGACATTGTTGATGTAACTAATATACCGATAAATAGTGTTATACAGCGCATCAAAGATCAATATGTACAACAATGGTTTTCTGAAATAAGCCATTTGCCTAAATTAGAAACATATTGTACATTTAAAAGCGTTTTCCAACAGGAGAAATATTTAAGCTGTATCAATAGCATTAATCATCGCACAGCTCTAACTAGATTTAGATGCTCGGGCAGCTCGGCACATAAATTGTTAATAGAAGAAGGAAGACATAGAAATATTGAAAGGGAAAATAGAATTTGTACAAAATGTAACATGAAAGCAGTAGAAACAGAGTACCATTTTCTACTCGTTTGTCCATTTTATAGAGAAATTAGGTGCAACTGCTTACCGAATTATTATTGTTCTTGGCCTACTTTACAGAAATTTAAAACTATTATGATATCGAACCAAAAAAGTGTATTAAATAAATTGTCGAGATATATAGTTTTAGCAAATAGTAAACGTGATATTACATGATTATTTTAGTATGTATATAGTATAGAGCACAATTGTCAACAGTAGGGTGTATTGATCTATAGTTTAATGATAAATAATTGTTATTATGTTAAAAACAATTATATATATATATGTGTGTGTGTGTGTGTGTGTGTGTGTGTGTGTGTGTGTGTATGGATATTTATGTGTATGTATATATGTATATATATTTGTTTTAATAATACAATATATTCTAATTACATGTAATTAATAATACACACACTTTTCTCAATTTATAGAATGATGTATGTTAGTTTTATTATATTATAATCATGTTATTTGATTTATGGCGATGAACATGTTTGCCAAATAAAATATATTGAATATATATAATACATATGATAATAACCATTTAATTTATACAAATTTATTTTAGCTCGATTGCGAAACAAGTTATTACAACTTATATTAATCACTCTCGAGACCTCATTCCTGATGGAATCCATCGCCATGAGGGAGAGAGAAGAGGCAACGTGGAATTTAAATGCCTTGCCTAAGGGCACAATCGTAACGGCTCCAGCGGGGCTCGAACACCGGACCTTTCGCACCTGAAGCGAACGCGCATCCACTGCGCTATCACGACTTCCATAATAATAACGATTTGCCAGTAGAGTAACAGTGCCAGGAAACCGACTGTATGGGTATTTTTCAGCTGAAGGACATATCCCGTCTTCGTACGTTAGAAGAACCAGACGGTACAACAGAAGAACGTAAGTTTATTGGTGTAACAATGAGACCGGAAGTTATTTCGGGACTCCTAATTGGCACGTGAGATTTGAGAATTGCGCATATCATTGACGAAATGTCAAAATGGGCTGTTCGATTAGCGCAGTAGTTAGCGCGCTAGCTTCTCGCCAATGCAACCCGGGTTCGATCCTCGGACCGGGAAGTATTTGAGATGCCTAATGGTACGGTTGTCGCCAGATCGGACAGGTGGGTTTTCTCCGGGTACTCCGGAAATAGTCGCTCAGAACCGATAAAATTCCAATAAATTTAAACCGTCGTATACGCGAATTTGTTTATCAACACACGAAATCTAAACAACAGAGGATGTAGAAAATAACGTATATATTTTGACCATGAAATACTATCTATCTATCTTCCTCTAATGTCGAACCCCTCGCGAGGATGTAGACATGTCCCTAAAAGACTTAGCTAACAGAGGTATATGAATCAACATATCAAGTAATTTAATTAAAAAAGACAACGCGGGACAAATGGGGACGATGCATTCCGGTTGTAAACAAGTGCGTGACCGATCGACTCGGAAAGTCCTACTTTCGGTTTCGAGTTTGTTTTATCGCAAAAAACAACAACACTGTTTACCAAATGAACATAAGCATACAAAGTATAATGTTAGAATGTGTAGCATCATTGCTACCGATACGTAAAATAAATTCAAATATCTTTTATTTCATACCATGTAATGCTGCTTTAAGCATAATTGGTCTCCTCTGTTTTTATCGCTGTTTCCTTTGAACCACATGTTATCTATTTGCATCCATATTCTCATCTTATATCTTATAATCATTAAATTATTAAATATCGACAGATATC
Source organism: Archivesica marissinica (assembly GCA_014843695.1). NCBI lineage: Eukaryota > Metazoa > Mollusca > Bivalvia > Venerida > Vesicomyidae > Archivesica > Archivesica marissinica. Next base: position 28,805,258 of record CM026396.1, on the reverse strand, counting down.
CTACAGCATACATAATGGGTACTTTACTGTTGATTATCGATTAACATACTTTGATAACATTACGTTTATTATACCGCAATACTTTTTATACACATTTAATTTAGCTCGATTGCGAAACAAGTTATTACAACTTATCTTAATCACTCTCGATACCTCATTCCTGATGAAATCCATCGCCACGAGGGAGAGAAAGAAAGAAGCGGCAATGTGGAATTTAAATGCCTTGCCTATTGGCACAATCGTAACGGCTGCAACGGGGCTCGAACTCCAGGCCTTTCGCACGCACCTGAAGCTAACGCGCTATCCGGAACACTTGGTTGGGAACAACGATAAACACAAAGGATCTCAAACAGTAAGGCTGTATGCGATAATCGATCTTTTGCAGAATGATTAATGGTACTGCCTTTTCAAATATATACTCACACGAAAAAGAAAAGGTGCACTTGGTTAGAGGGAAACTTTTATTCTTATATTCACACGTAAAACAATGTTCTGATAATTATCAATTTCAATTAAAAGTAAACCATCGCATAGCCAATACATATTTGCATATGTTGATACCAAATGTGCCTATATTTTGCTTCCATAGATCTATATAAGTATAAAATTCTCCCAAACAAATTCTAAAGCCAAATGCATACTAGAGCCGTTACGATTGTGTCCTTAAGGCAAGGCATTTAAATAAATTCCACATTGCCTTTTCTCTCTCCCTCATGGCGATGGATTACATCAGGAATGAGGTCTCGAGAGCGGTTAATATAAGTTGTAAGGACTTGTTTCGCAATCGAGCTAAAATAAATGTGTATAAACTAAGGCATATAAATTCCACATTGCCTCTTCTCTCTCCCTCGTGGCGATGAATTACATCAGGAATGAGGTCTCGAGAGCGGTTAATATAAGTTGTAAGAACTTGTTTCGCAATCCAGCTAACATAAATTTGTATAAACTAAGTGTACACTTTCTTTTTCGTGTGAGTATATTACGTTATGCGATCAAGTTGTGCTGTTTCTACATTGGTGACGTCTTACAGTTGTATCCAAGACTATAGAAGTAATTATTGAAAGTATTTTCTGTTTATTTAATGCGTCTGTATTTAACGCGCCTGCATTAAACGCGTCTGTATTTAACGCGTCTGTATTCATGTTTTTATTTTGCAGCACGCGTCTCGTCGGCTAAATATTGAAAGTAACGTCTTAAATTGCCAAATTAAAAATTAATGCGTCTGTATTTAACGTGTCTGTATTTATGTTTTTTCTTTTACAGCGCGAGTATCGTCGGCGTTACTATCAGGTGAGTTGGAGTCAACACATTCCGTTTCAGTACATACATTTTATTAATGGCGTTGATAATATACCTATTCGCAATGTTGTTGATTTTAAAACTAATTCATATGGGGAATTATTTGTTGATTTTATGATTAATGCTAATATGTGTATGCTAAATGGTCGTAACTACGCTAATAATGATTACACGTCAGTGTCGGTTAAAGGTTTATCAGTAGTGGATTATTGTATAGTAAGTCACGATGACCTTTCATTGTTTTCAGATTTTACCGTTGTACGTACATCAGATTTGATTAATAAATCAGGTGACCTTAAAGTGTTGGTACCTACCAGTATCCCAGATCATTCTATGATTAAATGGAGTATCACCATTAGTGCAGTTCCCCAGTTTACTAGTCAATACAATAATAGCTATGACAAGTTTGATGTATCTAATGTTCCTGAAACTTTTCTATTAGACCAAGATGTCCTTAATAGTGTTAACGTAACTATTGATAAACTTGAGCATTGCCATCAAACGCAAACTGATATTGATTATATTTATGAGGACTGGTGTAGTATTTTAAAATATAATATGTACAAGTCAGTGCCTTATAAAACAATTACCTCTGGTTGGTGCAATAGAAAATGCAGACCGGGAAAGCCGTGGTGGAGTAGCGATCTAACTGATAGTTGGAATAATGTTTGTACAGCAGAACGAAATTGGTTGAATTGTGTTGCATGTAATAAAAATCGAAATGTATATCTCAAGTCCGAGTATATTCAGGTCCGTAAACATTTTGACCGTGAAGTACAGAAGGCAAAACGTTTATATTGGTATTCTTTACAAAATGAATTGCTGAAGGAATGTAATGTAGACCAGTCAAACTTTTGGAAATCTGTAGGTAAAATCGGCGTTGGTCAGATTAAGAAAAAATGTATACCTCTAGAAGTTACATTAAATGATGGTTCTCTCTCTACAGATTTGTCACAGGTATTAAATAAATGGAAACATGATTTTAGCTCGTTATATAAAAATGATAATTATGTATATTCATCACAGAACTCTAATGTATTGAATGATGTAACTGATTATGCAGATCTGTCTTTTAATGCAAACATTACTATTTTTGAAGTAAAGAAGGCAATTGATGGTGCCAAGAAGGGAAAAGCCTGTGGCATAGACGGTATCCCTAGTGAAGTTTTACAGAACGATACGTCCGTGCTATTTTTGCATACTCTGTTTAATGTATGCTTCTCCAATGGGACTGTCCCGTCTATCTGGGGCAAATGTATTATAAACCCGATACCAAAACCCTCCATGACGGATTCAAGAGATCCCCTGTCTTATAGGGGCATAGCACTGGCCTCAGCCATGTACAAGATTTATTGTAATATTTTAAACGCCAGGCTAAGTTGTTGGGCTGAACATAACGATAAGATCGCAGATGAGCAAAACGGTTTCAGAAAGAAGCGTAGTACCATAGATCACTTATCCACTTTGACCTCTATTATTGATACAAGAAAACAAGTTAAAAAAGCCACATTCTGTGCCTTTATTGATTTTAGTAAGGCGTATGATTTTATTAACAGAGATAAATTGTGGAAAAGACTCAATGAAATTGGAGTTGCCGGTAATATGTGGCGAGCTGTTAAGTCTATCTACTCATCTGTGTCGTCATGTATTAGGGTAAACTCTTTTAAGACTGATTGGTTTGATGTTAATTGTGGCTTAAGACAGGGGTGCATTCTATCGCCGCTTTTATTTAATTTGTACATTAATGATTTAACGATATTTTTGAAATCATTAAATATCGGTGTTAATGTCGATAATGACTGTATAGGTATTCTATTGTACGCGGATGACATTGTCCTACTAGCAGAAAACCAACTTGATTTGCAGAGATTATTGAATGCTTTACATGACTGGTGCAATATAAACGATATGTTTATAAACAGGGATAAAAGTAGAGTTGTCCATTTTCGTCCTGCTTCTATGCCAAGATCTGATGTTATTTTTAAATGTGGTGTTAATGTTCTGGAAACTATAGGTATATATACTTATTTAGGAATTGTTTTGAGTGAATACCTTGACTTCAATGTTACTGCAAAATGTGTTGCTCAAAGTGCAAGTCGTGCATTGGGACTGCTCATTGCTAAATGTAAGTTAGTTGGGGGTGTACCATATAATGTTTTCTCCAAATTGTATGACTCTGTTGTCTGGCCTGTGATTGCTTATGGCGCCCCGGTTTGGGGATATAAAGCGTTTTCATGCATTAATGCAATCCACAATCGTGCCATGCGTTTCTTTCTTGGTATTGGGAAATATTCTCCCAATGCAGCTATCTCCGGGGAAATGGGTTGGCAGCCGCCAGTTGTGCGACAATGGAAGCACATATCTGGGTTTTGGGCACGCTTAGCTAATACCGACAATTCCAGATTAAATAAGCGAGTTGCACTATGGGCGAATGCTAAATCTACAAGTTATAAAAACTGGTTTTATTATGTCAAGAGACAGTTTGCAGACATTACTTTGATGGATTACTGTAACCTATCTATACCTATACATAAGCACAATTTAGTAGATAGTGTGGAAAATGCGGTAATGGAGAAATATGTTACTGACTGGTCCACCTCTATTAACAGTGTGATAGGTGTTTCTGGACGTGGTCGCAATAAGCTTAGAACCTACTGTACATTTAAATGTAAATTTCAAACAGAAGTATATTGTAAAATGATTTTACCCACACGTCACAGATCAGCATTATGTAAATTTAGATGTGGAGTTGCTCCATTACGTATAGAAACCGGAAGGTATGAGAATTTACCACTTGATGAACGTAAGTGCCCTTTCTGTAATGTATTAGAAGACGAAAGTCATGTATTATTAGAATGTTCACTGTACGATGATTTGAGAGCTGTTCTCTTAGAGAAAGCCTCATTATATGAAAATGACTTTCGGAACAAACCTGTATCCGACCAGCTTAGAATTATTTTTACTACTATACCTCTGATTAGAATTGTTGCCAAAACCTGTTTTTATATTCTTCAAAGACGATCCTTTTATTTATGTAAATAATGTATCCATTTGATTTATTGATTGTGTGTCTCTTATCCATTCCGAGAAACAGCTGCTAATTAGTTCAACCGCGATCTGATCGAGGTTGATAACTGATATTTTAAAACATTTCTTAATTGCGCATTAGTGCTTTTTTTCCATTTCAGTATTTAAAAATTTCCGGTTTTAGTAAGTATTTAATTTTCAATTAGCGACTGTTCCCCGGTTTTAATATGTAAATATAATAATATGTCGATAGACTGTGATAGTTTGATTATCTGTGATTACATTAGTCTCTTATAATTCTTTTATAATGAATGGTGTTGTACTATGCCACGATAATTTGTTGTGTATATTTTATGTATTGTACAACGATGAGACTGAAATAAAGAATAAATCTACATTATAGTTATTATATCGTCATTGTGTGTTTGGGGTTTGTTAGATACAGACGAATCTGTAGTCCAGTGGTAACACGCTGGACTGGTAATCCAGGGATCGCAGTTTCGATCCCCCGTCTGACGCTTAATAAAAATAACAGTCTTTCAGATGGGACTTTACACCGATGTCTCGTGTCGGTGCTTTACACCGTGCATGTAAAGAGAAGATTCTGGAATGTGTTTCTGTCTGTATCATTGCATTATCCTCCAACATAGGATAGTGAAATCATACTGGTTCATTTACGCTCACATCTGAAAGACTGTTACTATTATTATGGTTAGACAGGGGATCGAACCTGCGATCCCTGGATTCGCAGTCCAACGTGTTAACCACAGGACTACTGTCACGTGACATGTACTTGACCTACAAATGGCAAACACAATGTACCCTTGATTAATTTTAAGTTTATTCAACGTTGCTAACGGTTACCCATTTTCAGCGACGGGCAGTTGTACCTAACAACACCTTTCCTGGGCAGGCTCATGCGGTTAACCATTACTTGATGCACCAACCTCCGTAAGAACCTGTCAACTTTATCATTATAAAGAGACACGATCTGAGCGGGGCTCGAACCCGTGACCATCAGTAATGATAGGTTACAGTGGTATACAAATCAGCGACATTAACCACTCGACCACAGAGGCGGTCTGACTATGACTATTTGTTTATATTATTATTATTAAAATAATAATAATAATTTTTTTTAATTTATTTATTATAATTTTTTTTTTTTCATTTATTTATTTATTATTATTATTGTGTTTATACCACATCTGTGATTACACTTGAACTCAGTTGACCGGATAATCCACCTGACTTACCCTGATAGATTGTTTATGTAAACATAATAATAGTAAAGACCTCGACTTTCGTCATATATCAGAAGGCAATACAAATGTATAAAACATTACATGGAGCTGCTCCAGACTATTTAAAGGCCTGCAGGTTGACCTATATTTGACCTTAAACACACGAGGAATAGCGGTACAAATCTGACGGTCGACGCACTAAACACACGAGGAATAGCGGTACAAATCTGACGGTCGACGCACATCGTATTTGCCACATGCGAGGCCCTGCATGGTATACATCTAATACATGAGCACCACTTATATCTATTATGACCCACGTACATATCAGAGGTTATAAATTGCTGAAATTGAAGTTCTGTATTTTTATAGTACTTACAACTGGTATAAACAATTCAACTCCACTTATGGCCCAAATAAGGCTGGTTGCGCGGGTTAGGCAGCCAGTTCCTGCATTGCTGTACCACACATTCAGGCATCAGTTCCCTCTTATGCCAAGTACAGTCTCCTCTTCTAGCCGCTACTTTTCTCTCTATATATCTGACATCTTTCCATGCGCCACAATTATATAGCATTGCCCAAAACCTCCTGTATAGAAGCTTTCTCTCATGTGAATTTAGATTATGCGGTGGACGATTATTAGCAGGCCACCAAAGTTGTTTGTTCTGTTCATTTATTATGCAAGGGGAACACAAGCACAGTGGACACTCAGCAACACCTTCAGCATGCTGAGGCATAGGGGGAGGTACGTAAGCAGCCTCTGCAACGGGCATGGCGGTGGCTGTTTCTTCTATTTCCATCTCTACGTCCCAGTTCTTATTTTGCAAGAAAGTCAGCAATTCTTTTCTCTGCTCATCAGTTACATACATTGTTATTTTACTCAATGGCATCTTGTAGAAATCGGCAGAATATGTGTAATACTCGTATGTTCAAGAGATTATAATTATAATATTATACATGTACTCATAGCATTCACTGTGATTATTATGTAGCATCAATATCGGTAAACACACACTGACACAGAGAAATATTTAAAATATAACAGAAAACTTGCGAATAATACTGTAGATATATAATTAAATGAAGTATGAAGGTTACCATATAACGAACACATATAGTTTATTCATATAAATACATACATATTATATACATGCATACAAATTATCAGTCTCAGTGATTACGCTACGGCTGATGAGGCACCTACATAACATGTAATCTATGTCCCTGGGCTGATCTGGATTATGTAGTTTGAATACTCATAACTATCAATTTTCTTTACAATCAATAATATACGTTTACTTAAATTGTCAGGGCCTCATTTTGACTAATTCTCAGCTCACAGAGTGATCGTGCATATTAACCGTTAGAAAATACCTACATACGCCAAATTATACTGAATGTACTGCTACATTGTTGATACAAGCCACTAATCACATGGAACAGGTAGTAAAGTATAACTCTTTACAATTGGACGGGGTCAAACTGCAGGCCTTTAAAGCAACACTACATCTGTGAAAACGCAAATGTCTGCAGACTGTAATTTGCTATTATATGGTGTAATTTTTGTCCCAAATATTTGCCTCAAAAACTGAGTATTTCAACAAATAAACAAACGCGGTTTTGTTGACATAACAAAATAATGTAAATAGTGTCGACATTCATTCGTAATACAACGAGTTTATCCTGAATAACAAGAGGCATGGTACATATTTACCGTGATATCTCACATGTGTGCCTATGCATATTTATTTGTAGACTAATCTTAGTTAAATTATCTCTAATCGAAAGTATCGCGTGTATTGACTCCAATGACAAACGAACGGCAATTCAGGAGCGTCGATGACCATTATATGAAATCCTACTTTCACTTTTGAAAGTTTGTGTATCACAAAAACACTGTTTATTGATTCAAATGTAGTGTTCGAATGTAATCAGAATAATGCATTGTATTTGCTTTTTGCAATGTAATGTCGCTTTAAAATCGTCCTTCACTTTTACTTCTGATATACATCCTAGAATTCTTAGATCAACCTCAGAATATCAATTATACACATCAAGACCAAATTGTGAATTATTTCGTAATACATTTGAATTTTCAGGATCATCTATTTGGAATTCATTGCCTCGCTCAGTACAAAATGCTCCAACTATCCAACAGTTCAAAATTCTCTACTTAAGGTGGAACTATAACAATTCAAACTAATCGCGTACTTCTACTGTGAAATTTGATTTGATTTGATACTGTTATTATAAACGTGTATTCATTGCTATATTTATTAGAATCGGAAAATAGCCAATTCCATATATCATCATATTCCATTACATATTAAATATAGTTTGTCTATTTTTCAGCTTTTACATTACTATATTATTACAATGTGCAGTTCTCACTTATAGTGCTATCTTTTGATTGCATTTGATTGTATATATGTTGAGGGCCTCATGGTAGATTCACTTTTGTTAAATGAGTACTCTCGTTAAATAAAGTCTTTATTATTATTATTATTATATATACCAACGTGTGGCATAATATTCATATACGTCTTCTGCTTTCATTTCAAGTTCTAAATTTAGCGGCGGAATGCGACCTGATCCTCAATCAGTACAATGTAGGTGACATGCCAGCTCGAACCGATACGGGAGATGAAAACAACGGTGAACAAGAGGGAAAAGGTGATTGTTTTGTGTGTGTTTTACGTTTATTTATCGTCGCTACCGGTTGCCCATATGAGCGACGTGCAGTTTACCTGACACCATTCCTGGGCAGGCTCCAGAGGTTAACCAGTACTTGGTGCACCAACCTCCATAAGAAACTTCAAACGTTTTCATATAAAAGAGACACGGTATGAGCAGAGTGCTGAAGAGATTAGTCATTTTAGATAGTTGGAGGATAGTGCAATGATACAGACAGAGACCCATTCCAGAGTCTCTTCTGGTTCTTTTACGTATACGGTTTAAAGCATCGACACGAGAGCTCGGTTTATAGTTCTATCTGAAAGTTTGTTAATTTTATTAGGGTCAGACGGGGGATCGAACTTGCGATCCGTGGCTTACCAGTTCAGCGTGTTACCACTAGACTACATATCCGTCTGTGAATGTGAATAATATGGCGACGGTGTAGTTCGTCGCCAAGGTGAAGGTGACCAAAATGAAATTATGGCTAAGGTGAATGTCACGTCCGAGGTAAAGGTCAGGGGCAAGGTGGCGGTCACGGGGTCAATGTGAAGGTTAGTGCAAATGTGAAGTCAACGGTCATGATGAAGAATCTAACCACTCGGCCAAGCCAGGGTCCTATTTAGAGTTTGCATAAACATAATATCCAACAACAGTAGTTTAGGTTGGCCAATAGTTAGTTGTTCATGTGTTCATTTTCAAGGTATTTACATACATATACTAGAGGACATAGAAAACGCACACCTACATTATATACTAGAGGACATAGAAAACGCACACCTACAATATATACTAGAGGACATAGAAAACGCACATCTATATTATATACTAGAGGACATAGAAAACGCACACCTACATTATATACTAGAGGACATAGAAACGCACACCTACATATATACTAGAGGACATAGAAAACGCACACCTACATTATATACTAGAGGACATAGAAAACGCACACCTACATTATATACTAGAGGACATAGAAAACGCACACCTACATTATATACTAGAGGACATAGAAAACGCACACCTACATTATATACTAGAGGACATAAGAAAACGCACACCTACTTATATACTAGAGGACATAGAAAACGCACACCTACATTATATACTAGAGGACATAGAAAACGCACACCTACATTATATACTAGAGGACATAGAAAACGCACACCTACATTATATACTAGAGGACATAAAAACGCACACCTACATTATATACTAGAGGACATAGAAAACGCACACCTACATTATATACTAGAGGACATAGAAAACGCACACCTACATTATATACTAGAGGACATAGAAAACGCACACCTACATTATATACTAGAGGACATAGAAAACGCACACCTACATTATATACTAGAGGACATAGAAAACGCACCCTACATTATATACTAGAGGACATAGAAAACGCACACCTACATTATATACTAGAGGACATAGAAAACGCACACCTACATTATATACTAGAGGACATAGAAAACGCACACCTACATTATATACTAGAGGACATAGAAAACGCACACCTACATTATATACTAGAGGACATAGAAAACGCACACCTACATTATATACTAGAGGACATAGAAAACGCACACCTACATTATATACTAGAGGACATAGAAAACGCACACCTACATTATATACTAGAGGACATAGAAAACGCACACCTACATTATATACTAGCGGACATAGAAAACGCACACCTACATTATATACTAGCGGACATAGAAAACGCACACCTACATTATATACTAGCGGACATAGAAAACGCACACCTACATTATATACTAGCGGACATAGAAAACGCACACCTACATTATATACTAGAGGACATAGAAAACGCACACCTACATTATATACTAGAGGACATAGAAAACGCACACCTACATTATATACTAGAGGACATAGAAAACGCACACCTACATTATATACTAGAGGACATAGAAAACGCACACCTACATTATATACTAGAGGACATAGAAAACGCACACCTACATTATATACTAGAGGACATAGAAAACGCACACCTACATTATATACTAGAGGACATAGAAAACGCACACCTACATTATATACTAGAGGACATAGAAAACGCACACCTACATTATATACTAGAGGACATAGAAAACGCACACCTACATTATATACTAGAGGACATAGAAAACGCACACCTACATTATATACTAGAGGACATAGAAAACGCACACCTACATTATATACTAGAGGACATAGAAAACGCACACCTACATTATATACTAGAGGACATAGAAAACGCACACCTACATTATATACTAGAGGACATAGAAAACGCACACCTACATTATATACTAGAGGACATAGAAAACGCACACCTACATTATATACTAGAGGACATAGAAACGCACACCTACATTATATACTAGAGGACATAGAAAACGCACACCTACATTATATACTAGAGGACATAGAAAACGCACACCTACATTATATACTAGAGGACATAGAAAACGCACACCTACATTATAACTAGAGGACATAGAAAACGCACACCTACATTATAAACTATAGTACATAGAAAACGCACACCTACATTATATACTAGATGACATAAAAAAACGCACACCTACATTATATACTAGAGGACATAGAAAAGGCACACCTACATTATATACTAGAGGACATAGAAAACGCA
>CM026396.1:28714634-28793335 GCA_014843695.1 Archivesica marissinica | reverse complement strand
GGCTACTGACAGGGGCAGTTAAAATAAAATTAATTTGATAACAAATATTATATTAGCCAAAATTGGAAATCAAGAAAGAAAAATATTTGTGTTTATTAGTTATAGCTTGGAAACAGGCGTTGATATATTTTACATCAAGTTGTTCGTCAGATGAATATATTTTAACACCAAAACCCTTAATGAACCGTATTGCGTTTCTGATCATAGCACCATGTTCTTTTGCCCGAAGTAAAACGTGAAAAGTCGACTGAAGCCCGGGCTATTTATTACTGTAAGATAGGATTTGATCTCCTGGTCGCCGAAACATGTATTGATCAGGAGATGAAGTAAAATCATATCGTATGTGTCGGCGTATGATAGCATACCCATGTCTCAGTGTAATCCGTAATGTGTGTTTTACGTTTATTTATCGTCGCTACCGGTTGCCATATGAGCGACGCCTCCAGAAGAGATTAGTCAATTGGTGTTTTACGTTTATTTATCGTCGCTACCGGTTGCCCTAAAAATCTCTCCTGAAGAGATTAGTCGTTTCAGATTTTTGGAGTATAGTGCAAGGATACAGACAGAGACCCATTCCAGAGTCCCCTCTGATTCTTTTACGTGTACGGTGTAATGCACCGACACGAGACCTCGGTTTAAAGTCCCATCTGAAAGACTGTTAATTTTATTAGGATCAGACGGGGGATCAAACCTGCGATCCCTGGATTACACAGTCCAGTGTGTTACCACTGGACTACAGATCCGTCTGTTATCTGTAATTCGTTAGTGTTCCATCTTAACCAATTAAGCCAAGCGGTCTGTAGATTCTTAAAAAGGTTAGACAACTCTTTGTGCCACCAATGTTTATATTTTTGGCATGTCTTATTGACTGTTTTGTCTGGGTGAATGGTTTTACATGGCAATATACTACATGTCTTACCATATATTTCCGATGTATATTCGGAAATGATCGTGTATAATCGTGCCTGTTCGGCGATTTCCGCCATCGCGTCGATATAGCACAGAAACGGGACATTATATGTAAATGAGTCTACGGGAACATTCGTGTATATTCGGAAATGATCGTGTATAATCGTGCCTGTTCGGCGATTTCCGCCATCTCGTCGATATAACAAAGAAACGGGACATTATATGTAAATGAGTCTACGGGAACATTCGTGTATATTCGGAAATGATCGTGTATAATCGTGCCTGTTCGGCGATTTCCGATAGAATTCCGTTTCTATATTTAGCGATATTATCTTGTAGAGAAGAGTTGTCGTTCTTCAAATATACACCCTCAAAAAGTGGGTGTAAGTAGATGGCGCTACGATCGGAAATCCAGTTTCCCCAGGCTGTCATTTGGCTACTGAAAAATCGACAGACTGGAACCCAGGCTATTCCACGCCCTCACCCTAACTATTATACAGCCTAGTACACCACATTGCTCTTGTAAAAGACAATATATTTCATTTGTTAGAATATCAACAATCCACCATAGACAATATTAAGATCAGATTGCAGTCTCAAACCTTGTTGTAATTTTAAGTATAGGATATAAGCCGAAAACGATCCAATATGCAAATTGTAAGCTGTCTAAACGCGTGTATTCACCACACAATGTCTCCGTATTTAAAATAAAATAGTTCCCCGTTCAATTTCGCATCTGGCAATTAACTCCCTTTAAGATTGTACCTGTAGATAATAATTAACCACACATCATTTAGCTAACTGCAACCGTCATATTTGCCATATTCATACCAGACTGGTAATCCAGGGATCGCAGGTTCGATCCCCCGTCTGACCCTAATAAAATTAACAGTCTTTCAGATGGGACGTTAAACCGAGGTCTCGTGTCGGTGCTTTACAGAGGAGATTCTGGAATGGGTTTCTGTCTGTATCATTGCACTATCCTCCAACAATCTAAAATGACTAATCTCTTCAGGAGGCGTCGCTGATATGGGTAACTGGTAGCGACGATAAATAAACGTAAAATACACAAATATTCATACCTACATATCTGATAGCAAGAGATTTAAATAATAGTATTAATACTGATTATTGTGACATGAGACATACATTCTCCCCTTATCTTCTTATCACTTTCTTCTCATTTACACTCTTTTATCTTTCGCTCTCTCACTCACTCACTCACTCACTCACAATCCATTATATTATGATATTCTTTATTAATGTTTAACATGTAGTTATTGTCACATGTTTAAACTTTCCTAACTCTATAACACAATTGTAAAGGCCAAGCGAAATACATACACTCATTGCAGAGGAGAAGACTCAAATCCTGTTTCTGTATTCTGATTATGTGTGATGTATGCATTGTTCAATATGTATTATAAGTCGTGATAGCGCAGTGGATGCGCGTTCGCTTCAGGTGCGAAAGGTCCGGAGTTCGAGCCCCACTGGAGCCGTTACGATTGTGCCCTTAGGCAAGGCATTTAAATTCCACGTTGCCTCTTCTCTCTCCCTCGTGGCGATGGATTCCACCAGGAATGAGGTCTCGAGAGTGATTTATATAAGTTGAAATAACTTGTTTCGCAATAGAGCTAAACTAAATTTGTATAAACTAATCTGTATTATATTGGGAAATACAATATGTTTAAACCTAACCGTCACATTGACTGTTTTGTTTTAGCACACGAGAGCCTCATTTCAAAGACACTAACTGATGCCATGGACACGAATAAGTGTCAGTATCAGACCGCTGATTTTCTTGAAGACGTTAACGACATCATAGAAAATCGAAGAGCAATGTATTCACTACTAAAGAGGCTTCTGACAATTGGTGTCCGTAATTCGGGGAGCGGAAGTGGATCGGGGAGCGGAAGTGGATCGGGGAGCGGCAGTGGATCGGGGAGCGGAAGTGGATCGGGGAGCGGAAGTGGATCGGGCAGCGGAAGTGGATCGGGCAGCGGAAGTGGTGCGGGTAGCGGAAGTGGTTCGGGTAGCGGTAGTGGTGCGGGTAGCGGAAGTGGGTCGGGAAGTGGGTATGGTAGCGGAAGTGGGTCGGGAAGTGGGTATGGTAGCGGAAGTGGGTCAGGTAGCGGTAGTGGTGCGGGTAGCGGAAGTGGATCGGGAAGTGGGTATGGTAGCGGAAGTGGATCGGGAAGTGGGTTATGGTAGCGGTAGTGGTGCGGGTAGCGGAAGTGGTGCGGTAGCGGAAGTGGATCGGGAAGTGGGTATGGTAGCGGTAGTGGTGCGGGTGCGGAAGTGGTGCGGGTAGCGGAAGTGGATCTGGAAGTGGGTCAGGTAGTGGTGCGGGTAGCGGAAGTGGTGCGGGTAGCGGAAGTGGATCGGGAAGTGGGTATGGTAGCGGTAGTGGTGCGGGTAGCGGTAGTGGTGCGGGTAGCGGAAGTGGATCGGGAAGTGGGTCGGGAAGCGGAAGTGGTTCGGGCAGCGGTAGTGGGTCGGGGAGCGGTAGTGGTTCAGGTAGTGGGTCGGGAAGCGGTAGTGGGTCGGGTAGTGGGTCGGGAAGCGATAGTGGTTCGGGCAGCGGTAGTGGGTCGGGTAGTGGGTCGGGCAGCGGTAGTGGTTCAGGTAGTGGATCTGGTAGCGGAAGTGGATCGGGTAGCGGAAGTGGATCTGGTAGTGACAGTGGATCTGGTAGCGGAAGTGGATCTGGTAGCGGAAGTGGATCGGGTAGCGGAATCGGTTCCGGTAGCGGAAGTGGTTCCGGTAGCGGAAGTGGTTCCGGTAGCGGAAGTGGGTCTGGTAGCGGAAGTGGGTCTGGTAGCGGAAGTGGGTCTGGTAGTGGATCGGGTAGCGGAAGTGGATCGGGTAGCGGAAGTGGATCTGGTAGCGGAAATGGATCTGGTAGCGGAAGTGGATCGGGTAGCGGAAGTGGATCGGGTAGCGGAAGTGGATCGGGTAGCGGAAGCGGTTCCGGTAGTGGAAGTGGTTCCGGTAGCGGAAGTGGGTCAGAAGGTGGAAGTGGTCCAGAAAGTAGACGTAGTCTGGATAACTCTTATGACAGAGCTTTGTATTCACTGCTAAGAAGGTTGCTAGCATCTAATTAAAAGGTAACACAGATTGAGAGCTAGCCTGGGAACAGGCGTCGATATATTTTGCCTGGTCAGTCAAATAAATATATTTTAACACCGAGACTATTTTGGGCGTATTGAGTTTCTGAACATATCATTTGGCTAGAAGTTAAAAAGTGAAAAATCGACAGACTGGAACCCAGGCTAATTGAGAGTATATAATTATAAGGCAACGCTACAGTTCAGTATTAACATTAAATATGCTAAATATTTCATGGAATTCGGATTACTATCAAACGTTAGCTTGACTTTCTGGTGCGGGCCGTTGTCTAATGTTGTTAAAAATTGTGGCAAACACCACTTGTATGTTCATGCTATGTATTGTATATTTATGTGTATCATTTCAAGGTATTGATATTTAAAAGTTCTATATATCTATAGCATGCATAGTAGATGAACATTCTTGTTCACCTCTTTACAGGCCCGTAGTCACACTGAGGCACACAAAGGCAGTTTCCTCAGTTATAATTTCCAAAGAAAAAAAAAAAAAAAATCCAATCCAGTTGTTAGGCTGTCCGATTAGCGTAGTTGTAGAGTGCGCTCGCTTCTCACCAAATGCAACCCGGGTTCGATCCTCGGACAGAGAAGTATGTGAGATGGTATGGTGGTCGCCAGATCGGACAGGTGGGTTTTCTCCGGGTACTCCACACGAATGATCCCATTTACGCTTTCATCCGCACCAACGAGAGTGATTAATATAAGTTGTTAAAACTTGCTTTGCAATCGTTGTAAAATAAATAAAGTCCGCCTCCGTGGTCTAGTGGTTAAGGTCGCTGACTTATATACCACTGTAACCTATCATCACTGATGGTCACGGGTTCGAGCCCCGCTCAGACCGTGTCACATTTATATGAAAAAGTTGGCAGTTTCTTACGGAGGTTGGTGCACCCAAGTACTGGTTAACCGCTGGAGCCTGCCCAGGAAAGGTGTTGTTAGGTAAACTGCCCGCCGGCGATATAGCCCAAAATGGCAGGCGTAAATCCCGACATATAACATAATAATAATAACATATAAAATAAATAAAGTTTAAACTTTTTTAACAATCCAGCAGATCCCAGATTAAACATGGGATATCATTATGTGTTCCATGTTGTTATGATATACTCATCAACACACAAGCAAAGGTCCCCAGCATAGATATGCCATTCTCTAATGGAGTATTATATTGATCTCCTTGTCCAGCGTGCTATTTCAATATTATAGTAAAAAACACCGGCGAATGTGTAAACATCACGGATAGACTCGTAACCCATTTTGTTACATTTTACCTGTTTTTTATTATTTATTTATTTTTTATTATTTTTTTTTTGTTTGGGTTCCATTTCATGTTATTGCAATTGGAATTATACATATGACACGTTTTAATACTAGTGAACATTTCAGTTAGAAAATTAGAATAGTCTGCCATGCAAGATCATAACCAATCAGGGATCATGACCAATCAGGTGGCTTTCTTTATATAGATCTGCACGTGAGCATATTTCAAATGAGGTAAACGATGCGCTTCTTCTGTTTCTTTTAAAGAAACAAATATTTTCTTAGAAACTGTCCTATACTTGTTTCAGATGACGTACCTGCAGACCCACTAACAGAATATACGCAAGAATTGTGAATTATTGAAACAAGCAAGAAACAGCGATTATATACGGAATATATTATTTACTAGCAAATTCAAAACACAGAGTTAGTGCGATCAACACGCTAAAAACACGCATAAGTCCTGCTAAAAATCATCGATACAAATATTGCATATTGTGAGCTATATTTAGAACTTATTTATAATGGGAATGGGAGTGGCTACGAACAAAGCCGAACGATTTTCGGCAAACTTCGGGATAATATTTAGGATAGTGAAAAGAGATTTTATTTTGTTCGAGTACATTTAAAATGCCTTTGATTTCATTTCTTTACCGAGACACTTGGTTAAATTATAATTATTTATAATGAGTACAATTACATGATACGAACCTATTCAGGAATTGTGACAGAGATTTTGAACAGGACTATATTGTTTTATCCTGGCAGTGTTTCTTTAATTGTTATGCCATGAAACCATCAACAGACAATGTGTGTGCTGTATAACGACAAGGACCCGATCAATGGACAATATAGTGTCCCAACTATAGGCTATAATATTTAGTTTGAGTAGAATTGCTTTGAAGAAATATGTCCGAAAAAATGTGTTAAAATTGCATTAGTTTAAACATATGTTATTGTTTTCAAATGAGATACATATACACATAATGCACAATAGTTGTTCAACAAATGAAATGTAACGAATATTATATGAGTGAAACTGTTATAATTTAGAAGCAAGTGGGTTGGGTTACACGTTATACGAACATGATGAAGATTGAGCTTATTTACCCTCGCCTCCGGCGAACCATATGGGCGAGCGTGCTTTACCAACATTAGTGATGACCCTCTCCTTATACCAAGACTATGTAACAGAATGAGCAGACTTGTTCTACGATTCTTTAGAAGTAGCGTACAACTACATAGGGATTGGAATATATGAATCAAATGATTTATTGATACCTATGTAAAAAAAAATATAAAGAAAAATAGGAGACAAAATTGCATTTCAGAAAATCTTGAATAAAAGCACCATTTTGTTTTACCAGCATGTGAGTAGCTTCAATTTTTATTAATGCCGGCACTTTGCGTTCACGTAAATGAATATGCCAACATGCACATGTCTACGTCCCCGCGAGGGGTTCGACATCAAAGGAAGATAAATATCATATCGGATGGGTATATGGGTAATGGGCTTACATCGAGTCTAACAATGTAAATTGGCAACACAAAATGGCCTAAATTTCAGAAATTGAAGTACGAGTTTTGAAAGCTGTCAGAGGAAGAATATACATAAAAATACATACTGACAAAAATGATAAAATGAGATAAGTAATATCGTAATATTTACAGACTTAACTTGCAGCGCCGCTTACATATATCCCTCCCCCAATGGTGACCAAGTCCGTACCGTGACACGGGCAGCAATGCCCCAAATGCCCATCGAATACATGCTGACCAAAATGTGAAATTGAGATAAGTAATATCGTAATATTTACAGACTTAACTAGCAGCGCCGCTTACAAATACCCCCGCCCGAATGGTGACCAAGTCCGTACCGTGACACGGGCAGCAATGTCCCCGATGCCCATCGAATACATGCTGACCAAAATGAGAAATTGAGATAAGTAATATCGTAATATTTACAGACTTAACTAGCAGCGCCGCTTACAAATACCCCCGCCCTAATGGTGACCAAGTCCGTACCGTGACACGGGCAGCAATGTCCCCGATGCCCATCGAATACATGCTGACCAAAATGAGAAATTGAGATAAGTAATATCGTAATATTTACAGACTTAACTAGCAGCGCCGCTTACAAATACCCCCGCCCTAATGGTGACCAAGTCCGTACCGTGACACGGGCAGCAATGTCCCCGATGCCCATCGAATACATGCTGACCAAAATGAGAAATTGAGATAAGTAATATCGTAATATTTACAGACTTAACTTGCAGCGCCGCTTACAAATACCCCCGCCCCAATGGTGACCAAGTCCGTACCGTGACACGGGCAGCAATGTCCCCGATGCCCATCGAATACATGCTGACCAAAATGTGAAATTGAGATAAGTAATATCGTAATATTTACAGACTTAACTAGCAGCGCCGCTTACAAATACCCCGGCCCTAATGGTGACCAAGTCCGTACCGTGACACAGGCAGCAATGTCCCCGATGCCCATCGAATACATGCTGACCAAAATGAGAAATTGAGATAAGTAATATCGTAATATTTACAGACTTAACTAGCAGCGCCGCTTACAATAACCCCGCCCTAATGGTGACCAAGTCCGTACCGTGACACGGGCAGCAATGTCCCCGATGCCGATCGAATACATGCTGACCAAAATGTGAAATTGAGATAAGTAATATCGTAATATTTACAGACTTAACTAGCAGCGCCGCTTACAATAACCCCGCCCTAATGGTGACCAAGTCCGTACCGTGACACGGGCAGCAATGTTCCCGATGCCCATATACCTGTGTCTACTCATACACATCAGGCAAGCTACGTCCATAATTATAATTGCACGTATATGTTGCTATCTTTTTCAGCTAACCTTTTGTGCTATATTTAGATATCTTGCTTAGATAAGTTCCACCTTTAGTTCTACAGTAATGGTATAAATACGCCTATAGTTCTGAACTGCTGGACATTTATGGTCGTCGCCTTTATCAAGTTTACTGGACAATAATGTTATAGATACGCCTACAGTTCTGAATTGCTGGACATTTATGGTCGTCGCCTTTATCAAGATGACTGGACAATAATGTTATGTTATAGATACGCCTACAGTTCTGAACTGCTGGACAATTATGGTCGTCGCCTTTATCAAGATGACATCAAGATGACTGGACAATAATGTTATAGATACGCCTACAGTTCTGAACTGCTGGACAATTATGGTCGTCGCCTTTATCAAGTTTACTGGACAATAATGTTATAGATACGCCTACAGTTCTGAACTGCTGGACAATTATGGTCGTCGCCTTTATCAAGATGACTGGACAATAATGTTATAGATACGCCTACAGTTCTGAACTGCTGGACAATTATGGTCGTCGCCTTTATCAAGATGACTGGACAATAATGTTATAGATACGCCTACAGTTCTGAACTGCTGGACAATTATGATCGTCGCCTTTATCAAGGTGACTGGACAATAATGTTATAGATACGCCTACAGTTCTGAACTGCTGGACAATTATGGTCGTCGTCTTTATCAAGATGACTGGACAATAATGTTATAGATACGCCTACAGTTCTGAACTGCTGGACAATTATGGTCGTCGCCTTTATCAAGATGACTGGACAATAATGTTATAGATACGCCTACAGTTCTGAACTGCTGGACAATTATGGTCGTCGCCTTTATCAAGGTGACTGGTATAGTTGGATGACTACATTTTGTTTGTTTTATCATTGACAGCATAAGTAAATCTAATCTAATCTATACAAATATCGGAGCAAAGAGAAATAAACTGTAGTCTGAATGGCTATGGAAAACCTTTATATGAGAGAAACTTTATACAAATTTATCACTATTAGCTCGATTGTGAAACACGTTTTACACACATATTAATCGCTCTCGATACCTCATGGCTGATAGAATCCAGGGAGAGTGAGCAATGTGGGAATTAAGTGTCGTTCAAAAAGGACACAATCTCAATTCCAAATGGTATTCGACATTATGAAAAAAGTTGCAATGAAATATTTTAAAACATTATTATTAATATTGGACTTCTGTCAAAAGGTCAGAGTATTATATTAAATTCAAAGCGTAAATGTACGAACATGACAATTTTAATGTGTGTTTTAAGTAAGATATAAGCCTCAAACGGACCCAATATGTAAAATATTTCTACTGTCTTTGGCGCTACGCGCCTCACAGTGTCCAATAGTTTACATATTGGAACGTTTTCGGCTTATGTCCTATATATAAAATAAAAATATATTCCAGACATGCTCATATGGGCAACCGGTAGCGACGATAAATAAACTTAAAACACACACTGTATACGGTATCAATCCGGTATGTGCATACGGTATCCGATGGCAGTGAGACAGACACGGTATCTGATGGCAGTGAGACAGACACTGTATCCGAGGGCAGTGAGACAGACACGGTATCCGATGGCAGTGAGACAGACACTGTATCCGATGGCAGTGAGACAGACACTGTATCCGAGGGCAGTGAGACAAACACGGTATCCGATGGCAGTGAGACAGACACTGTATCCGAGGGCAGTGAGACAGACACGGTATCCGATGGCAGTGAGACAGACACTGTATCCGATGGTAGTGAGACAGACACTGTATCCGATGGCAGTGAGACAGACACTGTATCAGAGAACAGTGAGACAGACACTGTATCCGATGGCAGTGAGACAGACACTGTATCAGAGAACAGTGAGACAGACACTGTATCCGAGGGCAGTGAGACAGACACTGTATCCGATGGCAGTGAGACTGACACTGTATCAGAGAACAGTGAGAGAGACACTGTATCCGATGGCAGTGAGACAGACACTGTATCCGATGGCAGTGAGACAGACACTGTATCAGAGAACAGTGAGACAGACACTGTATCCGATGGCAGTGAGACAGACACTGTATCAGAGAACAGTGAGACAGACACTGTATCCGAGGGCAGTGAGACAGACACTGTATCAGAGAACAGTGAGACAGACACTGTATCCGAGGGCAGTGAGACAGACACTGTATCCGATGGCAGTGAGACAGACACTGTATCAGAGAACAGTGAGACAGACAATGTATCCGAGGGCAGTGAGACAGACACTGTATCCGATGGCAGTGAGACAGACACTGTATCAGAGAACAGTGAGACAGACACTGTATCCGAGGGCAGTGAGACAGACACCAGTATACAGACGATGACATGTACAGAAGCAAAGACAAATATACAGCTATATATGCTAAAGCATACGCCAGACAGGAGAGGAGGTGGTAGCAGGTAGAACTGAGATGATATTCATGATGATAATGTTCACGATATTCACGATGATAATGTTCACGATATTCACGATGATAATGTTCACGATATTCACGATGATAATGTTCACAATATTCACGATTATAATGTTCACGATATTCACGATGATAATGTTCACGATATTCACGATGATAATGTTCACGATATTCACGATGATAATGTTCACGATATTCACGATGATAATGTTCACGATATTCACGATGATAATGTTCACAATATTCACGATGATAATATTCACGATATTCACGATGATAATATTCACGATATTCACGATGATAATGTTCACGATATTCACGATGATAATATTCACGATATTCACGATGATAATGTTCACAATATTCACGATGATAATGTTCACGATTATTCTCGGAGACTCCAGATTTTCTCTTGATCAGTTTGTGTTATCATGTGGATACGCTTTCGCTTCAGGTGCGAAAGGCCCGGTGTTCGAACCCCGCTGGAGCCGTTACGATTGTGCCCTTAGGCAAGGCATTTAAATTCCACGTTGCCTCTTCTCTCTCCCTCGTGGCGATGGATTCCATCACGAATGAGGTCTCAAGAGTGATTAATATAAGTTATAAGAATTTGTTTCGCAATCGAGCTAAATTAAATGTGTATAAACCTTTTTTGGTGTGTGTGTTATCAACTTGATGGCCACACAACATTTTAATGACAGTCAACAAAACATGATATATGTATTGTATCTCTTTTATGTGTATGGTTCACGTGGAAAAACACATCCTGCCAAAACAAAATTCTCGAGAGTCAAGCCCTATGTCACTAGAACGCCATTCTATCTAGCCAATATGCCGGATTACCAGCTGGAGACAAAACGTCCTATACTATGGTGGTGTGTCTGTCACTGTCCATTTCCTTCGTTCATGCATTCCACTAACATCCAGACAAAACGTCCTATACTCCTATACTATGGTGGTACGTCTGTCACTGTCCATTTCCTTCGTTCATGCATTCCACTAACATCCAGACAAAACGTCCTATACTCCTATACTATGGTGGTGCGTCTGTCACTGTCCATTTCCTTCGTTCATGCGTTCCACTAACATCCAGACAAAACGTCCTATACTCCTATACTATGGTGGTGCTTCTGTCGCTGTCCATTTCCTTCCTTCATGCGTTCCACTAACATCCAGACAAAACGTCCTATACTCCTATACTATGGTGGTGCGTCTGTCGCTGTCCATTTCCTTCGTTCATGCATTCCACTAATATCCAGACAAAACGTCCTGTACTATGGTGGTGCGTCTGTCGCTGTCCATTTCCTTCGTTCATGAGTTCCACTAACATCCAGACAAAACGTCCTATACTATGGTGGTGCGTCTGTCGCTGTCCATTTCCGTCGTTCATGCGTTCCACTAACATCCAGACAAAACGTCCTATACTATGGTGGTGCGTCTGTCGCTGTCCATTTCCTTCGTTCATGCATTCCACTAACATCCAGACAAAACGTCCTATACTATGGTGGTGCGTCTGTCGCTGTCCATTTCCTTCGTTCATGCGTTCCACTAACATCCAGACAAAACGTCCTATACTATGGTGGTGCGTCTGTCTCTGTCCATTTCCTTCGTTCATGCATTCCACTAACATCCAGACAAAACGTCCTGTACTATGTGGTGCGTCTTTCGCTGTCCATTTCCTTCGTTCATGAGTTCCACTAACATCCAGACAAAACGTCCTATACTATGGTGGTGCGTCTGTCGCTGTCCATTTCCGTCGTTCATGCGTTCCACTAACATCCAGACAAAACGTCCTATACTATGGTGGTGCGTCTGTCGCTGTCCATTTCCTTCGTTCATGCGTTCCACTAACATCCAGACAAAACGTCCTATACTATGGTGGTGCGTCTGTCGCTGTCCATTTCCGTCGTTCATGCGTTCCACTAACATCCAGACAAAACGTCCTATACTATGGTGGTGCGTCTGTCGCTGTCCATTTCCTTCGTTCATGAGTTCCACTAACATCCAGACAAAACGTCCTATACTATGGTGGTGCGTCTGTCGCTGTCCATTTCCTTCGTTCATGCATTCCACTAACATCCAGACAAAACGTCCTGTACTATGTGGTGCGTCTTTCGCTGTCCATTTCCTTCGTTCATGAGTTCCACTAACATCCAGACAAAACGTCCTATACTATGGTGGTGCGTCTGTCGCTGTCCATTTCCGTCGTTCATGCGTTCCACTAACATCCAGACAAAACGTCCTATACTATGGTGGTGCGTCTGTCGCTGTCCATTTCCTTCGTTCATGAGTTCCACTAACATCCAGACAAAACGTCCTATACTATGGTGGTGCGTCTGTCGCTGTCCATTTCCGTCGTTCATGCGTTCCACTAACATCCAGACAAAACGTCCTATACTATGGTGGTGCGTCTGTCGCTGTCCATTTCCTTCGTTCATGCATTCCACTAACATCCAGACAAAACGTCCTATACTATGGTGGTGCGTCTGTCGCTGTCCATTTCCTTCGTTCATGCATTCCACTAACATCCAGACAAAACGTCCTGTACTATGGTGGTGCGTCTGTCGCTGTCCATTTCCTTCGTTCATGAGTTCCACTAACATCCAGACAAAACGTCATATACTATGGTGGTGCGTCTGTCTCTCTCCATTTCCTTCGTTCATGCATTCCACTAACATCCAGACAAAACGTCCTGTACTATGTGGTGCGTCTTTCGCTGTCCATTTCCTTCGTTCATGCATTCCACTAACATCCAGACAAAACGTCCTATACTATGGTGGTGCGTCTGTCGCTGTCCATTTCCTTCGTTCATGCATTCCACTAACATCCAGACAAAACGTCCTATACTATGGTGGTGCGTCTGTCGCTGTCCATTTCCTTCGTTCATGCATTCCACTAACATCCAGACAAAACGTCCTGTACTATGTGGTGCGTCTTTCGCTGTCCATTTCCTTCGTTCATGAGTTCCACTAACATCCAGACAAAACGTCCTATACTATGGTGGTGCGTCTGTCGCTGTCCATTTCCGTCGTTCATGCGTTCCACTAACATCCAGACAAAACGTCCTATACTATGGTGGTGCGTCTGTCGCTGTCCATTTCCTTCATTCATGCATTCCACTAACATCCAGACAAAACGTCCTATACTATGGTGGTGCGTCTGTCGCTGTCCATTTCCTTCGTTCATGCGTTCCACTAACATCCAGACAAAACGTCTTATACTATGATGGTGCGTCTGTCGCTGTCCATTTCCGTCGTTCATGCGTTCCACTAACATCCAGACAAAACGTCCTATGCTATGGTGGTGCGTCTGTCTCTGTCCATTTCCTTCGTTCATGCGTTCCACTAACATCCAGACAAAACGTCCTATACTATGGTGGTGCGTCTGTCGCTGTCCATTTCCTTCGTTCATGCGTTCCACTAACATCCAGACAAAACGTCCTATACTATGGTGGTGCGTCTGTCGCTGTCCATTTCCTTCGTTCATGCATTCCACTAACATCCAGACAAAACGTCCTGTACTATGTGGTGCGTCTTTCGCTGTCCATTTCCTTCGTTCATGAGTTCCACTAACATCCAGACAAAACGTCCTATACTATGGTGGTGCGTCTGTCGCTGTCCATTTCCTTTGTTCATGCATTCCACTAACATCCAGACAAAACGTCCTGTACTATGTGGTGCGTCTTTCGCTGTCAATTTCCTTCGTTCATGAGTTCCACTAACATCCAGACAAAACGTCCTATACTATGGTGGTGCGTCTGTCGCTGTCCATTTCCGTCGTTCATGCGTTCCACTAACATCCAGACAAAACGTCCTATACTATGGTGGTGCGTCTGTCGCTGTCCATTTCCTTCGTTCATGCATTCCACTAACATCCAGACAAAACGTCCTATACTATGGTGGTGCGTCTGTCGCTGTCCATTTCCGTCGTTCATGCGTTCCACTAACATCCAGACAAAACGTCCTATACTATGGTGGTGCGTCTGTCTCTGTCCATTTCCGTCGTTCATGCGTTCCACTAACATCCAGACAAAACGTCCTATACTATGGTGGTGCGTCTGTCGCTGTCCATTTCCTTCGTTCATGCATTCCACTAACATCCAGACAAAACGTCCTGTACTATGTGGTGCGTCTTTCGCTGTCAATTTCCTTCGTTCATGAGTTCCACTAACATCCAGACAAAACGTCCTATACTATGGTGGTGCGTCTGTCGCTGTCCATTTCCGTCGTTCATGCGTTCCACTAACATCCAGACAAAACGTCCTATACTATGGTGGTGCGTCTGTCGCTGTCCATTTCCTTCGTTCATGCATTCCACTAACATCCAGACAAAACGTCCTATACTATGGTGGTGCGTCTGTCGCTGTCCATTTCCTTCGTTCATGCGTTCCACTAACATCCAGACAAAACGTCCTATACTATGGTGGTGCGTCTGTCTCTGTCCATTTCCTTCGTTCATGCGTTCCACTAACATCCAGACAAAACGTCTAACGTAATGTGATTGGTCGAGTCGAAGACTGGTACTCTGCACAACCAATCAGACAGCTTGAGGACTGAGTTTGAGATTGGATTTCCAGTACCGTAGCAAGAGGCAAATTTCAACCCAGGCAATATAGAGGGGGTCCGGGGGAGCATATTCCCCCATAAAATTATTTAGACGTATAATTATGTACTGACCTTTCAGCTCTCTAGCAGTCAACATTTTATACAGCACAGGGATATTTTTTGCATTTTATTTATTTAATTTTTCATTCTTTTTTTTGGCTTTGGAAATTGTAACTGCATCCATGGACAGTGTGGCTATAGGTCTGCGTTGTATAACTTCCAGACCAAGTCCTTACACACACAGTATAAGGAGATTTTTTGAGAGTTATTTTTATAGTATATTTCCTCAAAAAGTAAATCTTCGTCTTTGATTTTGTTTTAACCCTTTCCTTCATAGAGAGTTAGGTTAATATACTATTATATCTCCATGCAAACGACATCCAATTAGCTATCATGCAGTGGATAAGTAGTAGCCATATCTATCCCTCCTCCATATATATTACTGGGACCTCATAGAGATGTAGGTTAATATACTATTATATCTCCATACAAACGACAGCCGTTTAGCTATCATGCAGTGGATAAGTAGTCACCATATCTATCCCACCTCCATATATATTACTGGGACTTCATGAGATCCTGGCCTACATTATGAACATTGGTTTGGCTACTACATTGTCAATGTATGTCGTATTGGTAATGGCGTCAAGAGGTGCTTCTATGAGGGAAAGGGTTAATGAACATTGGTTTGGCTACTACATTGTCAATGTATGTCGTATTGGTAATGGCGTTCAAGAGGTGCTTCTATGAGGGAAAGGGTTTATGAACATTGGTTTGGCTACTACATTGTCAATGTATGTCGTATTGGTAATGGCGTCAAGAGGTGCTTCTATGAGGGAAAGGGTTAATGAACATTGGTTTGGCTACTACATTGTCAATGTATGTCGTATTGGTAATGGCGTCAAGAGGTGCTTCTATGAGGGAAAGGGTTAATGAACATTGGTTTGTCTACTACATTGTCAATGTATGTCGTATTGGTAATGGCGTCAAGAGGTGCTTCTATGAGGGAAAGGGTTTATGAACATTGGTTTGGCTACTACATTGTCAATATATGTCGTATTGGTAATGGCGTCAAGAGGTGCTTCTATGAGGGAAAGGGTTAATGAACATTGGTTTGGCTACTACATTGTCAATGTATGTCGTATTGGTAATGGCGTCAAGATGTGCTTCTATGAGGGAGAGGGTTTATGAACATTGGTTTGGTTACTACATTGTCAATGTATGTCGTATTGGTAATGGCGTCAAGAGGTGCTTCTATGAGGGAAATGGTTAAATACCATTCATAACACTTCAAGCTCCCGTGGCTGTATTATGCTCTCATCCATACTACAAACACCTCTGGTTGTGTTCCACACTAATACACAGAATTAGAACACACGACACACCGACTTGGACGATAAGATAATTGGACTTTTATCACTATAATACGTATAGGCCGCTCGTTCTTGTATACCTTAATATAGTTATATTGTAAGACCAGCTCATAAAGTTGTTCGGATAGTTGACATGAATGCAGTCTTGCTATTGAACGGGTTGCATGTATTCGCTGCATTGTTTTATGTAAGACATTACTTTTGTTATATATGTGACGCGACGGGCGCACGGAGTTTTTATTTATTTAAGTTTATTTAACGTCGCTACCGGTTTCCCATTTGAGCGACGGGCAGTTTACCTAACAACACCTTTTCCTGGGCAGGCTCCAGCGGTTAACCATTACTTGATGCACCAACCTCCGTAAGCAACTGCCAACTTGTTCATATAAATGAGACACGGTCTGAGCGGGGCTCGAACCCGTGACCATCAGAGATGATAGGTTACAGTGGTATACAAGTCAGCTGCATTGTTTTATGTAAGACATTACTTTTGTTATATATGTGACGCGCGACGGGCGCACGGAGTTGTCGCTGCATTGTTTTATGTAAGACATTACTTTTGTTATATAATTATGTGACGCGACAGGCGCACGGAGTTGTCGCTACATTATTGTATGTGTGTGTTACGTTTATTTATCGTCGCTACCGGTTGCCCATATGAGCGATGCCTCCTGAAGAGATTATTCATTTTTTGGAGGATAATGCAATGATACAGACAGAGAACAATTCCAGAGTTTTAAACATTTTTGAATATTTTTAGTTGTTCAGTTTGTGTTTTGTAATAAGGATGTGATATATCGTTGACGGAATCATTCGTATTTCGTTTTCATGTAAAAAATAATCATATAGTGTAGGTGTGAAGAACTATATAAGTGTTATTTCGTTCTAATCTCTTTCAGTCTACTGCTGTTAAATTATATGTACAAATGCTGAAATGTTTAAACTAATGTAGGTGTGCGTTTTCTATGTCCTCTAGTATAAATGTCTTCTACACTTACATAGGCAGAAAGTGAAAGTTCCAAATGATACTGTCTTAACAAAATATACATGTACCAACGTCTGGTGAAAGGATGCGCAATTCAGCAATATATCGTACACATTACACGACAAAGTTCAAGCAAAACATGGCTTAATGACACATATTCAGTATACTAACCCGAACTTGAACTGTATATCAAAGTACGAGATATTTCGAATCCGATTCAGTGTCATTCAGTGTGGCGTCCGTGGTCCAGTGGTAGAGCGAGGGGTTTGACATTAAAGGAACATACATACATACATACATATATTCACGCGAGAACATCAGTCCGTGTCACTGTCATTATAAAACAGTATCTGTCAATTTATATACCTCAGAGGAATCCATTGAAATTCCAGAAAGATTCTGTACAAAACAAGGTCACGATTATATTTCGCGCAGTTTTCTTGTAAATATACGTATTTTTTTCTTTGTTTGGGAAATACACACACATACAAATGACATCATATTTGTAAAAATAGTGATCTATTCTTGAAAAAGTATACATACAAAATAAACAACACAAATATTAAATTGAATAATAGGTAAGGCTAAACGTGCATAATGTTAATTCTATAAATGTGTTTTGTTTGTTATTGGGCTTAATGTCGCGCCAACATATTTGGTCACGTGACAACTCTACGTTCCCGCGAGGGGTTTGACATAAAAGGAAGATAGATAGATAGAACTCTCCAGCTTTTGTTTTTTTACGTTTATTTATCGTCGCTATCGGTTGCCCATATGAGCGACGCCTCCTAGAGAGATTAGTCATTTTAGATTTTTGGAGGATAGTGCAATGATACAGAGAGAGACCCATTCCACAGTCTCCTCTGGTTCTTTTACGTGCACGGTGTACAGCACCGACACAAGACCTCGGTTTAACGTTCCATCTGAAAAACTGTTAATTTTATTAGGGTCAGACGGGGGATGGAACCTGCGATCCTTGGATTACCAGTCCAGCGTGTTACCACTGGGCTATTAGTCTAAACATATTTTATTTCCCAATATAATACATATAGAACAATGCATACATCACACATAATCAAAATACATAAACAGTATTAGAATGAAAGGCAGAGTCTTATGTAAGTCTCCAGCTATTGTTGATGAAGGAAGACCCAGGGTATCCCTCCGAGCAGTATTTCAGGCACGGACGGGCACCGGAGAGAACCATAGACCTCCCACAAGCCAGCTGGATAGGCAATATGACATGGTTTATTCAAGTCCTTGGATAGTGCACCTCTATCTTTAGCAATCAACGCGTCGTGGCCACTTTTGTTATAACTCAGTTTTCAAAATACTTTATTAGCATTACGTCTTAATGATTATACTGGAGTTAGTTTATACACATTTATTTTAGCTCGATTACGAAACAAGTTCTTACAACATATATTAATCACTCTCGAGACCTCATTCCTGGTGATGGAATCCATCGCCACGAGGGGGAGAGAAGAGGCAACGTGGAATTTAAATGCATTTTGCATAAGGGCACAATCGTAACGGCTACAGCGGGGCTCGAACTCCGGATCTCCGAAAAGCGAACGCGCATCCACTGCGCTATCACGACATCCACTTCCGCAATACAATAACCGGCGTAATGACTACAGCATCTTCTTTTCGCACCTGAAGCGAACGTGCTACCCGTGCGCTATCACGACTTCCACGAATATACTGGAATTGATTTGATGGTTTTGTCTTTAGATTCCGCTTTATTTTGTAACTTTTGAAATTGGACTTAACATAATTATAATTATATATTATTATTCTTTTCAGCCGTCGCATGCAGGTAGTATACATATACTGTTATATTATTGTTGGCGTCATTCTCCATAAAACAACATTTTCTGTAAGATACATCAGCTTAAATCAATGAGGGGCCTTCGTGGGCGCGCCTTAAAAGCCCTTTCCTTCATAGAGATTTAAGTTAATATACTATTATATCTCCATACAAATGACAGCCATTTAGTTATCATGCAGTGTATAAGTAGTCGCCATATCTATCCCACCTCCATAGATATTACTGGGACTTCATAGAGATTTAGGTTAATATACTATTATATCTCCATATAAATGACAGCCATTTAGCTATCATGCAGTGGATAAGTAGTCGCCATATATATCCCACCTCCATAGATAGTACTGGGACTTCATACAAATGACAGCCGTTTAGCTATCATGCAGTGTATAAGTAGTCGCCATATCTATCCCACCTCCATAGATATTACTGGGACTACATAGATATTTAGGTTAATATACTATTATATCTCCATACAAACAAGAGCCATTTAGCTATCATGCAGTGGATAAGTAGTCGCCATATCTATCCCACCTCCATAGATATTACTGGGACTACATAGAGATTTAGGTTAATATACTATTATATCTCCATACAAATGACAGCCGTTTAGCTATCATGCAGTGTATAAATAGTCACCATATCTATCACACATCCATAGATATTACTGGGACTACATGAGATTCTGGCCTTTATTATGAACATTGGTTTGGCTACTACATTGTCAATGTATGTCGTTTTGGTAATGGCGTCAAGAGGTGCTTCTATGAGGGAAAGGGTTTATTATGAACATTGGTTTGGCTACTACATTGTCGTATTGGCAATGGCGTCAAGAGGTGCTTCTATGAGGGAAAGGGTTAACACACTTGACCCTCTTCAGTTTGAATCACACTGGTGTTGTGGAATTCCTTCAAGCGAGGCGGCTGTCCAGCTGACTTGCGGTAGGTCGGTGGTTCTCTCCGAAAGTCCACCCATGTCTGAAATACTGCTCGGGCACACGGGGACTTCTTCCACTATTAATATCTGGGGATTCGCCTGTTTATGCTGCACATTAATGTGAGAAGGGCTGCAACTAATGTAGCTAAAACTGTTGGCCCGACAGTCGGACACGTTCACTTTTCTTTAAATTATCATGCAACGTGCATTGATATTATTCATTGTTTTCATGAAATTGTAAATATGTACTACATGTTATGTTATATCATTTAAATAAAAGAGAGAGAAAGGTGGTTACATGGTGTGCATATCATGGCTAAGATCCCGTCTTTCCCCCCGATTGCCCATATTAGCGACGCCTCCTGAAGAGATTAGTCATTTTAGATGTTGGAGGATAGTGCAATGATACGGACGGAGTCCATTCCAGAATCTCCTCTGGTTCTTTTACGTGTACGATGTAAAGCACCGACACGAGACCTCGGTTTAACGTCCCATCTGAAAGACTGTTAATTTTATTAGTGTCAGACGGGGGATCGAACCTGCGATCCCTGGATTACCAGTCCAACGTGTTACCACTGAACTACAGATTCGTCTGTGGCCCAATTAATAGTATCGGTGTTAAAATATATTTATTTGACTAACCAGGCAAAATATATCGACGCCTGTTCCCAGGCTAGAGACACCCCCTCCCGGCGAGATGTATCGTTTTATGTGTCTTGGATCGTGTAAAATACAGGCAGAATGAAATTACCAGACTCTGATTCTTCTACGTGTAAAGCGTGGCGTCCTCGGTTTATCATATTGCTCAAACGACAGTGTAGAACGGCGGAGCGAGGTTCGAACATTTAAGATGCATGGCTACGAGATGGTCGAATTACAACTATGCCACTTATCTGCTCAATCGAAACTTTTCTTGGTCACCTTTTTATAGCATGCCCTGTGCACACAGTATCCAGCTCAGCAGTCCAGACATGCATGACGGGTATCGGCTTTATGAACAGTACTATACACTCTCATGATGAAATATGCAGGTATACTATTTTATTGTGGCCGGCTGCTGCATTTGAAACTAACAAGAAAAACTATTATACATTGATCGTGTTGCTATTCCCATTGAACATTACCTAGTTCCCCTCTCCCGTCCTGCTCGCCATTGCCATTCCTTAAGCTATAGGTTAATTACAGCAACTACAGACTACTACACGTTTTCCTTTTTTCCAAGAACAATCTACCATTGGAACCACCTCCCTCCTGACAGTGTCCATCTCCCTACCATAGAGCAATTCAATACGGCAGTTTGCCATATTGATCATGCCAGTCCCTAGTTGTTCTGCGCAGCTGCTTTTAAACTTTTACCACAACTTATTTGCATTACCTTCTTAAATTATACGTTTAACTACTCATACTTTTAACTTCTTTGCGGTTTTTGACACACAACATGTCTACGTCCCCGCGAGGGGTTCAACATTAGCGGAAGATAGATAGATACATACATTTATACATGTAAATATGTAACAGAAGGACGCTTGAAAATTCAATCATTTAATGTATATAATTTATAAAGTGGCTACTTTAGTAATTAAATGCAAACATGTTGACAGTAACACGAAACCCTGTCCGACATAATAGTATATACCACATCCCTGCTGGAACATCCGCGAATCATATGGGAACCAATTATTGTTGCAGAATTTCAACTGCGTAAATAGATTGATCTGGCCATTTCAGGATTCCAGCTCAAGTCTGTATTTCTATGCGCACACCGGTGAAAGCTTGGAACTAGTTCCCTGAAAACAATTGGACAATTTAATACCTATAATACGAACACATAGCAGTAATTCTTATCACATAAATTCTCATTCGTCCAGAAAATTAACCGCGAATTTTTTGTGTTCCACAATAAATTGCGAAAACATCATTTCGCAAACATTTATTTTTCGAGACATATTTTGTCACAATTCAACATAAACACTTTTTATTTGATTGCAACGGACCACTGTCTATATTAATGAAAGATGTCTGCATCAAGTGTCTATTTAGGCAGCTTCTATCACGAAATCAAAGTAATTCGGAAATCCATGCAGGATTCCATTTTAGTTTAAACATATTTTATTTCCCAATATAATACATATTGAACAATGCATACACAACGCATAATCAGAATACAGAAACAGGATTAGAATGGAAGACAGAGTCTTATATAATTCTTCTCCTCGAATTCCATTTTGAGTTGTCGACAGCTGTGGATAATTGATGCGCATTCGATTCCAGCCCGTTTTAAGAAACAAATGTAGCAATTGAAATGACGATTTATACAACAACCATGTAAGAGAAAACCCTAAGTGGGAATGCGATTTTCCAATTGAAAATGCTCAACATTTTATTCTTCCAATGTTGTAAATACCATGTTCCAAGAATTGTTCTATTTCTGGAAACAATAGTTTATCATCCTCTTAGTGTTTATATGCTATATTCGGAAGAGATACTTTGAAACACGAAGACAACATAGTAATTTTCATAGCAGTACAGAAGTTTATTAAACAAACATATCGTTTTGACTGATTACTTTTATATATACTTAGGCTATTTGATTTAGTAACTCTCCAATATGTTCTCGTTTTCAGTCAGGGTTGGGCTTGGTCCCCGGGGTGCAATTCTTGGGAAACCGGACAGTGGATTGAGCAAACTAGCTATATTAAATCTTGTAAAATGCATTATGTACATGTTTTCAGCACTATCTACGCCACTTACATTATATTGTTCTTAATTTATTTTATGGGGAGGAGGGCCAATCACTAATGTTGTTAGAACGTGTGGCCCAACCCATTTGCTAACTTTCTATTTGTACAACGATTGTGATTGTTATATACCTGTATATAGAGCATTAACATATTATCAAATCAAATGTGCATTTTTTTCAGAAATTAAAGAAAATATTTTCAGCATTATTCTTGCGCTTGTTGCCAGTTTCTAGTTTTACTTTAAACAACACTATATTGTATGGAATAAAAGTATTATTAAATTTTAAATTTTACGTACAAGTTCAATGCTACTATACATGTATTTATAATTTTGCTTCTGTGCGAATATTTGGAGATTATATTTTTTTAATGTCTGGTACTTTTTACACAAATAAACGTATCCTTTATTCCGATATATATTATCGCTTATAGTCCAATCCAACTAGTATTTCATTTTGAAAAAACGCAACATAAATTATTTTTACAACAGTACATTTCTATGATGTATCAAGAACATCCAAAAAATCCAAGATGGCCGACTTTAAAATACAAACTTGTGTATCTACACCCTCAGACGACATATTTATAGTGTTTATATATGAGTTTTCCTTCACATTTACTTCACTAGAACACTTCGAATATGGTTTTTTAATGGTTTAATTATCACAACGTTTTAATGACAGGATGTACAGGGAAACAATATTCTGCGCACAGAGGGAGCTACATGCCAATGGATTCAGTTGTACTCTTCAAGATGTGGGAACCAGATTTGCACACGTATACGACATAATCGGTCCAGGCCATACAGATTACAGTACTTGCAAAAGTTAGATCTGTTTTTCTAGTAGTATGAAGGGATGGTACAGTTGTCCTATAACGTGCGTGCTTGCGTGCGAGCGAGCGAGAGAATATGTTTAAACAATATTTTTATTTCAATGAACATACATAGTATAATGATCACAATAAGAAAATACATGTAGGATTGAGGAGAAAGCAACTTGCTTATGTGGTTACCTCTTTCCTAGCGAAAGAGATGAGGCAATGTGGAATTTAAATGCCTTGCCTAAGCGCACAATCGTAACGGCTCTAGCGGAGGTTCGAACTCCGGGCCTTTCGCACCTGAAGCGAACGTGCTACTACGGCGCTAGTACGAATATTGAGAGTTAAATATTACGTTCGGTCTAAGGCTGATATCAAGTTACCTAAGGTCGATACATAGGCTGATATGAAAATAGCTACGTAGTAACCTCTAAATATAAAACGAGTGTTTAAACAGCTTTATACGGAAACTGCTTTATACGGAAACTGCTTTATACGGAAACAGCTTTATACGGAAACTGCTTTATACGGAAAAGTGGAAGTATGTCGTGAATAATATATAAATATAGGATATGAAGACTCCTTCATCAAGTTGCTATACAGTATTATATATGATATGTATAGGATAGATCACGAATTGGCCCCGTCCGTCTGTATGTGTTTGCATATGTGTTTCAGTCCAACCGGAAGGAGTCAGTATCTGCGCCAGTGAAGACAGACTAAGTCATTATACACTACTTACTTGTGGACCATACCTTGACCAGATGTCGTTTGTAGGAAATTCGTACCAGGCGTGTGTGTAAGTCCTTCAAATATGATAATGCGTTCATACAGACTTATATTATAAAACAGGCTTTTCGTGCGGACATATTACATCAACTAGAGCCTCTGTTTATCATTTCACATTTTAATTGTGTTAGAAGAAGTAAATATTAATGTTTAAACTTTATTTATTTTACAATGATTGCGAAGCAAGTTCTAACAACTTATATTAATCACTCTAGTTGGCGCGGATGAAAGCGTATATGTGGTTATTCGTGTGGGAAGAAACCGGAGTACCCGGAGAAAAACCCACCTGTCCGATCTGGCGACCACCATATCATCTCACATACTTCCCGGTCCGAGGATCGAACCCGGGTTGTATTGGTGAGCACTAATCGGGCAGGCACATTTGACTTACTAATCACTAGTGTTTAATGGAATTAACGATTTGAACATCTAAGAAGCTAACATCAAGTGTCACGTGTCACGATATTTGCCTAATCCAATAATTTATATATATTCACCCTTATTACTTAGATATGAAGATTAGCCTATTGTTTGCCGTTATTTGCCTACCACACTGTCTACCAAACCGGTTGATATGCTGTGTGTTCCAGTCTGATATTATACGTTTGCTGGTTCGATACGGTCAATAGAGCCTATATATCAAACCAGAAAAAGCCGTATCGTAACTAGTTCCTGTGAAATTACGCCTGAGAAATTACGCATGCGCACTATGTGCTAGTTTGTTTACTTCCTGTAGCGTCCCAGTATATCAAATTTGACAGATAACAGATGTTTGTAATATCGTGGTAATAGTTCAATCGTTTTCGTGTATCTAATTCAGTAATTGTGATTTATTCCTGATAAATGGATAACGGAGAGCATGCTTCTAGTATTAAATTTCAAATTCATATCAAAGTAATAGAGACGTTATTAAGTGGCTAGTTTCATATCGACCTAGTTATCAACCTTGTATCAAGCTACCTCGAGTCGAGACCTTTGCCGATATGAAGCTAGTCACGTAATAGCCTCTAATTGTGCTCTATATAGACGCCTCCTGAAGAGATGTTAGATGTTGGAGGATAGTGCAATGATACAGATAGAGACCCGTTCCAGAGTCTCCTCTGGTTCTTTTACGTGCACGGTGTAGAGCACCGACACGAGACCCCGGTTTAACGTCCCATCTGAAAGACTGTTAATTGTATTAGGGTTAGACGGGGGATCGAACCTGCGATCCCTGGATTACCAGTCCAACGTGTTACCACTGGACTACAGATCCGTCTGTGAATGAGTTGTTAATAACACCAATGTCTTTTAAAGGTACAGCAATTCTTTGGTTGAATGCGCGCAGCATAGTCTGGGTTATCTTCATGTTACGTGTAGCAAGACCAAACTCGTGGACGCTTTCAAGAGCCAATCAGCAGTCAGATTTTTGAAACAGCACTTGCATGGATTGGACCTGGCACAGTGCTATAAGGTATTGTGTAATTCTAGTTACTCATATAGACGGGTCTGTTGTCCAGTGGTGATCCCCCGTCTGACCATAATAAAATTAACAAGTCTTTCAGGAGGGACATTAAACCGAGGTCTCGTGTCGGTGCTTTACACCGTACACGTAAAAGAACCAGAGGATGTATCATTGCACTATCCTCCAAAAATCTAAAATGACTAATCTCTTCAGGAGGCGTCGCTCATATGGGCAACAGGTATCGACGATAAATAAACGTAAAACACACATATATTATTTTAGACTGTCAGTGTCAATGAAGACAAGAACTGTGTAGACTTCGGCACTGTATTGTCCTATGGCAACGTACAGAATTGCATGTCAAGACTCCCGAATGTTAATATTACTGACAATATGGACACCGCTGATAAAGACATGCAGTGCAGGTATGTATATTGAACAGAGATCGACAACAATAACACCGTAACCAATATATTTGTAATTAAAATGCTATATCATTGTACTGAAACGGAAGTATAATATTTTTCATTGTAACGTAATTCGTTTCTTCATTAATTTTGAAAGCATTCCAACTATGGCATTAGGGTTCGGCCATGTTTGTCTTCAGTTTTTATCATTTTGTTTGCATTTCACAAACGATCTGGTATTATTTATAAACCCTGAACATTATTGACAGCGCCCTAATTCTATTATTATCGCCATGGCAGTTTCGTACAGGAAGTAGAAGCGTGTATAATCCGGCAGTTACGACATGAAGGATCACACTGCACCATGGCACAAATGAAGTCCGTGCTCAACACGTATATACACATGTCCGCAGCCTCGATGAGTAATCTGTACCGGTTAACAGAATGCCCAGGTACCAACACTATATATCGTCCAAGTATATGTTGCCACAACTGAAAATTGTTCTTACATGCAGTTAACACAACGATTAAAGCGACATTACATCGCTAAAAGCATATCAAATACTTCCCCCCCCCCACTTATATAAACGCATTGCTGCTACGCATTCTTCTGAATACATGTACAGTGTACATTCAAACACTAACATTGAATCAATAAACAGTGTTTTTGTGGTCTACAAACTTTTAAAATTAAAAGTAGGATTTCATATAGCGGTCATCCATGTTCCTGAATTGACGTTTGTTTGTCATCGGAGTCAATACTAAGCGCGATACAATGTCGTTTAGAGATAATTTAACTACGATTAGTCTACAAATAAATATACATAGTCACACATGTGAGATATAACGCTAAATATGTACCATAAATAGAGTTATTCAGGATACACGAGTTACATTACGCATAGATGTCGAACCTATTTACATTATTTTGTTATGTCAACAAACCGCGTATACGACGTTTGCTTATTAGTGAAAATATTATACAATATAACAGGAAATTACATTCTGTAGAAATATGCGTTTTCATTGGTGTAGTGTCGCTTTAAGATTAAGCATCTAATTATCATGTTTGACTGATTACGTATTTAGTTTATACAAATTTATTTTAGCTCGATTGCGAAACAAATTCTTACAACAATATTAATCACTCTCGAGACCTTATTCCTGGTGGAATACATCGCAACGAGGGAGAGAGAGAAGAGGAAGCGTGGAATTTAAATGCCTTGCCTAAGGGCACACTCATAACGGCTACAGCTGGGCACGAATTATGTATGTGTCTTTCGCACCTGAGGCAAACGCGCTACCACAGCGCTATCACGACATTGTCGTATATGTTGCTGCTTGTAGTTTTGCTAACGGTCGCCTCCGCAGATGATTTTGGACGACTGCAAGTTGGTTAATCTTCTACGACGATTCCTGGACTAGTAGACATCCCTGGGCGGCTTTTTCTTTACATCCAGGGTGACAAGCATATGAAGTGCTGCTCCTCTCGAAAACGGTCCTTTGTATGGTCACACTCCTCACTACTGGTCACACAGCTCTCAGCAGCATATAAATCGACCATGCAGTTAAACAACAGCGCGTCGTATGTCGCTGCCCGGTCTGCATGCGGTTATCTTCTTGGCAGCTTGATCATGAGGTAGTGACCTCTCGTTAATCCAATTTTTGGAAGATCATGTGTAAGCTGCACGGCTAGCTAAATCGGTAGAGCATTGGCCCTGTAAGCGAAAGGTCCCGAGTTCGAGCCCCGGGTTGGCTGCACATTTGTCTCACCCTGTGACATGAGAACATAATTAGTGACGATAAGTACTGTTCGTATTTTACGTTTATTTATCGTCGCTACCGGTTTCCCTAAAAAATCTCTCCTGAAGAGATTAGTCATTTTAGAGTTTTGAAGGATAGTGCAATGACACAGACAGAGACCCATTCCAGAGTATCATCTGGTTCTTTTACGTACACGGTGTACAGCACCGACAGGATATATCGGTGTAAAGTCCCATCTGAAAGACTGTTAATTTTAATAGGGTCAGACGGGGGGATCAGACCTGCGATCCCTGGATTATCAGTCCAGCGTGTTACTACTGGACTACAGATCCGTCTGCATACTCATTAAATGACAATATGTACATATTTATATTCAATTTGTATGATTATTAGTTGGTTTAAACATATTTATTCCACTATATACATTTACAAAACAATACATGCATACAAAATCAAAGAATTGGAAAGGATCAAAACGGAAGCAGAGCTTACATAGTTTCTCTCCTTGCAGTTCAAAATACACAGTACTATTTTGATTATTAGTTGGCTCCAAATGATGACGGATATTTTGTTTGAGTGTTAAGAATGATGCCAACTATAGTACATTTGTTCTATCATTTCAGAGAATGATACCTACATTTCTTCATCAATATGTAACAATGACTTCCGGGTTGTATCGTTCTTCATGGCGGCCGGAAGCTCTCTCTTCACGTCATTGAACAAATACAACAATAAAGATCTCGTCTGCTCGTAAGTTCATAACTATAGTCCAACATGTACCGCCAGCCAATCAAGAACATATATTAGATCTTTATAACCGATATTTTTTAACTTTTGTCTTTGCTCTTTTTTTTATTTAAGTTTATTTAACGCCGCTACCGGTAGCCCAATTGTGTGACAGGCAGTTTGCCTAACAACACCTTTCCTGGACAGGCTCCAGAGGTTAACCAGTATTTGGTGCACCAACCTTCGTAGTAAACTGCCAACTGTTTCCATATAGAGAGTTACGATCTGAGTGGGGCTCAAACCCATGACCATCAGTGATGAAATGCTTTGAAACAGTGAAAGATGGAGTTTTCTTTCCAAAAAAGCACAATGGCATCCTACGCACACACACTTACATTACCATTTGGCTTCGGCTGTTCCCCGGCTCAGATATTCTCAGCCCAGTAATCATGACGTGTCAATGCCAGCACCATGACAGCCTACGCACGCACGCACGCACGCCGCCACGCAGCGCGCGCGGCAGCAGCACGACGCACGCACAACATACTTACATTACCATTTGGCTTTGGTTGTTCCTCGGCTCAGATTTTCTCAGCGCTGACGTCGCCGCTCGGTATTTCCGTCATCAATAACATCCACCCTAACTTAGACCTGCACCATTGCTTGACGGGCCCTGCGACACAACCAAACGAACGAGAAGATGGGGCTTCTAAAAGAAGAAATGTGGTACTACAACATTATTATACCCTTTCAGTATAATAAATGCAGACAATTAGACAATGACCCATAGAGCAGTACTTCGGGTGTAGGCGGGCACCCGGTAGAACCACCGACCTTCCGCAAATTTACACTACATACATACAACGAAACATACAATACACGAAACACATAATATGCAAAACCGTTAAAGCGACATTACATCGTAAAAAGCAATAAATGCATATTTTCATATATAAATGCATTGCTACTACAAATTCTTCCGAATACATTCGAACACTAACATTGAATCAATAAATAGTGTTTTTGTGGATTGAAAGTATGATTTGTGTCATTTGTGTGGGAGGAAACCGGATTACCCGGAGAAAACCCACCTGCCTGGCGACCACCTCACATACTTCCTGGTCCGATGATCGAATCCGGGTTGCATTGGTGAGAGGCTTGCGCGCTAAACAGTGCGCTAATCGGACAGCCAATTTCTAATTCAGTATTAATAACTGGATTTTGTGTTTTGTTTCCGGGTAATCAACAATTATTAGTTCAGAGAAAGTTCCAGATAAGTTGTCGCGTATTTATATTAACTAGTAATGATTGGTAATAGTTAATCTACGATTGTGCATACATGTAAACGAAGGTGTTGCACTTGTTTTTCCAGGCCCGTAGCCAGTTTTTTATGGGGGTCGTTTCGAAATCTAGATGGTCTGAAACGCCATTTCCTGCATTGAACATATACGGTAGTTATAAAGTGACAGCATAATTATAGAGAAAGCTCAAAGAAAGTATCTTATAAACTATACTCAGGTGTTGCCTGCATCAATATTATTATAGTAACTGTGTAAACATTCTGATAGAGTACATGGGGTAGTGGACCTCGAGGAATTATGGGATTCGTCCAACCGCTCCGACCCCGTAGCTACGGGCCTGTTTTCTCGTACTATATAAGTATATAAATTGTTCGTAACCATCCATTAACAGACGGATCTGTAGGCCAGTGGTAACACGCTGGACTGGTAATCCCGGGATCGCTGGTTCGATCCACCGTCTGACCATAATACAATTAACAGTTTTTCAGGTGGGACGTTAAACCGAAGTCTCGTGTCGGTGCTTTACACCGTGCACGTAAGAGAACCAGAGGAGACTCTGGAATGGGTCTCTCTCTCTGTATCATTGCACTATCCTCCAACAATCTAAAATGACTAATCTCTTCAGGAGGCGTCGCTCATATGGGCAACCGGTAGCGACGATAAATAAACGTAAAACACACACGTAACCATCCATTTAGGAAAACAGTGTCGTCATTGTATTAATGTGTAACGCATAAATATTACTCGTTGCTATGGTAATATCTTTTAAAATTATTTTGCATGAAACATTCATTTGTATTAAGTGCATTAAACATGTATGTAACTACATACACTGTTATGGTACACACACTTTTGTTATTCATGTCTTGTGTGTTTTCAACCAGTAGTTCAACAGCTATACACTGAACCGAATTTCTAAACGTCCACCTGATGTTGTATAACAGTTGAAGACAATCAACAAGTAAAGACCATAGTAGAATGCCGTCTGTTGAAAAGTCGTGCAACATGGAAACACGATGGAAATGATTTAGAATGATATTAAAATATGACATTGTATGATTCATTACAAAATGTACTTGAAATATCGAATTTAATTACAACGCTGAACATACCTGTCTGATAGAAGTGCCTGTATCAAGCATACCGACGGCTCTCCCGCTTTCCTCAATGGTCATTCTCGCCATATTTTCTGTTTTTTCGGTTACGGGTCGCACATAGAATAAATTGCAATCAAATTGAGCACTCACCATGTCGTGCACGTGGTCCTCATGCCAACATTTAGGATTCCAACCTTCCGTTCCGCTTGGTCAGCCATGACAATAAATTGGTTTTCTTAGTGTACATTGATAGAGTATGGTGGATAACAATAGACTACCAATATTTGGACTAATACACAGACCCGTTACCCTAAACTCACAATTTATTAGGTGGACGTTTAGAAATTCGGTTCAGTGTATAGTCTGTGGGATAAAACATGCCTTCGGCTGTAGATATATACATATTTTTTAATATGAGAATATGTTTTTTTTGCAAAATCGGCAATAACCTTGCCTTTGGCAATACAATATACATACATAATAGTATACATGGCATGAGAAACAAAATGTAATATACACAAATTACATTAACATAGGTTGACATCGTGTTATTTAAAGCAACGATAAACCAGCTAAGAAGCTATATTGGCAAAGAGCGAAACCAAGTTGTCTTGTTAATATGAGAGCATACATATACATTCATTAATGTTCGTCACGTAATGTTTTCATACGAGTTGTTCTTAGTTTAAACTTAAAAGGCATTCTTAACATATTTAGCTGTATTTATTAATATTTTACTATTCTTGCTTTTCATAAGAGTAACATATACAAGGTAGGCCAATTTGTTCTGCCTAAAAATGGTAATCTTATTTCATTGTACATTGAACATATCAAGATAAAATGGTATTCTGATTCAATAGCATTATTATTGCAACATTTACATAGTCTATTACAGCTATATTACCTCATTTTGGTCCCAGTTCATCAGGCACAGTCATCTTTATTCCAGAAACGAAATGCTGTTGCTGTGAAAGAGTGGCTTTGGAAAGATAACAAGGTCCCTTACGTCATAGATGAAGGCGATTTCAGTAAGTAATCCAAGGCTAACAGGGTCCTCCGCGGTCGAGTTGTTACGGTCGTTGACTTCAAATTCCATACCCCTCAACGATGTAGGTTC
Organism: Archivesica marissinica; assembly: GCA_014843695.1. Taxonomy (NCBI): domain Eukaryota; kingdom Metazoa; phylum Mollusca; class Bivalvia; order Venerida; family Vesicomyidae; genus Archivesica; species Archivesica marissinica. The sequence continues at coordinate 28,760,801 of CM026396.1, read as the reverse complement.
GAATCCGACTAGAGGTGTCGATTTATATCGGGTAAATTAGCTATCGAGCTAACTTACAAACAGTAGATGCTTTTATCCGAGTGTCCGTCTGTACCTGAAATATATACTGTTTGGAGGGGCACCCAGAGTTGTCCTCCATTTTTAATAGCGTGTGTTGTACGTTTATTTATCATCGCTACCGGTTGCCCATATGAACGACGCCTCCTGAAGAGATTAGTCATTTTAGATTGTTGGAGGATAGTGCAATGATACAGAAAGAGACCCATTCCAGTATCACCTGGTTCTTTTACGTGCACAGTGTAAAGCACCGACCATATTTCATCTTAATCATATGAATACAATGAATACATTTTTATGAGCTGAAATTGAACAAATAACCATTTATAGGTTTGAAAATAACAACATTTATTTAGTAGAAGAAGAATTTACTGCTGCAGGTACTGTTTTCGGTATAGGGTGTATTTCTGTAATATTATGATTGGAATTTATAGAAGTCAATTATAACAGACGGAATTGTCACGTGATCCGCACACCATCTATTGATACGGATAACGTGAAAGCACATTATCGGTCGTCTCCATTGCAGGCAAGGAAATTCTGGTATCTGCATAATATAAGTACTGTTCTATAAGGCGTGTTTCGGAAAATAGGGATGCCGCGAGAATAGGGATACCACGAGTATAGGGATACCGCGAGCATATTGATACCACGAGTATAGGGATACCACGAGTATAAGGATGCCGCGAGCATAGGGATACCGCGGGCATAGGGATGCCGCGAGCATAGGGATACCGCGAGCATAGGGATACCGCGAGCGTAGGGATGCCCCGAGCATAGGGATACCGCGAGAATAGGGATGCCGCGAGTATAGGGATACTGCGAGCATAGGGATGCCGCGAGCATATGGATGTCCCGAGCATAGGGATACCGCGAGAATAGGGATGCCGCGAGTATAGGGATACTGCGAGCATAGGGATGCCGCGAGCATAGGGATACCGCGAGCATGTGGATACCACGACTGTAAGGATACCGCGAGCATAGGGATACCGCGAGCATAGGGATACGACGAGTATAGGGATATCGTGAGCATAGGGATGCCGCGAGCATAGGTTCCACCACTCTAGTATTGACAAATAGTGTCTATGCATGATTATTTGTGAATGTACAGGATCATTTAATAATAACATACAGATGTCAACTTTCTCGTCTATTTTTTGTTCGATGACATTTTACATCTCGACTATACAATGAAGAAGGATGTGACATTAGACAGTCAAACCTGTGTTAGTGGTCACCTCTATTAAGCAGCCAACCTGCATTAAGCAGCCAGTTTTCAGATTCCCAATATGGTGTTTTGCTATACATTTGACCTCTATTAAGTAGCCACCTGTGCTAAGCAGCCACTTTCTGTGATTCCCTTGGCTGGCTGCTTATGTCAGGTTTGACTGTATTTGTATTTATGAATAGCTAGCTCATGTGGATTTTGAATTCCACTTTCAGGTACAAGTGCAGCACAGTTAATCATAACATCAATTGCACAGTTCAACATCAACATCTCTTGCATAAAATTTACGCCTAGAATCAACGAATTCGACTATATTCGTTTTAAGCGTGGCCACGGGTAAGTTTTGTTCCGAATTTATATCATGCATATTATGTCATGCAGTTCGATCACGGGGCCTCGGTGGCCGAATTTGAGGTCGTTGACTTCAAATCACTTACCATCGCTGAAGGTTCAAATCCCACTGGATTGTCGAATTCTTTCAAGTGAGGGAGTCACTCAGCTCTTGCCTGGAATAATGCTCGAATGCATTCGGGGACTTTCTCTACCTATGAATACATATGCGGAGATGTATCGATTTATGAGCTTATCACTGTACATGGAACCCATCTATACATGGGCGTATCTTTTGATATTCAACATGTTCAGTCGTAGTATGACCTAAGCTGCCGGTGCGACTTTAAACACCCCGAACGAACGAACGAACGAACGAGCGAACGAACGAACGAAGACGAACGAACGAACGAACGAACGAACGAACGAACGAACGAACGAACGAACGAACGAACGAACAACGAACGAACGAACGAACGACGAACGAACAACGAACGAACGAACGAACGGGGGCGACGAACGAACGACGAAGAACGAACGGAGGGGGGGAACGAACGAACGAACGAACGAACGAACGAACGAACGAACGAACGAACGAACGAACGAACGAACGAACGAACGAACGAACGAACGAACGAACGAACGAACGAACGAACGAACGAACGAACGAACGAACGAACGAACGAACGAACGAACGAACGAACGAACGAACGAACGAACGAACGAACGAACGAACGAACGAACGAACGAACGAACGAACGAACGAACGAACGAACGAACGAACGAACGAACGAACAAACAAAGCCACCAAGGATGAAATCGTGAACAGATTGTGGTGTGCAGGCACATAGCTATTATAAGGTACTGAAGGCCCGTGCCTGCAGATTGTCCCAGAAAATAAAATCTTTAAAATCTCAAAAATTCAAAAACGGAGGGGCGGAGGATATGACGAAGAGGACTGTCAACTTGGAGGTCACATGCATTCTGCCTAACATAAACAGTCAAATATATATCTCTGAAAATATCGAAAATTTGAACATCCAAGACTTAAAATCTGAATGCGTCTGAGGGCACCATTCAAAATGTTCATAAATCCGCACCAGTTCCAGATCAATCAATTAGTCGGGCCGACACTTTTAAAATCGCTAGCTACGCCCCTGGTGTACTATTTCTCGGGTGCTTCCTAATTCAAGCTATATGAACCCATCTATATTTTAATATCGAGGTGCACGTGGAGAGGTGTATCTAATAGCAGGGGCGTAGCAATATGCAGGTATGCATCCATGTATAGGAATGTGTATCAAGCTAGTGAGCTTATCAATGTACAGGAGCGTATCTATATTCAGGAACACATCTATATACAGGGGCGTATCTTTTGATATTCAACATTTTCAGTTGCCATTCGACCATTGGCAGAGGTGGTGGGGAACAGACGTTATCTCTTGGTCCAGATTGCTATTATCTGGGTGTGATAATGCACGAGATGACTCACGCTGTCGGATTTTTCCACGAACAAAATAGGTGGGATCGAGATGCTTATATCACTGTTCTTTGGAATAACATAGACTCGGGCAAGTATTCTACTCTCTTATGTGGGAGTCTAGTTTGTACATAATCTATATGGATCATATAACATGCATAACGTACGCACAACATTGTAACGTTAGTTGACGTCAATGACGTCACATCATCATTATTACGTCGGGAAAGTATCCTACTCTTTTCTGTGAGAGTTTTGTTAGTACATATCATCTATATGGATTCTATAACATGCATACTATACGAGCAGCATTATAACGTCATTTGACGTCAATGACGTCACATCATCATTATTACGTCGGGCACGTATACTACTCTCTTCCGTGGGAGTTTAGCTTGTACATATCATCTATATGGATCCTATAACATGCATAACGTACGAGCAACATTGTAACGTCATTTGACGTTAATGACGTCACATCATCATGTCCTGATGAAGCCCCGCAATGACGAAACGTTGAATAGCATTTAACGATTAGATTATAGTTCGTTTTAAATTATTTATTGTAAGATATAGTCTGGTCTGTGCGAGTTTAGTTAGTACTGAGCATCCAGCTGTATGGATCCTATTAACATGTATAAAGACGTAACAACATTATAACGTCAGTTGACGTCAATGACGTCACACAATCATGATTACGTCGTAAATGTTGCTTTGTATTCCTGATGAAGTCCAGCAATGACGAAATGTTGATACGGGATGGTAATGGTTGGACTGGTAATCCAGGGATCGCAGGTTCGACCCCCCGTCTGACCCTAATAAAATGAACAGTCTTGCAGCTGGGACTTTAAACCGAGGTCTCGTGTCGGTGCTTTACACCGTGCACGAAAAGGAACCAGAGGAGACTCTGGAATGGTCTCTGTATGTACCATTGCACTATCCTCCAAAAATATAAAATGACTAATCTCTTCACGATGCGTCGCTCATATGAGCAACCGGTAGCAACGTTAAATAAACGTAATCCACACACACATACACATATTAAAAGCTAACGTTTCAACGTTCTACATATTTTAAAGGTAAAGACTATGACTTCAAAATACAGGACCAGATATATTTGGACACATTGGGGGCGCCATACGACTATGGTAGCATAATGCACTATGGTCCCTACGTATTCAGCAAGGACCCTAACAGTCCTACTATGACACCCAAGTACGAGCCTCATGTGGTAATGGGCCAGAGAGATGGCTTCAGTGAACTCGATATTTGGAAAATCAATCGGTTATATGGCTGTACAACAGGTATGAATTCAATCCTCTCGAATTTGTTTATTTTTTAATTCTTCTGATTTGTGTTAAAAAGATATTCCTCCTTATATTATTCCTCCTGTTCAAATAAACGAAATTGCATTGTATGCGAATATTGTTTCTATCAAGACCAAGGTTTAGATTAGTATATACCAATTTAGTTTAGCTCCATTGCGAAACAAGTTCTTACAACTTATATTAATCACTCTCGATACCTCATTCCTGATGGAATCCATCGCCACGATGGAGAGAGAAGAGGCAATGTGTAACTTAAATGCCTTGTCTAAGGGCACAATCGTAACGGCTCCAGTGGGGTTCGAACTCCGGGCCTTTCGCACTTGAAGCGAACGCCCTACCACTGCGCTAGTACGACTTCCGCAAATATCTAAACGGCTCATTAGATAATTGATGATAGATAGTGATGCTACAAACATGTTAATGAAATGACGTCAGGTTTGACGTTACTTGTGCTAAGCATTGTTTTATTGAAGATAAACTGTAATTTCCTTATTTAACTTTATTTATTTTACAACGATTGCCAAGCAAGTTTTAACAACTTATATTAATCACTCTCGTTGGCGCGGATGAAAGCGTAAATGTGGTCATTCGTGTGGGAGGAAACCGGAGTACCCGGAGAAAATCCGCCTGTCCGATCTGGCGACCACCGTACCATCTCGCATACTTCCCGGTCCGAGGATCGAACCCGGGTTGCATTTGTGAGAGGCGAGTGCGCTAAGGACTGCGCTAATCGGACAGCCAATATTTGCATATATAGGCAATATACCAGGCAATGTTAGTTTATACAAATTTATTTTAGCTCGATTGCGAAACAAGTTATTTCAACTTATATAAATCACTCTCGAGACCTCATTCCTGATGGAATCCATCGCCACGAGGGAGAGAGAAGAGGCAACGTGGAATTTAAATGCCTTGCCTAAAGGCACAATCGTAACGGCTCCAGTGGGGCTCGAACTCCGGCAATGTTAGAACAATGCACACGTGAAATTGTTGTCTTGTTTACTTCCACAGGCTCTCCGCCATTACCGGAATGGATGTCTTATCTGTCTAGCACATGGATGCCCACCACACAAAATACCACTCCGATGGCTTCTACTGTAGCATCATCTACGCCTGCATGTGAGTTATGTTGTTTGTTTTTCAATTAATAGTCGCCCGCAACATGTTTCTCGTAATCTCAATGACTACAAGCAAGTGACCCTTGTATAACGTTTACCGGAAATGTTTATGACGTCTACCGGAAATGTTTATGACGTCTACCGGAAATGTTTATGACGCTTACCGGAAATGTTTATGATGTTTACCGGAAATGTTTATGATGTCTACCGGAAATGTTTATGACGCTTACCGGAAATGTTTATGACGTTTACCGGAAATGTTTATGATGTCTACCGGAAATGTTTATGACGTTTACCGGAAATGTTTATGTCGTTTACCGGAAATACTTTTGATTTGATATAATATATAATTGACATAAATTTCTCATTATTCATAAATCGGAAATGTTTTTGACGTTTACCAGAATATTTTTATTGCGTAGTTTTTATGGCGTTTGGCGGTTACGCGTTTAAGACGCTTAGCTGTTGATGCATAGCGGAGTTTTGACGTTTAACGGTGTTACAGACCGAAATACTACCTAAACTTAAATGTTGTTAAGCTTTATTTAGTTTACAACGATTGCGAAGCAAGTTTTAACGACTTATATTAATCACTCTCGTTGGCGCGGATGAAAACGCATATGTGATCATTCGTGTGGCAGGAAACCGGAATACCCGGAGAAAACCCACCTGTCCGATACGGCGACCATCGTACCATCTCACATACTTCCTGGTCCGAGGATCGAACCCGGGTTGCATTGGTGAGAAGCTAGGGTGCTAACCACTGCGCTAATCGAACAGCCCTTTTTGACATTTCGTCAATGATATGCACAATCTCACGTGCCAATTATGACTCCCGAACTAACGCCCGGTCTCATTGTTACACCAATAAACTTACGTCCTTCTGTTGTACCTTCTGGCTCTTCTAACGTACGAAGACGGGATATGTCCTGTTATAATAATAATGATAATCATAACAGCAAATCTCTTAAACCTAACAATCAGCATTGTTCTGTTTATATTGCAGTGATTCCAGGACACCCAGGGAAGCCAAGGGTTCTGGTGACCGTGTTTCCAAATGCACTGAGGATAAATTGGAATCGACCACCTTCAACTGATCAAATAACAGTAATATACATTTTATATACTATATTCTATGATATATTTTATTTTTCAGAATATTAATCTATATTATAAAATAATTTTATATATATTAATAATAAAGTTAATATTTACTTAATACAGTCTACATCCGCTATGTCAAAGTCGGTTAAGTCGAATTACCCGGTCATCTCGTAGTCCCGTTTCCGACACTGTCATTTTACATATAACTGGCTCTGTTTATATCGAATTTCGTTACGTCAAACTTCGGTTATGTCGGTTACCCATATGAGCGACGCCTCCTGACGAGATTAGTCATTTTAGATTGTTGGAGGATAGTGCAATGATACAGATAGAGACCCATTGCATCGGAGTCTCCTCTGGTTCTTTTACGTGCACGGTGTAAAGTGGTGTCTGGTCATGTATATACCAAATAAACATAATAAATTTCCCCAAATCATTATCGAGAACACCGGTCAAGTGATCTGCGCACGCACGCACGGCCGGCACACACGCACGCACGCACGCACGCGCACACGCACGCACGCGCACACACACACACACACACACACACTTATGCATGAGTTAAAATGAACTCCGGACTGATCTTTCGTTGTAGGGTTACTTGATATCTTACCAGTTGGAACCAAACGGGCGCCGGCAGCAGGTCAGACTATCGCCTAACAAATTGGCATACTACATTTCAACATACACAAGTCATCCGGGTCGCAGATACACCATAACTGTAGCAGCTATAACTGATTCAGGAATGGGACCAATGTCAAACGCTGTAACCACGAGATCGGGTATTTATGACTGGTTCCATAGCCACGAGATGGGTTAAAGCGACATTACATCGGTGAAAACGCAACTTTCTACAGAATATATTTTCCTATTATATGGTATAATTTCCCCCCAAATATTTATTTACCTCAAAAACTGAGTATTTCAACTAATAAACAAAGGTCGTATACGCGGTTTGTTAACATAACAAAGTAATGTATATAGGGTCGAAATCCATGCGTGCAACTCGTGTATCCTGATGAACACGATTTAACACATTTACCGTTATATCTCACATGTATATTGATTTGTAGACTAATCATATTTTCTTGCCACGAGATAGGCTAACATTGGGTATGTTACCATGAGACCAGGTGAAACTGGTTCTATAACCACGAGATAGGTTAACATTGACTGTTACCATGAGACCAGGTGAAATTGGTTCTACAACCACGAGATAGGTTAGCATTGGCTCTGTTACCACGAGACCAGGTACTACTGATTCTATAGCCACGAGATAGGTTAACATTGTGTATGTTACCATGAGACCAGGTGAAACTGGTTCTATAACCCCACGAGATAGGTTAACATTGTGTATGTTACCATGAGACCAGGTGAAACTGGTTCTATAACCATGAGATAGGTTAGCATTGGCGCTGTTACCACGAGACCAGGTACTACTGGTTCTATAGCCACGAGATAGGCTAACATGGGGTATGTTACCATGAGACCAGATGAAACTGGTTATATAACCCCACGAGATAGGTTAACATTAGCCAGGTAATACTGATTCTAGCATTGTCACTGTGTATATTAGTGTTGAAACCAATGCATTCCTTGTGTGTTGCAGCATGTTCTCAGACGGTATATCTGGACAATGAAACGTTCGACAAGATCCACTCTCCCTTCCACTCACGCATGTACTACGAAGAGGACGTTGTATGTCAGTGGATAATCAGGACACCACCTAGACAGGTAGGCAACATTGAGACGCGACACATATGAACTAGTGTCAATCAAGTGTGTATACACAAAACAAACTGCCATATAATTCGTTCTAGTATTGTGTAAGAGTGCTTTAATGTCAGTGAGGTTTCTGGTAGTGACAAGTCGGTAGCAAATGAATGATATGAAGTAAAGGACACTGATTTACAGTTATGATACCAATAGGCCGAGATAAATATGACGTCGACTCATTTGTGTCACGTGTTATAGTGAAATTGCCCGTATGTTAACAAAACAATAATCGTTACAAATGGAAATATACAATTTCTATTATATCCATCAGTGCCTTAAAATATCTCTGGGTGCAGCAAATTCTACGTAAATGCATTGGTTTAAACATATTTATTCATTCATAATGTACAGTACATAGCTATTGTATACAGAATGAAAATGGATTTAATCGAAAGCGTAAATGCATTATTAATGGGTTTTCTTTCAGCACCTTAACTTAACCTTCACCTCTTTGAATATCCTTGGAGACACTGGGTGTAGTGGGGATTACGTTCGTGTTGGATTGACACGATTATACTGCAACAATCCGCCAGTAAACGGTCACATCGTCATGCCCGGAAATGACGTCACAATAACGTTTGTATCAAAACCAGGCTCGATGGAAAGAAAACCCGGGGGATTCTCCATGATAGCTTCTGCACAAGGTCAGTGGGTGCGACTTGTAAGCATAGGTTATTGTGTGTCATTACAAACCCAGGCTCTATATATGTTGAATGGATTAGTTCAAAACTTGAGACGATGACTTTATTCTCGAATATACTAGAATTTAATTACACCATTTTCCATACAATATAATTATTAGGATGCAGTCAATATATTCACATGCATTGATCAATCAAATCAAAATGATATTAAACGTAATATTACGTTATATTCTAGTTGTACTGCAACCAAATCGCACTGTTATTAAACGTAACTATTGGAATTATATCCTGGTCACGGCACCGAATCTAATGTCAAACTGGGATTGAAAACGCTGAACACTACTTTTTTCATTGTCCTTTATTTCAAAATCAAAGAATAACACTATTCAGAGAAACACGACAATACCATCCTTTAAATGCGAAAACACTGCTAATAGGTAAAGAAAATCTGATTGAAAGTGATAACTTAATTATGTTCACCTCAGTACAGACATTTATAAAGAATACCAAAAGATTTCAAACCGGCCATTAGTATTAATCAAACAACAAAACAAGAGTACTCTTTGAATTTATTGAAATACTATATAGAATGTCTATGTTTACAAATTAACGCTTAGTCTGCAAATAGAAAGAGAGGTTCTGGTCGTTCACTAGACACGAGCACCACGGGCACACTTGCGTGAGTACGTTGAATAAATGATGATATTGTATTTTTATGCATCTTTATGTTATTTGCATTTATTCATTTAAATGCGTTGTAAACTAATTGTAGCCATAAAATGAATTTTCGGTAAATACCATGTATTGGGGGAGGGCCGTTTCATAATGTGGAAAGCACCTGTGGCTCAAACCAAATTGCTATGTACATTTTGGCAATAAATTATGTTTAAACCAATCGAATGTTTGCCGTTACAAAACCAGATTCTGTATTCGATGGTTTAGTTAAAAACACTAGACGTTGAATTTACACGACTGGTTTGCTCAAATATAATTACAACAGTTTCTTTACAATGTATTAGAATACACAAAAACATTCATTAGTCAAATTAGTGAAATGCATTGGACAGAGTTGCTCATTAAAAGTTCGTAGAAGCATATTCAAATAGCCATCCAAGCAGCTGGGCACAGTCAGCGTCAGGCCAAGCAGCTGGGCACAGTCAGCGTCAGGCCAAGCAGCTGGGCACAGTCAGCGTCAGGCCAAGCAGCTGGGCACAGTCAGCGTCAGGCCAAGCAGCTGGGCACAGTCAGCGTCAGGCCAAGCAGCTGGGCACAGTCAGCGTCAGGCCAAGCAGCTGGGCACAGTCAGCGTCAGGCCAAGCAGCTGGGCACAGTCAGCGTCAGGCCAAGCAGCTGGGCACAGTCAGCGTCAGGCCAAGCAGCTGGGCACAGTCAGCGTCAGGCCAAGCAGCTGGGCACAGTCAGCGTCAGGCCAAGCAGCTGGGCACAGTCAGCGTCAGGCCAAGCAGCTGGGCACAGTCAGCGTCAGGCCAGCTTACGTTTTGGTCTTGCTTCCCTAATCTCAAGTCCACAATTCACACCTACCTCTTGCTGCCTGTGTTATCACATTAATCCTTCCAATATAGTAATGTGATTTCAAGGTCCGGAGTTCGAGCCCCGCTGGAGCCGTTACGAGTGTGCCCTTAGGCAAGGCATTTAAATTCCACGTTGCCTCTTCTCTCTACCTCGTGACGATGGATTCCATCAGGAATGAGGTCTTTAGAGTGATTAATATAAGTTGTAAGAACTTGTTTGGCAATCGAGCCAAAATATATTTATATAAACTATAAACTCTATGTGAGTTCTCATTATTGGGTCAATCTAGCACTGGGGGGCACATAGCTCGACTGAATAACATTTCTATCACCTCAACTGAAGTCCCGTAACGTAGAACTGTTACGTAACGTATACAGTGCAATTTCATGTCACATTTAGTCATACTAGTATTATCAACTATTTATGAAAAGTCGTGATAGCGCAGCGGTAGCGAATTTGCGTCCGGTGTGAGAGGCCCGGAATTTGCGTTCACCTGTTGCCGTTACGAGTGTGCAAGACAGTTAGAGGAGCTAATGCGACAAACATATCATTTATATTTCAGGATATGCACCAATAAATCTCAACGTTGATGATCTAATAACTGCGTTCAATGTTTCTTGGGAAGCACCATTGAAAACGCCGTCAGATGTTTCAGTTTACGTCATCAACTACAAGCTGACGTCAGAATTTGTATCCAGGGAGATAATACTATCCCCGACAACTCGTCATTTTCTGTTGTCCACATATCCTCATTTTGGAAGAGAGTACAGCATAGAGGTTTATGCAAGATATCCAACAGGCAATGGTCAATCAGCTGGACCAATTATTCAACGGTCGAGTGAGCACAATTTGTTTTCTTTTTATGCTTTCCAATGAAATATAGAAATTGTATCAGTACTGTTGAATAAAACGTGCTTTTCACTTGTGGAATGACATATTTTATATTACGATGCTTTACGCTATGATTTCCAGACAACATGACCGGTTTCGGACCAAAGCTGTCAGTGACGTCACATAGCGCGTCATCTTTCTATCATAAAAACACATCTCAGCCTTAAAAAAAGAACATGCGTGTGCTTAGACTCTAGGTGAAGTATCGAAATATTGTTCACTCATGAACAGAGAAAATAATCATATAGTTTTCTTCTTTTAATACTTCTTGTCTCTCATTCCTAATTAAATTATATCAATGGAATGACACACGTTTACTTCTCACTGTGATATCTAGTGACTGCATGTTGTCAACGCGAACGTTTTCGGACTCAAGCTGTCAGTGACGTGATTTGTGGCATCTATTATGACGTCATTGTCGGTAGTCTTAACACGACGTTCGAGAACCATTTAACTAGCGCACGATTGCATCGCTTTCTATCATAAAACACTTTTCAGTCTATGTTTGATCCAATAACAGTAGTATTGTTATGAAACATAGAAAGCTATAGTGGCCAATGTCGCTACCGGTTGTCCATATGGGCGACGCCTCCTGAAGAGATTAGTCATTTTAGATGTTTGGAGGATAGTGCAATGATACAGACAGAGACACATTCCAGAGTCTCCTCTGGTTCATTTACGTGCACGGTGTAAAGCACCGACACGAGACCTCGGTTTAAAGTCACAATTGAAAGAATGTTAATTGTATTAGGGTCAGACGTTGGATCGAACCTGCGATCCCTGGATTACCAGTCCAACATGTTAACCACTGGACTACAGATCAGACTGTTAGTGCATGCTCTCATAAGAGTTTCTCTCTTATAGGATGCGCAAGAAACATCACGGTTTTCGGCACAGGTGAGCATCTCAATAGTCCACATTATCCAAACGTATACGAGCCTGGTACCATTTGTGATTGGGTAATAATGCCAGCTTCCGGTCACAGATTGATTCTTGAATTTGTACGAGATGACTTGAACAGTGGGGACTATGTGGACATTCTCAGCGGTGGAACTTACCTTAGAGTGGATGGAAACACAAAATCAACCAGTCAGATCATTACAGACTCTGCAAAGGTTCGGTTTGTCAGTGACGATAAGGCGGATGCGGCTGGTTTCCGAATTAATCTTTCGTTGGCACAATTGTAAGCAGAGATGGGGATTTTATTAAAACAAAATATCAAACAGATTACATTTGAGAAAAGATGGGGATTTTATTAGAACAAAATATCATATAAATTACACTTTGGAAGAGATGGGAATTTTATTAGAACAAATATCATACAGATTACATTTTAGAAGAGATGGGGATTTTATTAGAACAAAATATCATATAAATTACACTTTGGAAGAGATGGGGATTTTATTAGAACAAAATATCATACAGATTACATTTTGGAAGAGATGGGGATTTTATTAGAACAAATATCAAACAAATTACATTTTAGAAGAGATGGGGATTTTATTAAAACAAAATATGTTTTCCATATATTTCTGAATCCTTGTGATACAATAAATGTTGAAAAAGACGGTGTTATTGATTTGAAAGTGTACAGCTAGTAGACATATAATACCCATAAGCAATGCTACCATATAAATATTGCATTCCTGAGTGAGCAATATGAAAAATATCACCCAGAGAAAAATGAATATTAACCGAGGCGTCAGCCGATAATTCATATTTCTCGGAGTGATATCTTTCATATTGCCCACTCAGGAATGCAATATTTATATTATTATACCGAACCCAGGTACAAGTATTCGAAAATCAAGAATTAAGTTTACTTGTCTCAGTAAATCGATTTATTTATCATTTTGCTGACTCATACCGGAAGTGAAATAATTCTTACTATTGGCTCTATGGCGTATATTACGAATTATTGACTCTTTGCCTATAGAAACTTCTTAAGCATCATCCCTATGTCTCCCTCGATGCGGTGGATTCCACCCCTCTCCCTCGATGCGATGGATTCCACCCCCTCCCTTCACCCCCCTCCCTCGATGCGGTGGATTCCACCCCCCTCCCTCGATGCGATGGATTCCACCCCCTCCCTCGATGCGATGGATTCCACCCCTTCCCTCGATGCGCTGGATTCACCCACCCCCTCCCTCGATGCCTGGATTCCCCCCCCCTCCGAGCGAGTTCCCCACCCTCCTCGTGCTGTCCACCACCCCTCGTGCGAGATTCCACACCCTCCGACGTGGATTCCCTCCCCGTGCGAGGATTCCCCCCCTCCTCGATGCGTGGATCACCCACCCCCTCCCTCGATGCGATGGATTCCACCCACCCCTCCCTCGATGCGCTGGATTCCACACACCCCCTCCCTCGATGCGATGGATTCCACCACCCCCCCTCCCTCGATGCGCTGGATTCCACCACCCCCCTCCCTCGATGCGCTGGATTCCACCCACCCCCTCCCTCGAGTGCTGGATTCCACTCACCCCCTCTCGATCGTGGTTCCACCCTCGATGCGTGATTCACCCTCGATGCGTTCCCTCCCTCGATGCGATGGATTCCACCAGGAATGTGGTTTCGAGGGCGATTTGTCGTCTAGCACACCGTTGTTAGACCTCGCCTTTCATCGCTATCATCAAGAGCGCAGGTTCACTTCTTATGTACAAAGCAATAAAAATGATGATATGTGAGAAAGTTGTCAGTCGCTTTCGAAGGTTGGAGAATTGAGTACTGGTTTCTACCCACCAGGGATCTTCTCAACCACAACAGACAGACTGTGTATGCAAATGCTCCAGAGTGGGCCCTGAACAAATCAGAGGTAGAAATGGAGAACTATTTGACTAATGTTGTAAGCTTGCAATTTAGTTAAAATAAGTGTGTATAAACTAAACTCTACAGTTAAAATGTGAGCCAGAATAGAATGTATAATTAAAAACTATTAATATCCATTGGTAGTCTACGCTGAGTACAGATGTTGGACTCAGCCGCTGCTAATGTGGTGTGGAATCTATCTCTGAATACTGCCAACTTCTCCCGTGAGTGTTACCGGCATGTCAGTCTTTTGTGGTGGAGAGCAAACCACCCACATGTCCTGTGTAAGAACCTCTAATCAACTATCCAACCTCCGTAAGCGACTGACAACTTTCTCACATATAACCAGTTATCACTTGTCGCTCGCCCATATGGTTCGCCGGAGGCGAGGGTAAATAAGCTCAATCATCACCTATATGTCAATATAGAGCGAACCTGCAGTCAAATAATAATGTACTGATGCTCTCGATGTCAGATATATCAGTGTACTTTCTGGTAGCTTGTTCCAGTTCTATATGGTTCTGGGAAAGATGGATTATATTAGGCTACCGTGTTCCAGTGGTAGAGCATCGGATTTGGAATCGAACGATCCTGGGTTCGATACTCGGTCAGGCCACGTATGTAGTGTCATTGAACAAGGCACATCACACACATTGCTTAGTACTGGTTTACCACATAAGACAGCTAAGCATGTCCAGGAAAACACGTATATGTCCACGTAAGTGGTTTGACATTAATGGAGCATACATACATTATTTGTAGACTATGTCACTGGGTGAATAGTAGTCCAACATGTGAACGTCATTGTTGTGTGTATTACGTTTATTTACGTCGCTACCGGTTGCCCATATGAGCGACGCCTCCTGAAGAGAGTAGTCATTTTAGATTGTTGGAGGATAGTACAATGATACAGACAGAGACCCATTCCAGAGTCTCCTCTGGTTCGTTTACGTACACGATGTGAAGCACCAACACGAGACCTCTGTTTAAATTCCCATCTGAAAGACTGTTAATTTTATTAGGGTCAGACGGGGGATCGAACCTGCGATCCCGAGATTACCAGTCCAACGTGTTAACAACTGAACTACAGGGGAGGTAAATACAGCCACATAGTTGGGCTAAATTACCTGATACTATATACATATAATATCATCCATAGACGTATTTTTGCCAACATGGCGTTGACTATACAATGTGTATGTTACGTTTATTTATCGTCGCTACCGGTTGCCCATATGAGCGACGCCTCCTGAAGAGATTAGTAATTTTAGATTTTTGGAGGATTGTACAATGATACAGACAGAGACCCATTCCAGAGTCTCCTCTGGTTCTTTTACGTGCACGGTGTACAGCACCGACACGAGACCTCGGTTGACTATACAACTACCAAACACTTCCATTTATAGTGTTGTTCATAACTATGTTATGTGGATGAATTGTCAGGGGCCACAAAGTGGGGCTAGGTGAATTGTAGATCTAAACGTGTAGCAGCTGTGAACTCCTATTTCGTTTACTGCAGGTATTAGCAATATGCGCTGCGTCTGACATGTCCATTAAAGAGTGGGTGATATTTAGTTTAAACATGTTTTATTTCCCAATATAATACATATTGAACAATGCATACATCACACATAATCAAAATACAGAAAAAGGATTCGAATGAAAGACAGAGTCTTATATAATTCTTCTCCTCGATGTGATCTTGACTAGCAGGGTGGCACGCAGACGCAGTAGTGTGTACATAATGTAATATTTAAATTTGAAGAAATGGGTTATGGTAATATAGCTTATACAAATTTATTTTAGCTCGATTGCGAAACATGTTCTTACAACTTATGTTAATCACTCTCGATACCTCATTCCTGATGGAATCCATCGCCACGAGGGAGAGAGAAGAGGCAACGTGGAATTTAAATGCCGTGCCTAAGGGCACAATCGTAACGGCTCCAGTGAGGCTCGAACTCCGGACATTTCGCACCTGAAGCAAACGCGTAATATAAACATTGTACAAACGTCCCAGCTCTAAATTTAGTATGCATTAATGATACGGTCTACATCCGTTATGTCGAATTCCGTCGGACCGAACAAAATACTTCGATATAGGAGGAGAAGAATTATATAAGACTCTGTCTTTCATTCTAATCCTTTTTCTGTATTTTGTGATGTATTCATGCATTTGTTCAATATGTATTATAGTGGGAAATAAAATATGTTTAAACTAATACTTCGAATAACCGAAGCTTGACTTAACGAAATTCGATATAAACGGAGCCAGTTATATATGTACAATGATAGTGTCTGAAACGGGACTTTGATCCGACTTCGAGATAACCGGAGAATTCGACATAACCGACTTTGACATAACGGCTGTAGACTGTACATACAAGGACCATTCTCAAGCACTCCACTCATGGCGATGGATTCCATCAGGAATGGGGTCTCGAGAGTGATTTATATAAGTTGAAATAACTTGTTTCGCAATCGAGCTGCTAAAATAAATTTGTATAAACTAGCACTCCACTTAGATTCCACACACAACCGTTCTCTCCCTCAACAGGCGGATCTGTAGTCTAGTCTGTATCATTGCACTATCCTCCAAAAATCTAAAATGACTAATCTCTTGAGGAGGCGATGCTCATATGGGCAACCGGTAGCGACGATAAATAAACGTAAAACACACACTCTCTCCTCATGACGATTGTTTCCATCAGGAATGAGGTCCAGGGAGCGATTTATCCGAGGTTGTAAAAGCTTTCTTAGGGACCGCATTTCTTTAAAGTAAACGACAACTAAACGCAAAGTTTTCCCCAAAATGATACTTTCTGCATTACTTCCCCTAGAAGGATCTCCGCCATTTGTATACTTTCCAGGTCAACCAAGCGTAAACACATAATATTTTATAAAGTTCGCTTCTTTGCCGAGTACTACACCCGTGTTTAAAACACAACAAGTTAAAGAGTACTTAACTCTTATCATTTGGATAATTGCGTTGTGGTATGTTTACTTTTCATCCCATTTAATTGCGTTTATTATGTCAGCGAAATTAATTCTTAAGTTAATGGGTGGGGTATTATTATATTTTTTGTAGGCAGGCACTGTTATTGAATTCTGCATAGACTTCCATTATAACATACAGTTAAAATATGTTCCCACAATGAATCTATATTTTCAATACGCTTGGCTATCAAGTTTGAACCGTTGAATCACCTGAAATCAACATTGAATTGAATTTTATTCTTCAACTTGTCTTTACTCATCAAGATCCGCCAGGCAGACATAGCGACGAGATGTGCAGTTTAAAACATGTGCATCGCCAGACGCTTTGAACGTGAAACTGTATGTACCTTTAAAAAATCTTCAACTTGTATTTACACTCCACATGTCTATAGAGTCGGGGAGCATATTCCACAAGACAAAGATGATCACATATTATATATATTGTATAGTAGCGTACTTTTCTTTTCTTCATAAAATATTTATTTTACATCCCATCATCATGGTTCATGAATACGTTGTTGGAAAGCTCTCAATGGACATATTTTAGTTTATACAGATTTATTTTAGCCCGATTGCAAAACAAGTTCATGCAACTTATATTAATCTTCTTCGTCTGATATAATACGGACACCAATCTGTGTATACTCGTAAAGTATATACCCATTCCAGGGTCTCGTAAAGT
This sequence comes from Archivesica marissinica, assembly GCA_014843695.1. Classification (NCBI taxonomy): domain Eukaryota; kingdom Metazoa; phylum Mollusca; class Bivalvia; order Venerida; family Vesicomyidae; genus Archivesica; species Archivesica marissinica. The sequence goes on along the minus strand of CM026396.1, from coordinate 28,742,828 downwards.
ATACCTATTCCAGGGTCTCGTAAAGTATACCCATTCCAGAGTCTCGTAAAGTATACCCATTCCAGGGTCTCGTAAAGTATACCCATTCCAGGGTCTCGTAAAGTATACCCATTCCAGGGTCTCGTAAAGTATACCCATTCCAGGTCTCGTAAAGTATACCCATTCCAGAGTCTCGTAAAGTATACCCATTCCAGGGTCTCGTAAAGTATACCCATTCCAGGGTCTCGTAAAGTATACCCATTCTAGAGTCTCGTAAAGTATACCCATTCCAGGGTCTCGTAAAGTATACCCATTCCAGAGTCTCGTAAAGTATACCCATTCCAGGGTCTCGTAAAGTATACCCATTCTAAAGTCTCGTAAAGTATACCCATTGCAGGGTCTCGTAAAGTATACCCATTGCAGGGTCTCGTAAAGTATACCCATTCTAGAGTCTCGTAAGGTATACCCATTCCAGGGTCTCGTAAAGTATACCCATTCCAGGGTCCATTCCAGAGTCTCGTAAAGTATATCCATTCCAGAGTCTCGTAAAGTATACCCATTCCAGGGTCTCGTAAAGTATACCCATTCTAGAGTCTCGTAAAGTATACCCATTCCAGGGTCTCGTAAAGTATACCCATTCTAGAGTCTCGTAAAGTATACCCATTCCAGAGTCTCGTAAAGTATACCCATTCCAGAGTCTCGTAAAGTATACCAATTCCAGAGTCTCCTCAGGTTCCTTTATGTACATGGTGTAAACCACCGACACAAGACCTCGGGTATATATAGTTCTGGTACTGAATCAGGGTTCGAGATCAAGTTTATGCAACTTGATTTTAGCTTGATTGGGAAACAAGTTTTTACAACTTATATTAATCACTAGCGAGACCTCATTCCTGGTGGAATCCATAGCCATGAGGGAGAGGAGAAGAGGCAACATGGTTTCGACATTAGGGCACGTCCGATGGATATATGTCTAGTAAGAAATGTCAATCGGACACGGTAGATTTGCCAGATGGTTGCCCAATCGGTCGTGTTGATATTTTGATAAAATTGTAGCATTAAATTCAATAATTGCCTACTGGTTACGAGTAGATCTAATTTGGATTCATTTGAAAGTTAAATGTTTACGTCTCTGCAACAAATTTGTCCATACACATGTGCAGCCATTTTATAAATCTTGGAAATCCACGATCTATTATTAGACATGACCTAAATAAATTAGGTAAATTTCTGAAATGTTCTAAAACTGCTGCGCATTTTATTCAAATGTCATAATTATAATATTTGAAACAGAAATATTTTATTTCAGTGGGGTGTTTAGACTGACATATCGGGGTTCATTCTAGGTCAGAATATTTGGGAGAAATGAGAAAGCGTGCGATCGCGTCCTTAAATGGTGTTATTTAATAAATTTCAACGAAATATGGTTAAAATGCACAGTATGACCATTAAATACAACATTATAATAGGAGGAGTGCTAGCCTTTATAATGGGCAAGTGTATCTTGCTTGCTGGCCAAATTTTGTATGAAAATTGTAAACAAAAATCTTTTTTTTTAGGGAGAAGTGGGGCACCCAGAGGGCGAAGTCAAGTTCCCTAGGGCGACTATTTCGCCCACATCGCCCTCTGAAATGATCCCTACATATTTTATTTCAGTGGGGTGTTTAGGCTGACAGATCGTTGTAGATTGTTGATTTAATCGTAGAAATAAGCATGTTCTTTCTTACTAGTGTCTAGTTTCCTAAATATTACGACAATTGAATGTGAATACAGTTTCTCACCCATGCAACCCGGGTTCGATCCTCGGACCGGGAAGTATGTGAGATGGTACGGTGGTCGCCAGATCGGACAGGTGAGTTTTCTCTGGGTACTCCGGTTTCCTCCCATACGAATGACCACATATACGCTTTCATCCGCACCAACGAGAGTGTTTAATATAAGTTGTTGGAACTTGCTTCGCAGTCGTTGTAAAATAAATAAAGTTTAAACTTTTAGAATACAGTATGGTTTGCGTGTGTTTATGAAAACAGATCATCTGCTAGAGCAAAGACATCGACAATGAGCCTGTTAATCTTTGGCTTTGGTTCTGATAAAAATGAGCCCCCTTCAATTGACTATAAAAACTCTATTTTTTTGTTTATACAAATTTATTTTAGCTCGATTGCGAAACAAGCTCTTTCAGCTTATATTAATCACTCTCGAGACCTCATTCCTGGTGGAATCCATCGCCATGAAGGAGAGAAAAGAGGAATGTGGAATTTAAATGCCTTGCCTAAGGGCACAATCGTAACGCCTCCATGGGCACGAACTCCGGACCATTCGCACCTGAAGCGACCGCGTATCCACTGCACTATCACGACTTCCACAAACTCAATCTGCAGTTTGTCCAAACTCTATTTTTGGAAAACAGCACTGCCGAAATTAGCTACAAGAAACCCAAATTTGGTCATGTAATATAAAGATATATTTTGACTTTTGCAAGAAGTTTGGGTACATTTTGGTAACTTGTTATACATGGAAGTTATTGTATCATACATTGAGAAACTGTTACTTCTGTTTTCAGGTATATCCAACAACTGACGGGAACAGATTTCTCTCTGTTTTATAACAAGAGTGACAGTTGAATGAGCACGGTGATGTTCTGAGAGTGGTGGCGGACTGCATTCACTCATGCGTGATGTACATGTTTTAGTTGTCCAGGACGGCGAAATGCAGGCGTTAGGAAACAAGTCACGGATGGAAGCTAGGTCCCTTAAGTGCGAACAATGCAACAAGACATTCTCAAGGTCATGGCTCTTGAAGAACCACCAAAGGGTGCACACAGGTAAATAATACAGTAAAAATAGTTCAATATTACACAGGTATTTCTCTGAATGTTTGTCTGCGCCACTTCTGTCTCCAATTGAAAAACACTGGAGCCAATTAAAAAACTTGGAGCCAAGAGCCATATAGTTAAATAAATATTAAATATTTGAAACCGTGTATTTGACAAAACATGTGCCCCAAAAAAAACTTTGTGACTGACAGTGGGAACCCTGCCCAAGCACGTCACAGATGTGTTTGGGCGATTAACATGTGTGTATTAGATTAGATATTGTGCGATGAATCAGCTATGGGATAAAGGTTGATTATCCTACCGCCATGGATATTAAAGGAGGGTAACTGTACATTGTTCATATATTCCGGATATCAATAGAGCATTTGTACATTGTGGAATAAAACTATGCTTGAACACAACGTGAAGTACTGACTGGTTATTGAGACTGCCACTATTAGGTTATTGAGACTGCCACTATTAGGTTATTGAGACTGCCACTATTAGGTTATTGAGACTGCCACTATTAGGTTATTGAGACTGCCACTATTAGGTTATGGAGGATGCCCACTATTAGGTTATTGAGACTGCCACTATTAGGTTACTGAGACTGCTACTATTAGGTTATTGAGGCTGCCACTATTAGGTTATTGACACTGCCACTATTAGGTTATTGACACTGCCACTATTAGGTTATTGACACTGCCACTATTAGGTTTTTGAAACTGCCACTATTACGTTATTGACACTGCCACTATTAGGTTATTGACACTGCCACTATTACGTTATTGAGACTGCCACTATTACGTTATTGACACTGCCACTATTAGGTTATTGACACTGCCACTATTACGTTATTGAGGCTGCCACTATTAGGTTATTGACACTGCCACTATTAGGTTATTGACACTGCCACTATTAGGTTATTGACACTGCCGCTATTATGTTATTGAGACTGCCACTATTAGTTTATTGAGACTGCCACTATTAGGTTATGGAAACTGCCACTATTAGGTTATTGAGACTGCCACTATTAGGTTATTGACACTGCCACTATTAGGTTATGGAGGATGCCACTATTCAGGTGTCACACATAGATTTTTTTTTAATATTCACATCGGAGCACCTCTGTACTATTTCAATTTAGAAATAACTGTCTTTTTGTTTTTAATTATTGTTATTAAATAAAAGGTAAAGTAAAACCAAAAAGAAAAGAAATAAAAGAAATAACTGTATAATTTATCAAATATATAATGTATATAAATTATCGACATACATATTTTAGGTGAACGACCATACACATGTGCGTTCTGCAGTAAATGCTTTGCCGACAAGAGCAATCTGCGGCAGCATCAGAAAATACACACAACCACAGAGAAATTGTTCCAGTGCGGAATCTGCCAGAGGACATTTGCGCAAAGACGGTACCTCATGAAGCATGCGACAGAGATACATCGGGATGTTCCGATGAGTCTGTATGGGTCATCACCTTCGGAGCAGATGGCGAAGGAGGCCGAGCCAATCCACTTTACGCGTGAGAAACTGTCGGCGAAGACATTTTCTGCCGCACCTGTTCAGGCGAATTCTGAGATACCAAGTAAATCGGCGGACCATCAGTATTTGACGAGGCAGAAATCGCGCAGTAAGACTACATCTGAGTCAAAGGAAGATACACAAATCAAAGACACAAAATACAGGTAATTACATGGCATAAGCTTAAAGAGATGGGGACCTTCTTGTACATTTAGAGAAATTTCACAACCCATCCAGGGCGACTTGGGCGAAATAGTCGTCCTGAGGGCCCACTTCTCCCTAAAAAAATTATTTTACAAAAAAATGTTTACATTTATTTTGCAAAGTTTGGCCCATTATAAAGCACTGCATATGTTCAATGTAATGGTCACACTGTGTATTTTAACCTTATTTTGAAGACATTTATTAAATATTACCATTTAAAGACGTTCTAATCCCTTTCAGTCTATTGCTGTTAATTTATATGTAAAATGTTAATTCTGTTATCTACATGTAAAATACTGAAATAAATAATGTTTAAACTAAAGAAGCAATCACGCGCTTTCTCACTTCTCCCAAAATTCTGACCTAGAATGAGCCCTTCCATCTAACTGTGCAGTACAGACTGTAGTCAATTACAAAAATTCGCCGCCTTCGACCATTCCTACCATGTCTCCCTCTAGCTGTCCGATTAGCACAGTGGTTAGCGCGCTCGCTTCTCACCAATGCAATCCCGGTGCGATCCTCGGACATGGAAGTATGTGAGGTGGTACGGTGTTCGCCAGATCGGACAGGTGGGTTTTCTCCGGGTACTCCGGTTTCCTCCCACACGAATGACCACATTTACGCTTTCAAGAGTGATTAATATATTAAAGTTGTTAGAACTTGCAAGTTTAAATTTAGTTTAGTCTGTGGCTGTCCTATTAGCACAGTGGTTAACACGCTCGCTTCTCGCCAATTCAACCCTGTTCGATCCTCTGGACCGGGCAGTATGTGAGATGGTACTGTGGTTGCCAAGCTGAACAGGTTTGTCTACACCGTGGTCTCTGGTTTTCATCCAACATGAATGGCCCACCCACTAGGTGCTCCACTTCTCCTTAAAAAAGGGTTTTTTAAAAACATTACAATTTTCAATACAAGATTTTGTCCAGTAAGACACTGGCCCATTATAATGCGCTCCTTCTATTCAAATGTTGTATTTAATGGTCATGCTGTGTATTTTAACCCTATTTTGCAGAAATTTATTAAAGCTCGCCATTTAACCCTTTCAACACCACAGACCTCTAAATTGGCTTACAAAAAAGTGTATATCCAGATGAGCCGGCTCGTGACGAGCCGTCTCATCAGGATCTGCACTTTTTTCAAGTAATATAACTATTTTTAGAAAAAAAAATACCCATTTTGATAAATGAACTGATCCAAATGTAATTTTGTTATTAATTTATTGGTCTAAAAATATCATGGACCAGTCCATGTCAGTTACTTGGTGTTGAATGGGTTAAGGACACAATCGCACGCTTTCTCACTTCTCCCCAAAAATCTGACCCAGATTGAGCCCTGGAGAGTGATTAATATAAGTCTGATGTGGCTCTATGCTGTTTGCAAAGGTGATGTATGTTGAGAATGTATTGCAATATGTTGATAAATGTATTGCAATATGTTGATAAATGTATTGCAGTATGTTGATAAATGTATTGCAATATGTTGAGAAATGTATTGCAATATGTTGCGAATGAGAAAAATATTGCAATATGTTGCGAATGAGAAATGTATTGCAATATGTTGATAAATGTATTGCAATATGTTGAGAAATGTATTGCAATATGTTGAGAAATGTATTGCAATATGTTGCGAATGAGAAATGTATTACAATATGTTGAGAAATGTATTGCAATATGTTGATAAATGTATTGCAATATGTTGATAAATGTATTGCAATATGTTGATAAATGTATTGCAATATGTTGATACATGTATTGCAGTATGTTGAGAAATGTATTGCAGTATGTTGAGAAATGTATTGCAATATATATTATGTTACTCTTTGAACAGGCATATTGTCACATCACTAGTCCATATCACATCACTAGTCCATATCACATCACTAGTCCATATCACATCACTAGTCCATGTCACATCACTAGTCCATATCACATCACTAGTCCATATCACATCACTAGTCCATATCACATCACTAGTCCATATCACATCACTAGTCCATATCACATCATTAGTCCATATCACATCACTAGTCCATGTCACATCACTAGTCCATATCTAATCCATATCACATCACTAGTCCATATCACATCACTAGTCCATATCACATCATTAGTCCATATCACATCACTAGTCCATGTCACATCACTAGTCCATATCTAGTCCATGTCACATCACTAGTCCATATCACATCACTAGTCCATATCACATCACTAGTCCATGTCACATCACTAGTCCATATCACATCACTAGTCCATATCACATCACTAGTCCATATCACATCACTAGTCCATGTCACATCACTAGTCCATATCTAATCCATATCACATCACTAGTCCATATCACATCATTAGTCCATATCACATCACTAGTCCATGTCACATCACTAGTCCATATCTAATCCATATCACATCACTAGTCCATGTCACATCACTAGTCCATATCACATCACTAGTCCATGTCACATCACTAGTCCATATCACATCACTAGTCCATATCACATCACTAGTCCATGTCAAATCACTAGTCCATATCTAATCCATATCACATCACTAGTCCATATCACATCACTAGTCCATAGCACATTACTAGTCCATGTCACATCACTAGTCCATATCACATCACTAGTCCATATCACATCACTAGTCCATATCACATCACTAGTCCATGTCACATCACTAGTCCATATCACATCACTAATCCATATCACATCACTAGTCCATATCACATCACTAGTCCATATCACATCACTAGTCCATATCACATCATTAGTCCATATCACATCACTAGTCCATATCACATCACTAGTCCACATCACTAGTCCATATCACATCACTAGTCCATGTCACATCACTAGTCCATGTCACATCACTAGTCCATATCACATCACTAGTCCATATCACATCACTAGTCCATGTCACATCACTAGTCCATGTCACATCATTAGTCCATATCATATCATTAGTCCATATCACATCACTAGTCCATGTCACATCACTAGTCCATGTCACATCACTAGTCCATATCACATCAATAGTCCATGTCACATCACTAGTCCATGTCACATCACTAGTCCATGTCACATCACTAGTCCATATAGATAGTTGTCGACTGCGCATCAAAATCGACGTTTCCTGGACCGCTGGGACATACTCAGAAAGTAGTCTAGATATTGGAGAACAGGGTCTGCCCTGGCTCTTATTTTTTTGTAGCCAATCACGACGGTCGCGCTTTATTTCTTCATAACCATTTCATTCATTAAGATAACATGCTCAATGTTGGACCATTAATAGAGTTATCCCTGCTCATTCTAATGATGTGGTTGTTTTGCAGATAAAATTTTACAGATTTTTGCCGTTTTTATCATTTTCGCCAAACTGAGTTCTTATTAGCCAATTTTGGCATATTTTAGCCAATGGCAATTGTTGGCTATTGCCAGCGCGGGCCCTGGAGAAATTTCATGAAAGTAGATAATTGTGTACGTAGTAATTTAAACTTAGTTTCCTTTTTTCTTCAGTGAACAAGATCTTAAAGACTTTATCAAAAGCAATCACAAGACAATGGAAAAGAATGGCTACATATTTATCAAGCAAAACTTTGAATCTTTGGACACCGAACCAACTCTAACCGAAATGAGTGACGTTCCCGTGACTGCAGTGGCAGAAGTGTCTATGAAATCAGACACAGAGAACGGAAACCAGATTCTAAATGTAAACGGGAAAATGGTGTATCTACAAATGGATAACAAGCAAATTCTATCTCCTCCACTGTCTCAGCATTCCGCCGTTTCCGCACAGAATTTCTCTGAGCCGCAGGTACAAGGCGGTAATAGTAATATTTATAAAGGACGGAAGTTAATCGCGAAGAAAGATACAGTTGTTCGACGGCATGCGAACATTTTGAAAGGAAGCGTCTCTAAAAAGGGGCCTGAAGCGCTTGTTTCGCCGAATGCTGTGAAATTTGTAAACATTCCAAGTACCAGACTGGGAGTACTCAAGGCAACTAATTTAATGCCAGATGTTGTGCAAAATGCAATCCCTGAACCATTGACCTTAGTGCAGATGATGTCACAAGGCATGTTACCTTTGGATCCGAGTCAAAGCCCATACGTCATACCTGTTACATTAGTCCCAAATAGAATGACTCATCAAGTTCAACCGTACCTGGTCTCGTCGAATTCTTCTCATCTGAAGACAGTTACCCTCTCAGGTCTTAGTGTAAACAATACGGATGTTAATAACCCCACGATTCTTGCAACTAACTCGGCAGCACACAGGCATCTAACTCCCCAGGTTTTTGAAATTCAAACTGTACCCATTGCAGTGAATGAAAAGGGAGGTGCTGAGGATATGGCAGGGTCACAGGTTGTGCCATCAACTCCCATTGTATCTGATGCACCTTGGCAAGGTATTGTAAACATAAATTCAGAACAAGAGTTATTAGAGTATATCAATGCCCAATCATCATCCACAGTGGAAACGGATCAAGGAATGACAATTCTGATACAAAACTCTGACTCGCAGAATGCTGCAGTTATGTCCCTTGATTCACAGGGTTTACTGTCCAGTTCTGGTACTTTCTCAAATGTGTTCTCAGACCAGTCTGCAATCATTCCTGATGTATTACCTGTGTCTGGAAACATTGCGAAAATCCAGATAAGTTCAGAAAATACCAGTCAGGATAATACTCGAAATGAAAGAGACTACGAAATAAATATTTCATTTCCTGAAGAAACTGACAATGCCGAAAACAATATATCCATAGTAAAAGAAGAACCTGCCAATGACTCTGATGAGTCTCAGAGTCAGGTGATGCTTACTGAAGCAAATAGAGAACATCTGAGTGACACGGAAGATTTCACAGAGGAAACCAGAGAACATTTTAGTGACACAGATGATTTCACAGAAGAAACCAGAGAGCATTTGAATGAAACGGATGATTTCACAGATGAACAAAGTAACAAAATGGTTGCTAAAAGTGAACATGAGGCGTTCAGTGACCATACAATGTATACAGCTCATGTAATTAAATGTGAAATTGATGAAAAGGCTGATGAATTGATTGAGACGGAGGATTGTGACTCAGATGGAATGGTGATAGATATTCATTGTGCTAATCACGATGCAGTAGCATCTGATACAGATGCAAACGAGGAAGTATAGCAAAACGTATAGTGTTGGTATAGCATAGTGAAATTTAGTCCAAATATTTAGACTTGAAAAATATTACGTTTTACTATTCAGGCATTTTTCAAAGTCTAAACGCTAAACCTCAATTACGCGTAGCATATTTTATATTCTAAAAAGTCGTTTTTATAAATTAAAATTGTTAACAAGATGAACACACATACCGTTGTTTGAATTTTGCACAGTCTATAACGTCTCTTGACAATATTATACAAGAAATAAACGTTTAAATTTCATGGCAGAGTTTCGCCATTCCAAATCGTCCATTTTGAATATTTGATTATTGCGAAAAACAAAAATAGAAATCATTAGATGAAAATGTTTACAAGATTTATCTCTGTGCCATTACGGTGAACCAAATAAGATTTCGTTTAATATCCAATTGTCACCTGTTGACTTCAAACAGCTAAATGACATGCATGGATAACGGTTACACAATATATTTTAAACGTTCATAATATCTATATTTAGGATTATTCTTAACACCAATTCACACATTTATAACCGTCCGAAAAGCTTCAAAATATTGGTCAGAAATCCCGGCATCGGATCAGGGCGGAAAGTGCTATGCGAAAATGAGCTTTAACGATACGACTTCGAAATAACCGAAAAAATATTTATGTAGAGGTCTTATTTATAGGACTACGTGAAATTGTGACTTTTGAGCAGGGGGTTGCGATTCTGCAGATAACCACTCTGTTTTGAATAATTTTTATCTTTCCATCAATAAATTAAAGAATAGAATTTTAAACAAAAAAGGGGCTGTGGTCAATATGACTGGCACCCACTTCATGCATCAATAATCAATAGAGTTAGTGTCCCATTTGTAATCATAGCAGCGATTCATGCCTCATTAATTTATAGAGGGCGATTTTGAGCAAAATAGTCACCATAAGGACACCACTTCTTCCTAACAAGTCTGCCTCCGTGGTCTTTTTTTATTATCTATTGAACCCCTTTTATCTCCAGCTATGAACATATAATGTACAATATGCATACGACTGCCATTGTTATATAGATGTATATATAATGTATACATTATGCATACGACTGCCATGGTTATATACATGTATATATAAATGTATACACAATTGTATGCATATATAGCATTCTTATCTAAATAGCATATGAAATATAAAACAATTGCTGTTGCTAAATTTTCACGACATTGCCATGGGCGGCCATCTTGGATTTCAAGATGACTACCATTCGGACTTATTTTGCGTAATATCTCCCTTATTAATCAACATATCAGTACAATAATAGTGTCCTTACCCACATATTCGGTGTCAAGGAAGACACTGGTTATCATAAAAGCTTAGTTGGATTGCTGACATCTTTATAATTTCCAGTTTGGGTCCGCCTCCGTGGTCGAGTGGTTACGGTCGCTGACTTGTATATACCACTGTAACCTATCATCACTGATGGTCACTGGTTCGAGCCCCGCTCAGGTCGTGTCTCGCTCAGGTCGTGTCTCATTTATATGAAAAAGTTGGCAGTTTCTTACGGAGGTTGGTGCACCCAAGTACTGGTTAACCGCTGGAGCCTGCCCAGGAAAGGTGTTAGGTAAACTGCCCGCCGGCGATATAGCCCGAAATGGTGCTGATGCAGGAGTAAGCCCTAAATATAACATAACAGAATCGTCCTAACAAAAATATTTTTAAATTTTTTTTTTTAATTTTCATACAAAATGTGTCCAGTTAGTTACATGTACACATTATAAAGCACGCGTACATGTACACATTATAAAGCACGCGTATTATTTCATACAAAATGTGTCCAGTTAGTTACATGTACACTAGTATAAAGCACGCGTATTATTTCATACAAAATGTGTCCAGTTAGTTACATGTACACTAGTATAAAGCACGCGTATTATTTCATACAAAATGTGTCCAGTTAGTTACATGTACACTATTATAAAGCACGCGTATTATTTCATACAAAATGTGTCCAGTTAGTTACATGTACACTAGTATAAAGCACGCGTATTATTTCATACAAAATGTGTCCAGTTAGTTACATGTACACTAGTATAAAGCACGCGTATTATTTCATACAAAATGTGTCCAGTTAGTTACATGTACACTAGTATAAGCACGCGTATTATTTCATACAAATGTGTCCAGTTAGTTACATGTACACTAGTATAAAGCAAGCGTATTATTTCATACAAAATGTGTCCAGTTAGTTACATGTACACTAGTATAAAGCACGCGTATTATTTCATACAAAATGTGTCCAGTTAGTTACATGTACACTAGTATAAAGCACGCGTATTATTTCATACAAAATGTGTCCAGTTAGTTACATGTACACTAGTATAAAGCACGCGTATTATTTCATACAAAATGTGTCCAGTTAGTTACATGTACACTAGTATAAAGCACGCGTATTATTTCATACAAAATGTGTCCAGTTAGTTACATGTACACTAGTATAAAGCACGCGTATTATTTCATACAAAATGTGTCCAGTTAGTTACATGTACACTAGTATAAAGCACGCGTATTATTTCATACAAAATGTGTCCAGTTAGTTACATGTACACATTATAAAGCACGCGTATTATTTCATACAAAATGTGTCCAGTTAGTTACATGTACACTAGTATAAAGCACGCGTATTATTTCATACAAAATGTGTCCAGTTAGTTACATGTACACTAGTATAAAGCACGCGTATTATTTCATACAAAATGTGTCCAGTTAGTTACATGTACACTAGTATAAAGCACGCGTATTATTTCATACAAAATGTGTCCAGTTAGTTACATGTACACATTATAAAGCACGCGTATTATTTCATACAAAATGTGTCCAGTTAGTTACATGTACACTAGTATAAAGCACGCGTATTATTTCATACAAAATGTGTCCAGTTATAAAGCACGCGTATTATTTCATACAAAATGTGTCCAGTTAGTTACATGTACACTAGTATAAAGCACGCGTATTATTTCATACAAAATGTGTCCAGTTAGTTACATGTACACTAGTATAAAGCACGCATATTCAAATGTATTTAATGATCATACTGTGCATTTTAACCATATTTTGAAATTTATTAAATAACACCATTTAAAGACGCGACCACACGCTTTCTCAATTCTCCCAAACATTCTGACCTAGAGCCCTGGCCATTATATGCTGCATCACGTGGGGTTGTTTTTTGTCTAGCTGTGAGAATAGGACAGTCGGTTAGGGGATAGAGGCAGTAATCCCACAAAACAGGTGGCAGTAAACTAAAGCTAAATTGTAGAATACTCTTCAATTGAAGATCAAATTTAGCCCTAACCCTAATGACCAGATTACTGCCAAGTGTATGTATGTATGTTCCTTTAATGTCAAACCCCTCGCGGGGACTTAGACATGCTTTCCTGGGCAGGCTTAGCCGACCTAAGCGATTAACCAGTACTAAGCAATGTATGTGAGGTGCCTTGCTCAATGACACTACATACGTGACCTGACCGAGTATCGAACCCGGGACCGTTCGATTCCAAATCCGACGCTCTACCACTGGACCACGGATGCCACAATTGTACCAAGATTACTGCCAATTGTATATTTCGTTACTGCCTCTATCGTTGAGGAGGACAGTCGATGTAGAAACCTGGCTGCGGATCCAGGTCTAGTGTTCTTTCCTGTTTTCCAGCCCATGGGTATCATTCATTTGCATCATCAGTGTGTAGAAGATATTATATAGATATGTTTTACAGTATTTTATTTGATATAGAAGGGTCCGCCTCCGTGGTCTCGAGTGGTTACGGTCGCTGACTTGTATACCACTGTAACCTATCATCACTGATGGTCACGGGTTCGAGCCCCGCTCAAGCCGTATCTCATTTATATGAAAAAGTTGGCAGTTTCTTACGGAGGTTGGTGCACCCAAGTACTGGTTAACCGCTGGAGCCTGCCCAGGAAAGGTGTTGTTAGGTAAACTGCCCGCCGGCGATATAGCCCGAAATGGTGCTGATGCAGGCGTAAAACCCGAAATATAACATATATATGATATAGAAGGTTAGCGATAGAAACAGTATAATGATACATGGATAACGACAGTTTACTTGTTAGCTCGCCTCAGCTTTGCTCAAGGTGAGCTATATGTAATTCTATTAGTATCTGTCCCACGTAGCCGCAGAACATCATGTTATGAGTTAATTTATTTAAAAATTTGTTAAAAGTTTGAATCGTATTTTATTGCAAATTTTTTTAAATTTATTTTACGATTGTGAAACAAGTTTTAGCAACTTATATTAATCACTCTCTTTGGCGCAGATGGGAGCGTAAATGTGGTCATTCGTGTAAACTCGGACAGGTGGGTTTTCTCCGGGTACTCCGGTTTCCTCCCACACGAATGACCATATATACGCTTTCATCTGCGCCAACGAGAGTGATTAATTAAGAAATAATTATTCTGCGATATACCACGGTTGATACTTATTATTTCGATTCTAACATGACTTACATTTAATAATTTTAGACAGGAATCAAAGGAGTATTTTCTTCAAACGCCGTGCTACTTCGCTGCATTTGGCTTTCGAAATTTCCTCCAACGTAAGGGGTGATGACGTTATTTTTTATGGAAAATATCAATCTAGTGCATAAATGAACAAAAGTTGTAACTGATCATTAATTTTATTTATTTTGTCAAATAAAACTGTACAGAATAATAACTGAAATGTTATTTAACAGAAAAACAAGACGGACAAGAGATTATCTGATTCTAAAAATAGCTCACTTGCGCGAATTCCCACGGTAGTATTTACAAACATCACGTGACTTTCATTCATAAAACTTTACACACATTGTATCAATGGAATAGCCAAAACACGGTGCGCACACAGCATAGTTCAAGGTAGGTATATCGCAGAATAACCCAAGGTAAATTTTACTCTACAAGTATGTATGTTATTAACTGGGTCGTGTTAGAATATATAATAAATAAAGTTTTTTAAAAAAAATCTCGGAAACACATGCAAGTTCAAGCTGCGGCTGTAACTCATTAGAAAATATCCCTCGAGCTCATAATTATGATATGTTTGATTTATTCCATGGCTTACATTCTGGACACGATGGACTGGTAATCTAGGGACCGCAGGTTGGATCCCCGTCTGCCCCTAATAAAATTAACAGTCTTTCAGATGGGACTTTAAACCGAGGTCTCGTGTCGGTGCTGTACACCATGCACGTAAAAGAACCAGAGGAGATTCTGGAATGGGTCTCTGTCTGTATCATTGCACTATCCTCCAAATATCTAAAATGACTAATCTCTTCAGGAGGCGTCGCTCATATGGGCAACCGGTAGCGACGATAAATAAACGTAAAACACACACACACACTCTATTGCCACATAAAAGTTATTATAGCCACATAACCCCTAACCCATGACCACTAGTGGAAGTCGTGATAGCGCAGTGGAATGCGAAAGGTCCGGAGTTCGAGCCCCGCTGGAGCCATTACGATTGTGCCCTTAGGCAAGGCATTTAAATTCCACGTTGCCTCTTCTCTCTCCCTCGTGGCGATGGATTCCATCAGGAATGAGGTCTCGAGATTGATTAATATAAGTTATAATAACTTGTTTCGCAATCGAGCTAAAATAAATTTGTAAAAACTAACCCTAGACCACTAGACAGTAAACCAATTACGCGTAAGTGCTATTTTATGGTTACGGATATGTGGGACAAACTTTAGTATAATTGTTAATGTCTTTGTGTAAACTTAGAAATGTAAATTGTACATATGTGCATCGTGCATGTTTCACTGATCTATTGTATTGTATTTATGTCTGTTCGTTTGCCAAAGGCGTGTACATGTACAAAATTACAAATAAACGTATTTGTTGTTGCATTGGTATACTTTTTAATTATTGAAATATTACATGAATATATTTATCATGTCAAGTACACAGGGTTCCCTCTGTCTGACTATTTGTCTGCGCCACTTCTGTCGCCAATTGAAAAACACTGGAGCCAATTTAAAAAAACTTGGAGCCAACTAAGAGCCATATAGTTCACAAATGAATATTTGACAAAACATGTGCCATAAAAAATAAAATTTTAAAAAATACCAATTGCGCCAAATATTTTCGCCAATTCACAAAATTTAGCACCCAATATTTGTTTGTTTTTTGTCGCAATTTGCGACCGACAGCGGGAACCCTGAGTACATGGTCTTCTACCAAATGGCCCCCAAGCAGTACATCAATATATATATCATGTCAAGTACAAGGTCTTCTACCAAATGGCCCCCAAGCATTACATCAATATATATATCATGTCAAGTGCACAGTCTTCTACCAAATGGCCCCCAAGCATTACATCAATATATATATCATGTCAAGTACAGGGTCTTCTACCAAATGGCCCCCAAGCATTACATCAATATATATATATATATCGTGTCATGTACAAGGTCTTCTACCGAATGGCCCCCAAGCATTACATCAATATATATATCATGTCAAGTACACAGTCTTCTACCAAATGGCCCCCAAGCATTACATCAATATATATATCATGTCAAGTACACAGTCTTCTACCAAATGGCCCCCAAGCATTACATCAATATATATATCATGTCAAGTACAGGGTCTTCTACCAAATGGCCCCCAAGCATTACATCAATATATATATCATGTCAAGTACAGGGTCTTCTACCAAATGGCCCCCAAGCATTACATCAATATATATATCATGTCAAGTACACAGTCTTCTACCAAATGGCCCCCAAGCATTACATCAATATATATATCATGTCAAGTGCACAGTCTTCTACCAAATGGACCAAGCATTACATCAATATATATATCATGTCAAGTGCACGGTCTTCTACCAAATGGACCAAGCATTACATCAATATATATATCATGTCAAGTACACAGTCTTCTACCAAATGGACCAAGCATTACATCAATATATATATCATGTCAAGTGCACAGTCTTCTACCAAATGGACCCAGCATTACATCAATATATATATCATGTCAAGTGCACGGTCTTCTACCAAATGGCCCCCAAGCATTACATCAATATATATATCATGTCAAGTACACAGTCTTCTACCAAATGCCCCCAAGCATTACATCAATATATATATCATGTCAAGTACACAGTCTTCTACCAAATGGCCCCCAAGCATTACATCAATATATATATCATGTCAAGTACAGGGTCTTCTACCAAATGGACCAAGCATTACATCAATATATATATCATGTCAAGTACACAGTCTTCTACCAAATGACCCCCAAGCATTACATCAATATATATATCATGTCATGTGCAAGGTCTTCTACCAAATGGCCCCCAAGCATTACATCAATATATATGTCATGTCAAGTACAGGGTCTTCTACCAAATGGCCCCCAAGCATTACATCAATATATATATCATGTCAAGTACAGGGTCTTCTATCAAATGGCCCCCAAGCATTACATCAATATATATATCATGTCAAGTACACAGTCTTCTACCAAATGGCCTCCAAGCATTACATCAATATATATATCATGTCAAGTGCACGGTCTTCTACCAAATGGCCCCCAAGCATTACATCAATATATATATCATGTCAAGTACACAGTCTTCTACCAAATGGACCAAGCATTACATCAATATATATGTCATGTACAAGGTCTTCTATCAAATTGCCCCCAAGCATTACATCAATATATATGTCATGTACACAGTCTTCTACCAAATGGCCCCCAAGCATTACATCAATATATATGTCATGTACACAGTCTTCTACCAAATGGCCCCCAAGCATTACATCAATATATATGTCATGTCATGTACAAGGTCTTCTATCAAATGGCCCCCAAGCATTACATCAATATATATATCATGTCAAGTACAGGGTCTTCTACCAAATGGCCCCCAAGCATTACATCAATATATATGTCATGTACAAGGTCTTCTATCAAATTGCCCCCAAGCATTACATCAATATATATGTCATGTACACAGTCTTCTACCAAATGGCCCCCAAGCATTACATCAATATATATGTCATGTCATGTACAAGGTCTTCTATCAAATAGCCCCCAAGCATTACATCAATATATATATCATGTCATGTACAGGGTCTTCTACCAAATGGCCCCCAAGCATTACATCAATATATATATCATGTCAAGTGCACAGTCTTCTACCAAATGGACCAAGCATTACATCAATATATATATCATGTCAAGTACACAGTCTTCTACCAAATGGACCAAGCATTACATCAATATATATATCATGTCAAGTGCACGGTCTTCTACCAAATGGACCAAGCATTACATCAATATATATATCATGTCAAGTACACAGTCTTCTACCAAATGCCCCCAAGCATTACATCAATATATATATCATGTCAAGTACACAGTCTTCTACCAAATGGCCCCCAAGCATTACATCAATATATATATCATGTCAAGTACAGGGTCTTCTACCAAATGGCCCCCAAGCATTACATCAATATATATATCATGTCATGTACACAGTCTTCTACCAAATGGCCCCCAAGCATTACATCAATATATATATCATGTCAAGTACAGGGTCTTCTACCAAATGGACCAAGCATTACATCAATATATATATCATGTCAAGTACACAGTCTTATACCAAATGACCCCCAAGCATTACATCAATATATATATCATGTCATGTGCAAGGTCTTCTACCAAATGGCCCCCAAGCATTACATCAATATATATGTCATGTCAAGTACAAGGTCTTCTACCAAATGGCCCCCAAGCATTACATCAATATATATATCATGTCAAGTACAGGGTCTTCTATCAAATGGCCCCCAAGCATTACATCAATATATATATCATGTCAAGTACACAGTCTTCTACCAAATGGCCCCCAAGCATTACATCAATATATATATCATGTCAAGTACACAGTCTTCTACCAAATGGCCTCCAAGCATTACATCAATATATATATCATGTCAAGTGCACGGTCTTCTACCAAATGGCCCCCAAGCATTACATCAATATATATATCATGTCAAGTACACAGTCTTCTACCAAATGGACCAAGCATTACATCAATATATATGTCATGTACAAGGTCTTCTATCAAATTGCCCCCAAGCATTACATCAATATATATGTCATGTACACAGTCTTCTACCAAATGGCCCCCAAGCATTACATCAATATATATGTCATGTACACAGTCTTCTACCAAATGGCCCCCAAGCATTACATCAATATATATGTCATGTCATGTACAAGGTCTTCTATCAAATGGCCCCCAAGCATTACATCATATATATATCATGTCAAGTACAGGGTCTTCTACCAAATGGCCCCCAAGCATTACATCAATATATATGTCATGTACAAGGTCTTCTATCAAATTGCCCCCAAGCATTACATCAATATATATGTCATGTACACAGTCTTCTACCAAATGGCCCCCAAGCATTACATCAATATATATGTCATGTCATGTACAAGGTCTTCTATCAAATGGCCCCCAAGCATTACATCAATATATATATCATGTCATGTACAGGGTCTTCTACCAAATGGCCCCCAAGCATTACATCAATATATATATCATGTCAAGTGCACAGTCTTCTACCAAATGGACCAAGCATTACATCAATATATATATCATGTCAAGTACACAGTCTTCTACCAAATGGACCAAGCATTACATCAATATATATATCATGTCAAGTGCACGGTCTTCTACCAAATGGACCAAGCATTACATCAATATATATATCATGTCAAGTACACAGTCTTCTACCAAATGGCCCCCAAGCATTACATCAATATATATATATATATCGTGTCATGTACAAGGTCTTCTACCAAATGGCCTCCAAGCATTACATCAATATATATATCATGTCAAGTGCACGGTCTTCTACCAAATGCCCCCAAGCATTACATCAATATATATATCATGTCAAGTACAAGGTCTTCTACCAAATGGCCCCCAAGCATTACATCAATATATATGTCATGTCATGTACAAGGTCTTCTACCAAATGGACCAAGCATTACATCAATATATATATCATGTCAAGTACACAGTCTTCTACCAAATGGACCAAGCATTACATCAATATATATGTCATGTCATGTACAAGGTCTTCTATCAAATGGCCCCCAAGCATTACATCAATATATATATCATGTCAAGTACAGGGTCTTCTACCAAATGGCCCCCAAGCATTACATCAATATATATGTCATGTACAAGGTCTTCTATCAAATTGCCCCCAAGCATTACATCAATATATATGTCATGTACACAGTCTTCTACCAAATGGCCCCCAAGCATTACATCAATATATATGTCATGTCATGTACAAGGTCTTCTATCAAATGGCCCCCAAGCATTACATCAATATATATATCATGTCAAGTACAGGGTCTTCTACCAAATGGCCCCCAAGCATTACATCAATATATATGTCAGTCATGTACACAGTCTTCTACCAAATGGCCCCCAAGCATTACATCAATATATATGTCATGTACACAGTCTTCTACCAAATGGCCCCCAAGCATTACATCAATATATATGTCATGTACACAGTCTTCTACCAAATGGCCTCCAAGCATTACATCAATATATATATTATGTCAAGTACAGGGTCTTCTACCAAATGGACCAAGCATTACATCAATATATATATCATGTCAAGTGCACAGTCTTCTACCAAATGGACCAAGCATTACATCAATATATATATCATGTCAAGTGCACAGTCTTCTACCAAATGGCCCCCAAGCATTACATCAATATATATATCATGTCAAGTACACAGTCTTCTACCAAATGGCCCCCAAGCATTACATCAATATATATATATATATCGTGTCATGTACAAGGTCTTCTACCAAATGGCCTCCAAGCATTACATCAATATATATATCATGTCAAGTGCACAGTCTTCTACCAAATGCCCCCAAGCATTACATCAATATATATATCATGTCAAGTACAAGGTCTTCTACCAAATGGCCCCCAAGCATTACATCAATATATATGTCATGTCATGTACAAGGTCTTCTACCAAATGGACCAAGCATTACATCAATATATATATCATGTCAAGTACACAGTCTTCTACCAAATGGACCAAGCATTACATCAATATATATATCATGTCAAGTGCACGGTCTTCTACCAAATGGACCAAGCAATATATATCCATGTCATGTACACAGTCTTTTACCAAATGGCCCCCAAGCAGTACATCAATATATATCCATGTCATGTACACAGTCTTCTACCAAATGGCCCCCAAGCATTACATCAATATATATATCATGTCAAATACACGGTCTACTTCCAAATGGTCCCCAAGCACCTAGTGGCACATATTGCGGTGGGGAAACCACCTGGACAAGGAATTCATATGTTACTATATCTTGAATCTAGCTTCAAAACGCTCTAGTATAGATTCATATAGATCTAATGTGTCTACAGTAGGTGTTAAAACATATTTTATTTTATCAATATTTTCATCATGTTGTAACATTAATATACAAGTACAGATGGGTTAAATCGGAAGCTAGTAGCTTATTTATATGTTCTCCATGACAAACATAATTTTCATAAACTATAGCAGAGTGTATATACATTTATGAACGTGACAAGTTTGTTCACGAGCACGTTATCTGGTGGTGGCAAGCTTTGAAGCTGACCCATGGTCAGTTCCAAATGTTCCAATGTAGATTATCTTGTGGTGCAGCATTCACGATTGGCATCATGATATTAGCCTGAGTGCCAGTCTGTCGATTTTTCACTTTTTAGCTTCTGGCAAAATGGCATGATCAAAAACTCAATACGGCCCAATTAATAGTCTCGGTGTTAAAATATATTTATTTGACTGACCAAGGAAAATATATCTACGCCTGTTCCTGGGTTATCATAATATATGCATAGTCAATGTTGTCTGTTATCATTTCTGGAGAATCCTTTCTCATGTCACATGTAGGCATACCAAATTGTCACTGTTGTGTTCTTTCTGGATCACAGACGGATCTGTAGTCCAGTGGTAACACGCTGGACTGGTAATCCAGGGATCGCAGGTTCGATCCCCCGTCTGACCCTAATAAAAGTAACAGTCTTTCAGGTGGGACAGTAAACCGAGGTCTCGTGTCGATGCTGTACACTGTGCACGTAAAGGAGCCAGAGGAGATTCTGGAATGGGTCTCTGTCTGTATCATTGCACTATCCTCCAAAAATCTAAAATCACTAATCTCTTCAGGCGGCGTCGCTCATATGGGCAACCGGTAGCGACGATAAATAAACGTAAAACAAGCACTTTCTGGATCCAGAACTTGCAGTACATTGTCGAGATTGTTTGCCTCGCCACTATTAGCTTTCTGTATGTTGCCAGTGCTGGAACCATCTGTGGGCTCTGTCTCATCTGTTCGTGCCCTATTCAATTGTTGTGCCACCAACCATCCTAGGTTATTGCACTGCATTATCATATCACCTCCTATTCGCTGTCCTCCCACCTCCTATTCGCTGTCCTCCCACCTCCTATTCGCTATCCTCCCACCTCAATATCACGCAATGAATAGTTCAGGAGAAAAGGTAAGTTGCTTAATAAAACTTTAGCAAGATTTTTTTAAGTGTAAAAAGGTGACGTAATTCTGTTAAATTACGTGACAGAGTTATGGAACTTGACTCATGCAGCTTATATTTTTATGAGAAACCTGCATGTGAAGTTTCAATAACACGCAATGAATGGTTCAGAACAAAAGATAAGTTGCTAAAAATCGTTGACCAGATTTTCTAGTTTAGATTAGACAAACTTATTTTAGCTCGATTGCCAAACAACGTTATTTTAAGGTCCGCCTCCGTGGTCGAGTGGTTACGGTCGCTGACTTGGATACCACTGTTGCCTATCATCACTGATGGTCACGGGTTCGAGCCCCGCTCAGGCCGTGTCTCATTTATATGAAAAAGTTGGCCGTTTCTTACCAGTGCACCCAAGTACTGGTTAACCGATGGAGCTTGCCCAGGAAAGGTGTTGTTAGGTAAACTGCCCGCTGGCGATATAGCCCAAAATGGTACTGATGCAGTATATATAAACATAACATAACGTTATTTTAATCGCTCTCGAGACCTCATTCCTGGTGGAATCCATTGCCACGAGGGAGAGAGAAGAAGCAATGTGGAATTTAAGCTTTAAATTTAGACTATGCACAATTGTAACAGGTTGGCTTACAACTTGTATTCATGTAATATGAAACGAGTGCATTGTTACGCCGCATAGAGCTCCTAACCCGCAATAGCTCCTCGAGGAGCTCTATGCGTTGTGGCATGACGCATAGAGCTCCCATGTAGCTCTATGCGTTAGGCCACAACGCATAGAGCTCATAAGAAGCGCTATGCGTTAGGCAAACACGCATAGAGCTCCCGAGAGCCCTATCGGTCGAAGGTACACACCAACTTTAAAATGGGTATTTCAACCTGACGCATAGAGCTCCCCACTTCCGATAATTAAGATGTTGAGATGACTTGTACGTGCACTTGTAGATACAAACGTTGTAGGTATTAACAACACCTATTCACACCTACATGATATGGACCGGACACGAAATGTAGGCACTTGACTTTTGACCTCAAAGTGCGACCTTGACTTTGAACCTACATGGCTGGAACATGGGTTCTGTACGTCATCTCGATGAGTTGAACATCTGTCCCAAGTTTCGTGAAAATCCTTCAAGATGTTTAGGAGATATGGACCGGGCACGATGGGATGGGCGGACGGAATGACGGATGGACATCGACCAATCCTATAGTCCCCATTACCGGGTCTTCGACCAGTAGGGGCCTAACAAGCCTTTAATAAAGTGAAAATGGGACATAATTCAGTAAGTACAGCACAGAGAGTTATGGTTCGTGCGCTCTGCACTTCGCCTCATTGCCCTCTATGACTGCTTCAAGTTTCTTTTTATTACCTTCAATACTTTTCGAGTTATGCTCTGGACAAGCACATAATAAGGTGAAAAGGGGAGATAATTCAGTAGGTACATCACACAGATTTATTGTTCTCGCGCTCTATACACCACCTCATTTCCCTCTATCACCGTTTCAAGTTTCATTAGAGTTCATTCAATACTTTACGAGTTATGCTACAACAAGCATATAATAAAGTGAAAAGGGAGATAATTCATCAATGACAACACAGAGAGTTATGGTTCTTGCGCTCCCCTCCATCTCATTGCCCTCCATCACAGATTCAAGTTTCATTTGATTTCCTTCTATGCTTTTCGAGTTATGCTCCGGACAAGAAGTATCCGGACGAACGAACAGACGGACGGACGGACGGACAGACAGACAAAGTGGCAACTATATGCTCTCCCTTTGGGGAGCATAAAAATAGTCAGTAGTTTAATGTTTTAGTAGTTGACAACAGAGGAGCTCAATGCGGGACGATCGGGCATATTGACGCATTGAAGCTCTATCGGACAGGAGCTCTATGCGGTTATATGGGTTAGGAGCTCTATGCGGCGTAACAGTGCATACATAATGAATGCATGCACAAAAGAGGCGGAATTAATGCGACACGGGTGTTACCCTATGCCCGCCACGTATTCAGATACGTGTATGTATATGGTGTAACGATTTAGTAGGTCGTTATCCGTTATGCTAACTACACCCGCCATTCGACCCTCTACACTATACTCAATACGCGTTAAGGCAGGATCCCCTGTATTCTCTTGAATCAGGCCCGTCGCTGGGCATACGCAAGTACGCACGTGCGTATCATTGGTCTCAGAAAATGAAAAAAATGAAAACTCCAAAAATGCATTAAAACCTCGGTGGTAGTAGGGATACATAGGCGCCGTGATGTGTGGAGTGGTGGAATAATTGAGCCCATTGCAAATATGGTGCATCTCGAAATTTAGTTTGTGCTATTTTACGTGCTTGTTTAATTGATAAGGGCGATAGATCATGTACATTATACATCTAGCCTTAAGTTATACCTTTATAGTTTATACGGATTGTCGTAAGAACTTTAGTCCTACAATTGTATGTTACAAAATGCATTGAAATGCAGGAAATTGCTTCCTCGTTACAAAAAAAATCTCCGTGGGGGCATGCCCCCGGACCCCCCCCCCCCAGCGTACTCGCTCGCTATACTCACTCGACAAACACGCATATCTGGCAGTGCGTATCATCAAAATAGCTCCAGCGACGGCCCTGCTTGTGTAATGGTTACTGTGTATGTGAGGCCCCGTTTCACCATTTCAGTCTAAATTATCGGTATGTTTTTCCGCCATTTCAGTCTAAATTATCGGTATGTTTTCCGCCATTTCAGTCTAAATTATCGGTATGTTTTTCCGCCATTTCAGTCTAAATTATCGGTCTGTTTTTCCGCCATTTCAGTCTAAATTATCGGTCTGTTTTTCACCATTTCAGTCTAAATTATCGGTCTGTTTTTCCGCCATTTCAGTCTAAATTATCGGTCTGTTTTTCACCATTTCAGTCTAAATTATCGGTCTGTTTTTCACCATTTCAGTCTAAATTATCGGTCTGTTTTTCACCATTTCAGTCTAAATTATCTATCTGTTTTTCCGCCATTTCAGTCTAAATTATCGGTCTGTTTTTCACCATTTCAGTCTAAATTATCGATCTGTTTTTCCGCCATTTCAGTCTAAATTATCGATCTGTTTTTCCGCCATTTCAGTCTAAATTATCGATCTGTTTTCCCGCCATTTCAGTCTAAATTATCGGTCTGTTTTTCACCATTTCAGTCTAAATTATCGATCTGTTTTTCCGCCATTTCAGTCTAAATTATCGATCTGTTTTTCCGCCATTTCAGTCTAAATTATCGATCTGTTTTCCCGCCATTTCAGTCTAAATTATCGGTCTGTTTTTCACCATTTCAGTCTAAATTATCGATCTGTTTTTCCGCCATTTCAGTCTAAATTATCGATCTGTTTTTCCGCCATTTCAGTCTAAATTATCGATCTGTTTTTCCGCCATTTCAGTCTAAATTATCGATCTGTTTTTCACCATTTCAGTCTAAATTATCGATCTGTTTTTCCGCCATTTCAGTCTAAATTATCGGTATGTTTTTCCGCCATTTCAGTCTAAATTATCGGTCTGTTTTCCGCCATTTCAGTCTAAATTATCGGTCTGTTTTTTCACCATTTCAGTCTAAAAGTAGGGAAGACATACAACGTAGAATTATTTTTATTTTAGTATTGACATCGGGACGGATCGAGGTGCACAATTATTACTTTATGTTATGCATCCTAAGTACAACGCCATCCCAATTTATTAAAATGACGCTACATCGTAATTATGGGTGGGTGTTTTATGTAAAGCGTGCATGATGTTTAAAGCGACATTACATCGCAAAAAGCCATTTTTTTTTTTCACGAATAGATGCATTGCTAATACAAATTCTTCCGAATACATCCACACACTAACATTGAATCAATAAACAATGTGTGTGTGGTCTACTAGTATATTTCATATAACGGTCATCCACACTCCCGAATTGACGTTTGTTTGTCATTGGAGTCAATACTAAGCGGTGATACTGTCGTTTAGAGATAATTTAACTAAGCTTAGTCTACACATAAATATGCATAGGCACACATGTGAAATATAACTGTAAATATGTATCATAAATCGTGTTACTCAGGATACGCGCCTTGTATTACGCATGGATGCATTACATTATTTTGCTATGTCAACAAACCGAGTATACGTTAAAATACTCAGTTTTTGAGCAAGTATTTGGAAAGAAATTACATGTATACCAGGAATAGGAAATTACATTCTGCAGAAATGTGTGTTTTCACTGATGTGGTGTCGCTTTAAAGGATACAATTTACATTAACTGTGCGCTTAAAAATAATCAAAATATTCTGACAGTAACGAAACATAAGAAATAAATATAGCACTGTTGTATACGGGACTTATTGATCAACAAACGTATGCAAACTATTTTAATGCGCATGCGTGACACAAACACCGGATGTTGATTCACAAATGTAACTGTATCACTTTCAATTTGTTATATTGCATAAAATAAACTATCTACAGATTGAAAATAATCACAGACGGATCTGTAGTCCAGTGGTAACACGCTGGACTGGTACTCCAGGGATCGCAGGTTCGATCCCCCGTCTGACTCTAATAAAATTAACAGTCTTTCAGATGGGACGTTAAACCGAGGTCTCGTGTCGGTGCTTTACACCTTGCTTTACACCGTGCACGTAAAAGAACCAGGGGAGATTCTGGAATGGGTCTCTGTCTGTATCATTGCACTATCCTTCAAAAATCTAAAATGACTAATCTCTTTAGGAGGTGTCGCTCATATGGGCAACCGGTAGCAACGATAAATAAACGTAAAAACAGAAACATTGGAAATAATCTAATGCATATATGTGCGTAGTCCAAATAAATGTATGTAGAGATATTATATATAGGACTAATAGAATAGATTCAACACGCGTATGTGAGCAAAGTAAACTGCGGAGTTCGAGCCCCGCTGGAGCCGTTACGATTGTGCCCTTAGGCAAGGCATTTAAATTCCACGTTGCCTCTTCTCTCTCCCTCGTGGCGATGGATTCCATCAGGAATGAGGTCTCGAGAGTGATTAATATAAGTTGAAATAACTTGTTTCGCAATCGAGCTAAAATAAATGTGTATAAGTAAACTGCATACAGCATAAAAGGTATATTAAATAATGCAAACACGACAACAACTATCCTGCAAGGACTTCAGGTTATTAACATACATTAGCGCATTAGTGTCGCAAACTCTCCTTTTTCTTCTCGTAATAATATGTCTCGGTTGCTACGGCTCTTACCAGGGTCTATCCTATTGTAGACTCGCTGGAGTTGTCTAGGGGGTTTCTTCGTTATTATATGTATTAATGATAACTCAACACAGTATTACATTTCTTCTATATAATATCTTGTTTAAATTGGCATCAGAAATATCCATATATATATAATCAGTGATCTATATATATATACATCGTATCATTAAAAGCTTATTTAACAATCCATTTGTGTGAGCCGACTATGCGCTTACACAGTATATTTAACATCCAATCTTTCTAATCCGTCATTACTCAATATCACTATAATCTAATCACTGTTTCTGATTAGATTAACTTTTAATCACCTTCTATATGGTTCGCCGAAACTCTATGTTTCTTCTATGGCTGAACAATTTAATTATTCGACAAATCTTTATAAGTTATATTTCTTATAATGTCCATAATATCTAAGTATCATAAATACAGTTTATATGTTCTATATACTAGATTGAGATCACGACCTTTCTCGCTCCTGGAGTTAGGCTCTAGTGTGTCTGATTTATGTTAATAAAATCCATTTCTTATATACATGATTGAATCAGTGTATATATGATATAACAATTCCTAAAACATCTGTTATTCCTAAACATCTGTTATGTTATCTAATATTACACCATCAAACCAGTTCGGTGCCTTTATATTACATAAC
>CM026396.1:28659815-28713634 GCA_014843695.1 Archivesica marissinica | reverse complement strand
CATGACTTACGTATTGTATACACATATATTTTATAGTCATGACTTACGTATTGTATACACATATATTTTATAGTCATGACTTACGTATTGTATACACATATATTTTATAGTCATGACTTACGTATTGTATACACATATATTTTATGGTCATGACTTACGTATTGTATACACATATATTTTATGGTCATGACTTACGTATTGTATACACATATATTTTATGGTCATGACTTACGTATTGTATACACATATATTTTATGGTCATGACTTACGTATTGTATACACATATATTTTATAGTCATGACTTACGTATTGTATACACATATATTTTATAGTCATGACTTACGTATTGTATACACATATATTTTATAGTCATGACTTACGTATTGTATACACATATATTTTATAGTCATGACTTACGTATTGTATACACATATATTTTATAATCATGACTTACGTATTGTATACACATATATTGTATGGTCATGGCTTACTACGTATTGTATTCACATCTATTTATGCACACGACGTACGTGTTGGATACACATGACTTACGTGTTGGATATACATGGCGTACGTGTTGGATACACATGACTTACGTGTTGGATACACCGAATGGAATCTGAATTGCAGCTGCTGGTATCGTCGATTAATAGTTTCGAATTCCACAACGCCAGTCTCGCATGGAGAAGTGTCGGGTAACCTAGAACATAATAATGACTCTTATTTTGCTACAATACTCCGAAAATAGTTTGACCAGTCGAACGTCAAGCTATACACTGTGTACATAAAATAAAAATATAGAGATACAGCTGAAGTCATCAAGCAAACTATGAAACACACAGTCAAACGTGTCTTAAGCAGCGGATGAGCCAGCCAAGGGAATCACAAAAAGTGGCTGTTTAGCACAGGTGGCTGCTTAATAGAGGTCAACTGTATAATAAATCAACATATTGGAATCTGGAAACTGGCTGCTTAATACAGGTTAGTTACTTAATGGAGGTGACCACTGACACAGGTTTGACTGTACATAAATACCTTCATAAACAATATATAACAATGGTATCCCAGCTTTTACTAATAGACAGGCGGATCTGTAGTCCAGTGGTAACACGCTGGACTTGTAATCCAGGGATCGCCGGTTCGATCCCCCGTCTGACCCTAATAAAATTAACAGTCTTTCAAATGGGACTTTAAACCGAGGTCTCGTGTCGGTGCTTTTCACCGTGCACGTAAAAGAACCAGAGGAGACTCTGGAATGGGTTTCTGTCTGTATCATGCACTATCCTCCAACATATAAAATAACTAATCTCTTCAGGAGGCGTCGCTCATATGGGTAACCGGTAGCGACGATAAATAAACGTAAAACACAATATCTGTATTTTATACCCCCAACTATCCAATATTGATGTGTTGACATGTGTGATCTATTTTTAAAACCATAATATTGCCAATTTAACCTTGATTTAAAGTCCCATCTGAAAGACTGTTAATTTTATTAGGGTCAGACGGGGGATCGAACCTGCGATATCTGGATTACCAGTCCAGCGTGTTACCACTGGACTACAGATCCGCCTGTAATATATAATGGAGGAATGTATCCTCATTAGATAGAATTACCCCACGACTCGAAGCAGGTGCGTAGTGTTATTTCCGTGGTTAGATACTACATAATTAAATTATATGTTTACTTACCACCCAGCATAGAAGTTTGTGAAGTTGCCAGGGTACACGTCGTCTGAGACTAAATTCCACTGTATAGCAACCTTTCTTAGTATTGGTAACCCGTATGGTCTTAAGGCCATCGGGTCCAAGCTGTATACCTCGTTGTATGGCTTGGATGTAGACTGACCATCCATGACCTGTCAACATGTGATACTCATTAATATAATTGCATATATACGCCCCTGCACACCCAGACAATTGTACGCGACCGTTTTAATTGCAGTGGTGTGGTATATACTACATGTATTATGTTGGACAGGGTTTCATGTTATTGTCAACATGTTTACATTTAATTACTAAAGTATGCACTTTTTAATTTATATACATTCACTCAATACACTATCCGATAGTGTATTATTCAATCATCATTATATTACATATTTATATGCACTAGTTTTTCTCGTTCCACCAAGAGCTGCTTCATACTTACATTAATTATTCTCAGTAGTGCGAATGAAAGCGCATAATTATGTTGTCCTTCGTGTGAGGGGGGGGGGGGGCAGGAGTACCCGGAGAATACCCCACACGACCACCAACTTCCAGGTGTTGCATTTGTGTGGTAACCACTGTGCTAATCGAACAGCCACCCATTTGTATATGAATACTACTGACTGAGTAACAAAAGTGACAGTCATATAGAAAGTGCCTTACAATATTGCGTAGGTCCTCGAACGTTAGCGGGTATTTTGGATAGAGTACCGAATCATCCCCATTTCCGGCCGGCTCACAAAGATCCACCGGCCGTACCAGTAGGAGACACAGCATATGCCAGCCTGAAATACAGCATACGTCGATATAGCCTGAAATGCAGCATACGTCAACATAGCCTGATATACAGCATACGTCGATATAGCCTGAAATACAACATAAGTCGATATAGCGTGAACTACAGCATACGTCAACATAGCCTGAAATACAGCATACGTCGATATAGCCTGAAATGCAGCATACGTCAACATAGCCTGATATACAGCATACGTCGATATAGCCTGAAATACAACATAAGTCGATATAGCGTGAACTACAGCATACGTCAACATAGCCTGAAATACAGCATACGTCGATATAGCCTGAAATGCAGCATACGTCAACATAGCCTGATATACAGCATACGTCGATATAGCCTGAAATACAACATAAGTCGATATAGCGTGAACTACAGCATACGTCAACATAGCCTGAAATACAGCATACGTCGATATAGCCTGAAATGCAGCATACGTCAACATAGCCTGATATACAGCATACGTCGATATAGCCTGAAATACAACATAAGTCGATATAGCGTGAACTACAGCATACGTCGATATAGCATGAAATACAGCATACGTCGATATATCCTGAAATACAGCATACGTCAACATAGCCTGACATACAGCATACGTCGATATAGCATGAAATACAGCATACGTCGATATAGCATGAAATACAGCATACGTCGAAATAGCATGAAATACAGCATACGTCGATATAGCATGAAATACAGCATACGTCAATATAGCCTGAAATACAGCAGACTTCGATATAGCCTGAAATACAGCATACGTCGATATAGCCTGATATACAGCATACGTCGATATAGCCTGAAATACAACATAAGTCGATATAGCGTGAACTACAGCATACGTCGATATAGCATGAAATACAGCATACGTCGATATATCCTGAAATACAGCATACGTCAACATAGCCTGACATACAGCATACGTCGATATAGCATGAAATACAGCATACGTCGATATAGCATGAAATACAGCATACGTCGAAATAGCATGAAATACAGCATACGTCGATATAGCATGAAATACAGCATACGTCAATATAGCCTGAAATACAGCAGACTTCGATATAGCCTGAAATACAGCATACGTCGATATAGCCTGAAATACAACATAAGTCGATATAGCGTGAACTACAGCATACGTCGATATAGCATGAAATACAGCATACGTCGATATATCCTGAAATACAGCATACGTCAACATAGCCTGAAATACAGCATACGTCGATATAACATGAAATACACCATACGTCGCTATAGCATGAAATACAGCATACGTCGATATAGCATGAAATACAGCATACGTCGATATAGCATGAAATACAGCATACGTCGATATAGCATGAAATACAGCATACGTCGATATAGCATGAAATACAGCATACGTCGATATAGCATGAAATACAGCATACGTCGATATAGACTGAAATACAGCATATGTCAACATAGCCTGAAATACAGCATACGTCGATATAGCATGAAATACAGCATACGTCGATATAGCCTGAAATACAGCATACGTCGATATAGACTGAAATGCAGCATACCTTAACATAGCCTGGTATACAGCATACGTCGATATAGCCTGAAATGCAGCATACGTCAACATAACCTGACATACAGCATACCTCAGCATAGCCTGGTATACAGCATACGTCAACATAGCCTGAAATGCAGCATACGTCAACATAGCCTGAAATGCAGCATACGTTGACATAGCCTGAAAAGTAGCATGCGTTCGGGGTTTGAACCCGAAATCATTTTTTCCAGACCCCAAGCGGCTGTGACTGAGATTCAGGTTGTACCTCTAAACGATGGGTTCAACGTTCGCTATATATGTATTGTTTATAGCTTGATCTGTTGACCTGTTATGTTATATTTCACCCAAACACGATCTTCAAAAAACCATTTTAACGTAATATGATACAAAAATATATGTCGTGTTTGGTTGAAAAGTTCACTGTTGATTT
Organism: Archivesica marissinica; assembly: GCA_014843695.1. NCBI lineage: Eukaryota > Metazoa > Mollusca > Bivalvia > Venerida > Vesicomyidae > Archivesica > Archivesica marissinica. The sequence goes on along the minus strand of CM026396.1, from coordinate 28,709,161 downwards.
GCTGGATGCACCAGGTCATTGACCTGTTGATGTATTGGTGACGAAAATTTAATGTGCAATTATAAAATAAATTGTAAATAACAACATAGTTTTCCTCTTCTCAGCATATTGTATATTTCAACTTCATACATCAATTATGTACACAAACTTCCTAAATCATTTGTGTACATAAACTTCCTACATCAATTGTGTACACAAACTTCCTATCTCAATTGTGTACACAAACATCCTACCTCAAGTGTGTACACACACTTCCTACATCAATTGTGTACACAAACTTCCTACATCAATTGTGTACACAAACTTCCTACATCAATTGTGTACACACACTTTCTAAATCATTTGTGTACACAAACATCCTACCTCAAGTGTGTACACAAACATCCTACCTCAAGTGTGTACACAAACTTCCTACATCAATTGTGTACACAAACTTTCTAAATCATTTGTGTACACAAACTTCCTACATCAATTGTGTACACAAACTTCCTACATCAATTGTGCACACAAACATATTCTCTGGCGATTTTACTAATTTATTTTTTAAACTTGAATTATTTTACAACGATTACGAAGCCAGTTTTAACAACTAAATTTACAATTTAACAAATAAAATTAACAGTCTTTCAGATGGGACGTTAAACCGAGGTCTCGTGTCGGTGCTTTACTCTGGAATGGGTATCTGTCTGTATCATTGCACTATCCTCCAAAATCTAAAATGACTAATCTCTTCAGGAGGCGTCGCTCATATGGGCAACCGGTAGCGACGATAAATAAACGTAAAACACACACACGCGCGAATGAAAGCGTATATGTGGTCATTCATGTGGGAGGAAACAGGAGTACCCTCGAGAAAACCCACCTGTCCGATATGGCGACCATCGTACCATCTCACATACTTCCCGGTCCGAGGATCGAACCCGGGTTGCATTGGTGAGAAGCGAGGAAATGTGTTTATTGTAACACGGGAGTGTAAGGCGCAACTACTCAAGCAATCATATTAAAATAATTATATACTTGAATATGTGTGTGGGAAATTTTAATTTTGGAATAAATATTGTTATGTTATGTTATATTTCGGGTTTTACGCCTACATCCGCACCATTTTGGGCTATATCGACGGCGGGCGGGCAGTTTACCTAACAACACCTTTCCTGGGCAGGCTCCAACGGTTAACCAGTACTTGGGTGCACCAACCTCCGTAAGAAACTGCCAACTATTTCATATAAATGAGACACGGTCTGAGCGGGGCTCGAACCCGTGACCATCAGTGATGATAGGTTACAGTGTATGCAAGTCAGCGACCTTAACCACTCGACCACGGAGGCGGACCGGAATAAATATTGTATATTTTTGAATATTCTTTTAGGTGCAGTCAAAAATTTTGTTTATTCATTATATACACACACTCATATTTACACATACATAGTGTACGCGCAACATATATAGTGCACGAGCAACATGTATAGTGCACGCGCAACATGTATAGTGCACGCGCAACATGTATAGTGCACGAGCAACATATATAGTGCACGAGCAACATGTATAGTGCACGCGCAACATATATAGTGCACGAGCAACATGTAGTGCACGCGCAAATGTAAGACACATATATAGTGCACGCGCACAATATATGCACGAACATGTATAGTGCACGAGCAACATGTATAGTGCACGCGCAACATGTATAGTGCACGCGCAACATGTATAGTGCACGAGCAACATATATAGTGCACGAGCAACATGTATAGTGCACGCGCAACATATATAGTGCACGAGCAACATGCATAGTGCACGCGCAACATGTATAGTACACGAGCAACATATATAGTGCACGCGCAACATATATAGTGCACGAGCAACATGTATAGTGCACGAGCAACATGTATAGTGCACGCGCAACATGTATAGTGCACGCGCAACATATATAATGAACGTGCAAAACTTTACATATAGGCTCGAAAACCGGTACGGCCATGCGATATGATTATCTGTGAAATGTCATTGTTACAAGATCATAATACGAGTTGATATACCTCACGTGACTATCCTGACGTGCTTTACTAATATTTACTTTTATTACATCTCACGTGATTATTCCATATAAACTTTGCCACATAATACCCGGGCGGGCGACATTTTTCAATGTCTCGTGGCAATGTCTCACTTCTGAATAGCCTCATTCGGAACAAAATCACGCTACTCGGACTTTACCGTTTAATGTCAATGAAGATTTTATTTGTTATTTCGCCATCTTGTTTTCATGTAGTCTCGAAGAATGTTTTGTTGAAAAATTGTTCGATAAAACAGAAACATGTAAATAGACTATCGATACTTATTTTATAAGTCAACATAGTTCGTGCAGCATTTAGCTGTATTGTTCTTTAAGTAATGTAGGGTACAGTTTCAGTAGCGGTTTTTGTTTACATATTAAGGTTGCTGTAAAATCTCATCTGCCAATGTCAGGATTGCCAAGCGACATAAAGCCAGAACAGCCGATTGTTCGGTATAACAAAATACATATTTCACCTCGGTGTGTGTGACAGTGGGTATTGTCAACCCTCGGAAAAATAATGTCGACCGAGGCAAACCTGAAAGTCGATGTATGAGGCGCCGTTTTGCTATTTATGGATATCCATAATTCAATTATTGGATATCCATTATTCGATATATGGATATCCATAATTCCAAACTATTTTTGGATATCCAAATATTGATTTTTGGATATCCATAATTCGATCAATAACGAATAAATAGCAAAACGGCGCCTCATATACATATACGTTTAAAAATTTCAATTAGAAAAATAATATGTCACGAAAAAACAATAAAGAACAATATGGGTTTTTTTCTAAATAGAAGTGAGAATAGATTTTAATAGAGTTATATATGTCCTATATATACTGAGTCAAAAAAGAAACGATACCTGGTGTTTATGTGTCTATAATTTCAACATTTATTAAGAAAATTCTTTGAAAATTCATAAGATGATAGTCCAACATGTTTGAAAGAGGAGCACATAAAGCATAATGAGCCTCCGAAACTGTCTGCTGCGTGATGACGTAATTCGTCGGACAGGGGTCTAATGGAGTTTTCACACAGACGTCAATACCGAGTATGGGCACCATTTGCGTCTCTCACTGCAATGCACCGCCGTCGCATCGAACGGAAGAGTGTCTGAATCTCTTGCTGGTCAATAGTTGTCCACTCCTGACGCAAAACATCCCTCAGTTGGTTTAACGTTACCGGCTGACGTCGTCTGACGCGGCGGTCTAACGTATCCCACAAATGTTCTATGGGTGATAAGTCTGGTGACAAAGCAGGCCACGGCAGGGTTTCAATATTGTTCTGCTCCAATAATGTGGTGGAAATCCGAGCAGTATGACACCTGGCGTTGTCCTGTTGGAACAGTGTGACGTTTCTGTTGGCGTTAAAGAACGGCACAACAACTGGCGCAAGGATCTCATCACAGTACCGCTGGGCGCTTAGGTTCCCGTCCACCACTAACAGTTCAGTGCGACTGCCGAAGGTGATACCGCCCCACGCCATAACGCGTCGGCGTAACATTCACCGCGTCTGCGATATACCCGCTCTCTGCCATCCGCTCGACGCAAACAGAACCGCGATTCATCGCTAAACATCACCGAATTTCACTGTAACCGAGTCCAGCGAGCACGTTCCGTCGTCCATTCCCGCCGTACGTCACGGTGACGTCGTGTCAGGATGGGTCCAACGTATGGCCGATAGGCACGAATGCCACGTTCACCGAGCCGGTTCCTGACTGTTTGTGCACTGATGCGAGTGTTGGTCATCCCAGGAGTAACGGCAGCTGTGTGCGTAGCAGGTAGGAACCGGTCACGTAAATGTGACGTCCGAATGTGACGGTCCTGTTCACGCGTCGTCACACGTGGTCGACCAGATCTTGGACGGTCGTCCACCGATCCATGTGTTCGATAACGTCGAAGTAGACGTGTTATCGTGATCCGCGTAACCCCGAGTCGATTTGCGACGTCACGCTGACGTAAACCGCCGTCAATCATGCCAATGGCACGCATTCTCTGATTGCGGTTTAGCCTAGGCATTTTGTTAGAGGTAACAATGAGTATGTAAGGTGTTTTTCCTCGATGATAATGCAATACCAGTACAATAAATCGGTTTTCCGATTTGTACATGTGTAGGAAGTTGTCTTTGTTGAGGAGCACGTGCAAATCGGAAATTCGGCGTTCCAGGATTATCGGGTGTTTATTTACCTGTGTTTATGGTTGGCTGACGTTGCAATAAGATACCCGGTACTGATACGTAATAATATATTAAACCTTTCTATGGTTTTATCCGTTTTACGTCATTTTTAGTTTGGTATCGTTTCTTTTTTGACTCAGTATATGTATGTATTCATGGCAGAAAGACTGCTACAGATTCATGTATATTCTACAAATATATTATACTAGCGAATAGCACTCGGAGAGGTGCAGACCACTCGCTGGTATTTGACACAATATCTATAGCGGATAACACTCGGAGAGATACAAACCACTCGCTGGTATTTGACACAATATCCATAGCGGATAACACTCGGAGAGATACAAACCACTCGCTGGTATTTGACACAATATCCATAGCGGATAGCACTCGGAGAGATACAAACCACTCGCTGGTATTTGACACAATATCCATAGCGGACAGCACTCAGAGAGATACAAACCACTCACTGGTATTTGACACAATATCTATAGCGGATAACACTCGGAGAGATACAAACCACCCGCTGGTATTTGACACAATATCCATAGCGGATAACACTCGGAGAGATACAAACAACTCGCTGGTATTTGACACAAAAACTAGCGGATAGCACTCGGAGAGGTGCAGACCACTCGCTGGTATTTGACACAAAAACTAGCCGCTAGCGGATAGCACTCGGAGAGATACAAACCACTCGCTGGTATTTGACACAATATCCATAGTGGATAGCACTCGGAGAGATACAAACCACTCGCTGGTATTTGACACAAAAACTAGCGGATAGCACTCGGAGAGGTGCAGACCACTCGCTGGTATTTGACACAAAAACTAGCGGATAGCACTCGGAGAGATACAAACCACTCGCTGGTATTTGACACAATATCCATAGCGGATAGCACTCGGAGAGATACAAACCACTCGCTGGTATTTGACACAAAAACTAGCGGATAGCACTCGGAGAGGTGCAGACCACTCGCTGGTATTTGACACAATATACATAGCGGATAACACTCGGAGAGATACAAACCACTAGCTGGTATTTGACACAAAAACTAGCGGATAGCACTCGGAGCGGTGCAGACCACTCGCTGGTATTTGACACAATATCCATAGCGGACAGCACTCGGAGAGATACAAACCACTCGCTGGTATTTGGCACAATATCCATAGCGGATAACACTCGGAGAGATACAAACCACTAGCTGGTATTTGACACAAAAACTAGCGGATATCACTCAGAGCGGTGCAGACCACTCGCTGGTATTTGACACAATATCCATAGCGGACAGCACTCGGAGAGATACAAACCCACTCACTGGTATTTGACACAATATCCATAGCGGACAGCACTCGGAGAGATACAAACCCACTCGCTGGTATTTGACACAATATCTATAGCGGAAAACACTCGGAGAGGTGCAGACCACTCGCTGGTATTTGACACAATATCCATAGCGGATAGCACTCGGAGCGGTGCAGACCACTCGCTGGTATTTGACACAAAAACTAGCGGATATCACTCGGAGAGATACAAACCCACTCGCTGGTATTTGACACAATATCTATAGCGGACAACACTCGGAGAGATACAAACCCACTCGCTGGTATTTGACACAAACACTAGCAGATAGCACTCGGAGCGGTGCAGACCACTCGCTGGTATTTGACACAATATCCATAGCGGATAACACTCGGAGAGATACAAACCACTCGCTCGTATTTGATACAAGAACTAGCGGACAGCACTCGAAGAGATACAAACCCACTCGCTGGTATTTGACACAATATCTATAGCGGACAGCACTCGGGGAGATACAAACCCACTCGCTGGTATGTGACACAATATCTATAGCGGACAACACTCGGAGAGATACAAACCCACTCGCTGGTATTTGATACAAGAACTAGCGGACAGCACTCGGAGAGATACAAACCCACTCGTTTTTTTATTTAAGTTTATTTAACGTCGCTACCGGTTTCCCATTTGAGCGACGGGCAGTTTACCTAACAACACTTTCCTGGGCAGGCTCCAGCTGTTAACCAGTACTTGGTGCACCAACCTCCGTAAGAAACTGCCAACTTTTTCATATAAATGAGACAGACACGGTCTGAGCGGGGTTCGAACCCGTGACCCTCAGAGATGATAGGTTACAGTAGTATACAAGTCAGTGACCTTAACCACTCGACCACGTAGGCGGATAACCCACTCGCTGGTATTTGACACAATATCTATAGCGGATAGCACTAAGGGGTTAGATTTCTTTACATACAAATCACAGGGATTCGGCACGTTTGGGGGTACTAGTATATATATTTAAGTATTTATATCCTGAAACGAGCGTTGAAACGAGCGTTCTGATTGGATTATTAGAATGTAACAAGATGTTTCTCCGAAATCTCTTTTTGACGTACATTTTTGCCGAATAAAACTACACGTTAGTGGAAACACATTTTATTGATAATGTTATTCACTGTTAAAACTCTCCCGTCGAAGATTTGTTGTTGTTGCTGACAGAACCCGTGTCCTAGTATGGAAATGTGACCTGCTTTGGCCAATGTCTGTGGCAATTGTTTGCAAAGTATACATGCACGCAGCTTAAAGTTGTGTTTTATTTGAAGAACAATATAAAGACTCGGGATAGGCGTTATATTTGGATAGATTTGTACAAAATTGTTTCAGATAGTGCCATTTTACTGATCGATGCGAAATCTGACATCACACAGAGTAGAATCCCTGTACTTAAATATATATACTAGTACTCCCAAACGTGCCGAATCCCTGTGATACAAATGTTAGTAATATTGTGTACAATGCATAGTTGAAAAGATAATTCTGAATAGGAATGTGGTAATAAAGCGGATGGCGACTATGAATACACGATTAAAAACAGGCATATCAATGACAAGGTTTAGGGCGAAAAATAGTGCACACATTTATATCCTGGTGTGTAGGTGTACTGTAGGCGTTGCTGGTGCATACTGTGTGTGTGTTTTACGTTTATTTATCGTCGCTACCGGTTGCCCAGAGCGACGCCTCCTGAAGAGATTAGTCATTTTTAGATATTTGGAGGATAGTGCAATGATACAGACAGAGACCCATTCCAGAGTCTCCTCTGGTTCGTTTACGTGCACGGTGTAAAGCACCGACACGAGATCTCGGTTTAAAGTCCCATCGGAAAGATTGTTAATTTTATTAGGGTCAGACGGGGGATCGGACCTGCGATCCCTGGATTACCAGTCCAGCGTGTTAACCACTGGACTACAGATCCGTCTGTTGTGAAATAGTACATGTATGCAAATATGTATAGAATATAAGCCGAAAACGATCCAATATGTTAAATATTGGACCGTGTGAGGCGTTTAAACACTTTGAACTCGGCATTTATTCAAAACGAGTTGAAAGACCCAATATGTCCCACCAATTTGAAAAAGGCCCTGCGTTTTCAAGGATATAAGCGACCGACCTAGATATCGAATGGCAGACGTCTGCAAAATAGCCTACTATGTACATGTATATGAAATGTCACCCAAAGCGGACAAAGGTAACATTTAAGAACACTGTACAGTTAGTAGAAACAATCGTTCGGATCTGTACATTTTCGAATTAAACAAATCAACCAAACACCTGCAGCATATGATCCACTTTAATTGCAACAAATCATTCCAAACACCTGCAGCATATGAACCACTTTAAGTGCAACAAATCATTCCAAACACCTGCAGCATATGAACCACTTTAATTGCAACACATCATTCCAAACACCTGCAGCATATGAACCACTTTAATTGCAACAAATCATTCCAAACACCTGCAACATATGAACCACTTTAATTGCAACAAATCATTCCAAACACCTGCAGCATATGAATCACTTTAATTGCAACAAATCATTCCAAGCACCTGCAGCATATTAAAGAAAATTACCACTTTAATTATTGCAATAATATAACAGATCAATGTATTAATATTACAGACTTACCCAATATTGAGATAATCTTCATTTTAAATTTAAAGTTGTTTTTAAGATTAATATTGACTTCTATACAGCGAAACTATAAGCCGTATCGTCATACACGATTTATATATACGTAACGTGGTATATCGGGCTACAGCATAGCTATATCTATTATTAATTGTAGTTCGAAAAAAAACAGTAACCTGGGTTCCAGTCTGTCGATTTTTCACTAATTTACTTCTGTCAAAATGTTGATATTATCATAAATTCAATACAAATTCGTGGTCTGGGTTAAAAAATATATTTATATGACTGACCAGGCAAAATATATCAACGCCCGTTCCCAGGCTAGGTATCGATGTTAAAATATATGTATTGACTCATCAGGCAAAATATATCAACGCCCGTTCCCAGGCTAGGTATCGGTGTTAAAATATATTTATATGACTGACCAGGCAAAATATATCAACGCCCGTTCCCAGGCTAGGACACAGTTTGAAACAATACAACCACTACATTTCTTGATACGGTTATCATAGGCCTTCTCATGATCATCAACATCATCATCATTATCATCATCATCATCATCATCAGCATCATCATCATTATCACCAACAAGCCGTCTGGGCTTAATAATGTCCCGTATCACCAAAAGGTAGACCAAAATGTATGGTGCTATATAGCCTGGGTGCCAGTCTGTCGATTTTTCACTTTTTATTTAACTTCTGGCAAAAAAAACCCAACAACATATAAACAGAAACTCAATACGGCCCAATTAATAGTCTCGGTGTTACAATATATTTATTTGACTGACCAGGCAAAATATATCGACGCCTGTTCCCAGGCTATGGATAAGTAGTCGCCATCTCTATCCCACCTGCATAGATATTACTGGGACTACATGAGATTCTGACCATTATTATGAACATTGGTTTGGCTACTACACTGTCAATGTATGTCGTATTGGTAATGGTGTCGAAAGGTGCTTCTATGAGGGAAAGGGTTTATTATGAGCATTGCTTTAGCTTCTACTTTATCAATGTATGTGGTATTGGTAATGGCGTCAAGAGTTGCTTCTATGAGGGAACGGGTTAATTATGAACATTGGTTTGGCTACTACACTGCCAATGTATGTGGTATTGGTAATGGCGTCAAGAGTTGCTTCTATGAGGGAAAGGGTTAATTATGAACATTGGCGTGGCTACTACATTGTCAATGTATGTGGTATTGGTAATGGCGTCAAGAGTTGCTTCTATGAGGGAAAGGGTTAATTATGAACATTGGTTTGGCTACTACATTGTCAATGTATGTCGTATTGGTAATGGCGTCAAGAGGTGCTTCTAAGAGGGAAAGGGTTAATTATGAACATTGGTTTGGCTACTACATTGTCAATGTATGTCGTATTGGTATTGGCGTCAAGAGGTGCTTCTAAGAGGGAAAGGGTTAATTATGAACATTGGTTTGGCTACTACATTGTCAATGTATGTCGTATTGCTATCCCCATGTATCATTTTCTGACATAAGTGCAACACTTACACTGTTATGCTTACACTGTTATGCAACACTTACACTGTTATGCTTACACTGTTATGCAACACTTACACTGTTATACAACACTTACACTGTTATGCTTACACTGTTATGCAACACTTACACTGCTATGCAACACTTACACTGTTATGCAACACTTACACTGTTATACAACACTTACACTGTTATACAACACTTACACTGTTATGCAACAATTACACTGTTATGTAACACTTACACTGTTATGCTTACACTGTTATGCAACACTTACACTGTTATGCAACACTTACACTGTTATACAACACTTACACTGTTATGCAACACTTACACTGTTATGCAACACTTACACTGTTATGTAACACTTACACTGTTATGCTTACACTGTTATGCAACACTTACACTGTTATGCAACACTTACACTGTTATACAACACTTACACTGTTATGCAACACTTACACTGTTATGCAACACTTACACTGTTATGTAACACTTACACTGTTATGCTTACACTGTTATGCAACACTTACACTGTTATGCAACACTTACACTGTTATACAACACTTACACTGTTATGCAACACTTACACTGTTATGCAACACTTACACTGTTATGTAACACTTACACTGTTATGCACACTTACACTGTTATGCAACACTTACACTGTTATACACACTTACACTGTTATGCACACTTACACTGTTATACAACACTTACACTGTTATGCAACACTTACACTGTTATGCAACACTTACACTGTTATGCAACACTTACACTGTTATGCTTACACTGTTATACAACACTTATACTGTTACACAACACTTACACTGTTATGCAACACTTACACTGTTATACAACACTTACACTGTTATGCAACACTAACACTGTTATACAACACTTACACTGTTATGCTTACACTGTTATGCAACACTTATACTGTTATACAACACTTACACTGTTATGCAACACTTACACTGTTATACAACACTTACACTGTTATGCAACACTTACACTGTTATGCAACACTTACACTGTTATGCAACACTTACACTGTTATACAACACTTACACTGTTATGCTTACACTGTTATGCAACATTTACACTGTTATGCAACACTTACACTGTTATGCAACACTTACACTGTTATACAACACTTACACTGTTATGCTTACACTGTTATGCAACACTTACACTGTTATGCAACACTTACACTGTTATGCAACACTTACACTGTTAATAACTACTAATTTATCAACATTGGTTGCCTGCATATTTAGTACTGTTTGATATTGTGACTCAGTTAGCTTTCATTTCTTGAAACAGTTCATTTTTACGATCTCCAATGAGGACAGGCTTACTACCACATGCCTTCCCGTCATGACCTCCCTACCATAGAGTAAAGATGTGGATAATAACACGAATCCCTGTCCAACATAATAGTATATCCCTGCTGGAACATCCGCGAATCATATTGGAACCATATTGTTGCAGAATTGTAACTACGTAAATGATTGACCTGGCCATTTCTGGGTTCCAGCTGAAGCCTGTATTTCTATGTGCACACCAGTGAAAGCTTGGAACTAGTTCCCTAAAAACAATTGGACAATTTTAACACCTATAATACGAATACATAGCAGTGATTCTTATCACATAAATACCCCATTCGTCCAGAAAAAATATATTTAAAACTGAATACCTAATGCATGTTATTGACGTCCGATAGACTCCATTTGTATATACTGCATAATATTATATAGACATAAAATAAACGAAGCCACTGAGCTTTACAAACAAATTCAAAATCCGCAAAATGTTAGTCTATTATAAATTTGACCTCTATTAAGCAACTGCTTAACACATGTTTGAAGGTATTGCGTTTTAAAACACTGCCGTGACGTCATACATCTGTACTTGCAGTCCATTACTATTAATATTGGACTGCTGTCTAAAGTCCAGAGTATTATATTAAATACTAAGAGTACATGCAGGAAATTAACAATTTTAATTAGTAGGATCTTGTTATATAAGTGTGTGTTTTAAGTAAGATATAAACCTCAAACGGATCCAAAATGTAAAATATTGGTACTGTCTTCGGCGCTAAGCAGTCCAATATTTAACATAGTGGATCGTGTTCGGCTTATATTCTATACTTATTTGCATACATGTACTATTTCACAACAGACGGATCTGTAGTCCAGTGGTAACAGGCTGGACTGGTAATCCAGGGATCGCAGGTTTGATCCCCAGTCTGACCCTAATAAAATTAACAGTCTTTCCGATGGGACTTTAAACCGAGGTCTCGTGTCGGTACTGTACACCGTGCACGTAAAGGAACCAGAGGAGATTCTGGAATGGGTCTCTGTGTGTATAATTGCACTATCCTCCAACAATCTAAACTGACTAATCTCTTCAGGAAGCGTCGCTCATATGGGCAACCGGTAGCGACGATAAATTAACGTAAAACACACACACACAATTTCACAACATTTATTTTCGTTGACTACATTTTATATTTACACGGTTACGTGCTATTGAATTGGGTAAATGATCTCTGTGTAAGAATTAACTATTTATAATAGGTAGTTTTTCTTTAAGGGGCCATGACTTCAACAATGATATTCTTGATAGTGTCCATAAACACATAGTTTAAACTTTATTTATTTTACAACGATTGCGAAGCAAGCCCCAACAACTTATTTTAATCACTCTCGTTGGCGCGGATGAAAGCGTATATGTGGTCATTCGTGTGGGGGGAAACCGGAGTACCCGGAGAAAACCCACCTGTCCGATCTGGCGACAACCGTGCCATCTCACATATGTCCCGTCCGAGGATCGACCCGGTTTCCATTGATGAGAAGCGAGCGCGCTAACCACTGCGCTAAGAACTTTGAAATTAAACACCTAATTGTGCAAAACCCCAATTTGCACGAAATGTTTATTATTGTTATATATAAATAGTAATGTATTATATAAATACATTAAACTGTTTCTATATATGGCCAAATGTTTACCATAATATATATATATTTGTATTATGCATAATCGTCTGCTATTATTTTCGCGCCTAAAATTATCAATCTCTCTTCGCGCGGGAAATGACTTAAGATGTTAGGCCTAATCTCAGTTTATCAAGGCCGTGGTTGCAGGTGTCCAGTTATGTAATACAAAGGCACCGAACTGGTTTGATGGTGTAATATTAGATAACAGGCCGTGGTTGCAGGTGTCCAGTTATGTACTACAAAGGCACCGAACTGGTTTGATGGTGTAATATTAGATAACATAACAGATGTTTAGGAATAACAGATGTTTTAGGAATTGTTATATCATATATACACTGATTCAATCATGTATATAAGAAATGGATTTTATTAACATAGATCAGACACACTAGAGCCTAACCCCAGGAGCGAGAAAGGTCGTGATCTCAATCTAGTATATAGAACATATAAACTGTATTTATGATACTTAGATATTATGGACATTATAAGAAATATAACTTATAAAGATTTGTCGAATAATTAAATTGTTCAGCCATAGAAGAAACATAGAGTTTCATTTAAACAAGATATTCTATAGAAGAAATGTAATACTGTGTTGAGTTATCATTAATACATATAATAACGAAGAAACCCCCTAGACAACTCCAGCGAGTCTACAATAGGATAGACCCTGGTAAGAGCCGTAGCAACCGAGACATATTATTACGAGAAGAAAAAGGAGAGTTTGCGACAAGTGGGACGCTCGTCCGGGATTGGAAATAAAGAAGAGGTGACATATCGTGACATATTGTGAAGGACACTAGAATTTATATATGGAATATTGTGAAGGACACTAGGATTTATACATGAAGAATACAAGGGACTATTAATTAACGTGGGACAACAGAAGTGCATGCGAGACAGTGTTAGAATTTGGAAATAAGTGAAAGACGTCAACGAATTATTAAATTAATGAAATGGATTAAATTATTGGAAATGTGCAAACTTTGAATATGTGATAAATTATATATTGGATTAACGGACGAGACAGACTTCGGTAAGTACCAGTTTTCTTTTCATAGAGGCTTAATATTATCATTAAAATTATATTAGTGATTTACTTCCTTTTATTGAACTCAATTCTATAATACATTTGGAGATACATTCTGGGGATTAAAAATTTTGGGAAATAAAAAAATAAAATGGCTACAACTAGGAGTGCTAATAAGGAAACTGAGGGGCCGGTTCACCCCGACTTGCAGACAACAGGTGATGAGATATGGGACAAATTAATGAGACTTCCCTTCTTTAATCAGGCAAATCTGGAACGTCAGGGTGAGATTTATGAGAAAGAAAGGGAAGAAGTAAAACAAAGAGAAGAAAGAGAGAGAGAAAGAGAGAGGGAAGAAGTAAAACAAAGAGAAGAAAGAGAGAGAGAAAGAGAGAGAGAAAGAGAGAGGGAAGAAGTAAAACAAAGAGGGGAAAGAGAAGAGAAAGAAAGGGACAGGGAGGAAAGAATGCAAAGGGAGAAAATGCAGATGGAGATTCGCCTGAGAGAAATCCAGAGAGATCAGGAATCTCAGCAAAATAACCCCCTCCATACAGATAATAGGCCCTCTAAGACAAACATTTCTGTTCCTATTTGGACCCAGACTATGAGGCCAGATAAATTCTTCGCAACATGTGAGAGACTGTTCGAAGCTAGCCAGGTCGCCAAACAAACATGGGTGGGCCATATTATAGACAAGTTGTCCGACAAGGCCAGAAATATATATGCCACTCTTCCTGTCCAAGACGCTAATAATTACGATACCCTCAAGGCCGCCATCTTGGATGAATATAGACTCTCACCCACTGTATATAGAAAGAATTTCTTCTCTTGGGTAAAGAAACCTCAGCAGACATATTCCGAATTCATTAAGGAATTAAGGGAGCAAATGACTCTATGGACGGAGAACAATGATCCGAGCGAGGTCAACTGGATCGAGCTGCTCTTGAGATATAGATTCGATTCCCAGCTAAGTGATGAGCTTAATTTGTTCATTCTGGATAAGAAAGCATCTACTCTCCAGGAATGTATTTCCCTGGCTGATGAATATAACCTCCACCGCAGATTAGCGCCCAGGACACGGATTAATTCAAATCCGAATGTGAAACCCAGAGATACAGAACACCGACCTCCAGCCCCAAGGCCATATATCCCATCACCCATGTATCGACCCAATATTAGGATAGATAATTCCCAAGCTACCCATAGAACTCCCCGGATAGAAAAATATTGTAGTTATTGTAGGCGTAATGGCCACGGACGAACATAGTGTTGGGCAGATCCCAATTCACCTAGGTACAGGGGTACTAGAAACCTAGCAAACGGACACCAAGTGTCAAACACTACTCATAGTTCAGCCTTTATAACCAATGAGCCAGTGAACTCATATGAAAATACCGAGATGGTAAATCCATTACTTGTCAAATATACAGGTCAAGCACGCATAAATAATAACACCGCACAAGTGACGTATTTGAGAGATTCAGGTGCGACAATTAGTTTATTGTCGGCTACTGATCAGACCGCTGATCATTTAGAATACACAGGTGAACGGGTAACAATCCGCGGTGTCAATTATATCCCTGGTAATTATCCGATAGCAAAGATTAGCGTCGATTGTCCAATATACCAAGGAACATTGAAGGTGGCTGTATTAAAACACAGATGCACCGCGGGGGTGGATCTTATAATAGGTAACGACTGTGAAACTGCCCCTGTCACTGATTTGATTACCTGTGGCGTGGTTACACGCTCAAATAAGAAAATTATCCCGTTTGATGAAATTGTCACGTCCAACCCAGACTCAGAAAACACGACCGATACAAATCACAATGTCTTACCTTTTCGGAATACAATTGAGATCAATTCCCCCTCTGAGAAAGCCAGTACAGTTAAACCCCAAAATATTCCCTCTATTGACGATTTGAGTCCTGATAAATTATTGCAAGAACAGAATAATGACCCGACCTTAGCACCCCTCTGGGAAATGGCTCAAGAAGGAACACCTATTCGGCAAGGATATTACATCCAGCTCGAACCCCGACTACTTATGAGGAGAGAACAACCTCAAGACACGTCCAAAGTTCGACCCTGGAAAATATATGATCAGGTGGTAGTTCCACGGGGATTCCGTGATCATATAACGGGACTCGCCCATGACAGTTTAAGTACGGGACACCAGGGACCTAGTAAGACCCTGAAGCGCATTAAGCGCCGCTTCTTTTGGCCGGGAATCCGCGCAGATGTTAAACGATTCTGCCATAGCTGTGGGCCGTGCCAGAGAGCGGGTAAGGGACAGAAAGCCACTGTAGCCCCATTGAAACCCCTGCCCATTATATCCCAACCATTCAAATTTATATCCGCTGATTTCGTTGGACCCATGAAGAAAACTATAAATGGGAACCAGTATATCTTGAATTTTATTGATCATGCCACTAAATATACGGAATCTTTCCCATGCGCCGCAGCGACAGCTGTTAATGCACAAAAAGCCCTGATCGAGATAATATCTCGACATGGAAAACCCCAGACCCTGTTGACTGACCGAGGAAGCGCTTTCATAGCTGAAACATTCACACGCTTCCTAGCCGAGCACGATATACGTCACTTAACTAGCACGAGTTACAGGCCTCAAACCAACGGATCAATAGAGAAATATAATGGTACATTGAAAACCATGCTTAGAATCCTTGGGGAGAACTCTTTATCGTCTTGGGATGAGATGCTACCCTGGCTATTATTTGCATATAGAAGTGCAGAGCACTCTAGCACAGGATATTCTCCCTTCTACCTTCTATATGGGCGCGAACCTAGAGATAATCTAGATTCCACTTATGATCTCTGGGCTAGAAATGAGCGGGATGAAGGGATCCCCATAAATAACTATGTACAAGAATTATGTCATAGATTAGCTGAAGCGTTACGTGACGCCAGCGAGAATGCACAACAGGCCGCAGATGGTCGTAAAACAAAGTATGACAGAAGTAAGAAAGCGAAAATGCGTGTATTCCAGCGTGGTGAATTAGTGTTAGTACGATTACCGTTAAAAGGTAATAAGCTGAAGAATGCCCTCCAGGGACCGTATCCGGTACACGAAAAGGTAGCGTCGCATACCTATATTATATACATGCCTGATAAGAGAGTAAAATACCGTGTTATGCATGTAAACCAGTTGAAGCCCTGGACAGGTAGGGAGGAGGGTGCAGCTCTAGCTGATAGTAGTCCGGTGTATGAGTCCCAAGACCCTACCCTATTAGATTACCAAGCCCCTACGGACATTGAGAAAGAATTCGATCCTTGCAGTCCTCTTGAATCTGTACCTAAGAAAACCTGGCCGGATATCAGTCATTTAAACCCAGACCACAGGGACGATATTAGTCAGTTATTTGACCGTTACCCCCGTTTATTCTCTGGACAACTGGGACGTTTCCACGGTGTTACCCATGATATTGATGTGCAAGGTGCTTCACCCGTAGTCCAGCCTTACTACCGCATGTCTCCAGAAAAGAAACAAATATTAAAAACTGAGCTAGATCAAATGTTGGAGTTAGGAATTATCCGCCCTAGCAGAAGCCAGTGGGCCTCTCCCATAATATTGGTACGCAAATCAGACTCAGAATGGCGACCATGTATTGATTATCGGAAAATTAATGACCTGACTCGAGGAGAAGCCTTCCCCATCCCGAGATTAGACGATCTCATTGATCAGGTCGCAGGTTCGAGTCTGATATCAATTTTAGATCTTAATAAAGGTTACTGGCAGATTCCGCTAACCCCTCGAGCTAGTGAAATTGCAGCGTTCATAACCCCCTGGGGCTTGTTTGAACCATTAACTCTCCCATTTGGTTTAAAAAACGGTGGAGTTACCTTCCAGAGGGCCATAAACGAGATAATCGCTCAATCCCCGACAGAAACCATCCGTGATAGATTTGCCGACGCATATCTGGATGATATTGCTGTTCGATCCAATTTATGGTCACAGCACATAAATCACTTGGATTGGACATTTCATAGACTAGAGGATAGTGGTGTTACTTTGAATCCGAAGAAGTGTAAAATTGGGTCTGGAACAGTCAAGTACTTGGGACATGAATTAGGGTCGGGAAAAATCAAACCAATTTCCAGCAAGGTTGAGTGTATTAGTAATATCTCTCCCCCACAGACCAAGAAACAATTACGAGGATATCTGGGATCAGTAGGATTTTACAGGAAATTCATTCCCCAGTTCGCTGAGATCGCCGCTCCCCTGACTGACTTATTAAAGGGCAAGCGATCAGGGAACATCATAACTCAGTGGAGCGATAAACATCAACTTGCTTTCGAATCCTTAAAGAAAGCTTTAACCAATAAACCCATACTGAAGGCCCCTGACTTTAACCAAGAGTTCGAACTCTATACTGATGCTTCCGATTTGGGAATTTCGGCTGTACTGACTCAGACCGTTGACCAAGTACCACACCCAGTAGCATTTTATTCCCGAAAACTTATTCCACGAGAGAAAAACTACTCTACAATAGAGAAGGAATTATTAGCTATAGTGGCCGGTATCGAACATTTTCGCATATATGTAAGCACAAGCAAAACAATAATTAATTCAGATCATAATCCCCTTGTATGGTTAAGTAGGTCGAAAACGTCCAATCAACGCCTCTTAAGATGGGCACTGTGTCTCTCAGAATTTAATCTGACCATTAAACATATCAAAGGGACTCAAAATGTTCTAGCAGACTTTCTCAGTAGAGTTCAATGACTGTGATGTTTGACTTAGTAAATGTACTTGGTATTATTTCAGTTGTTCAGTAAATAGTTATTGCCTCTATGATTAGAATGTTGGTACCTAGCGAAAGAAATGCTATTTTAGGACATATGATGTATTGATATTATGATTGTTTTCTACTGTATATTCAAAGGAATGAAGATTTGTAAATCGGCCGATAGCGGGCGATGTCAAACTTCTCCCCGGGTAGGGAGGATTGTGCAAAACCCCAATTTGCACGAAATATTTATTATTGTTATATATAAATAGTAATGTATTATATAAATACATTAAACTGTTTCTATATATGGCCAAATGTTTACCATGTAATATATATATATTTGTTTTATGCATAATCGTCTGCTATTATTTTCGCGCCTAAAATTATCAATCTCGCTTCGCGCGGGAAATGACTTAAGATGTTAGGCCTAATCTCAGTTTATCAAGGCCGTGGTTGCAGGTGTCCAGTTATGTAATACAAAGGCACCGAACTGGTTTGATGGTGTAATATTAGATAACAGGCCGTGGTTGCAGGTGTCCAGTTATGTAATACAAAGGCACCGAACTGGTTTGATGGTGTAATATTAGATAACATAACAGATGTTTAGGAATAACAGATGTTTTAGGAATTGTTATATCATATATACACTGATTCAATTATGTATATAAGAAATGGATTTTATTAACATAGATCAGACACACTAGAGCCTAACTCCAGGAGCGAGAAAGGTCGTGATCTCAATCTAGTATATAGAACATATAAACTGTATTTATGATACTTAGATATTATTGACATTATAAGAAATATAACTTATAAAGATTTGTCGAATAATTAAATTGTTCAGCCACAGAAGAAACATAGAGTTTCGGCGAACCATACCAGAAGTTGATTAAAAGTTAATCTAATCAGAAACAGTGATTAGATTATAGTGATATTGAGTAATGACGGATTAGAAAGATTGGATGTTAAATATACTGTGTAAGCGCATAGTCGGCTCACACAAATGGATTGTTAAATAAGCTTTTAATGATACGATGTATATATATATAGATCACTGATTATATATATATGGATATTTCTGATGCCAATTTAAACAAGATATTATATAGAAGAAATGTAATACTGTGTTGAGTTATCATTAATACATATAATAACGAAGAAACCCCCTAGACAACTCCAGCGAGTCTACAATAGGATAGACCCTGGTAAGAGCCGTAGCAACCTAGACATATTCTTACGAGAAGAAAAAGGAGAGTTTGCGACACTGTTCCCAGGTTATTATCCTATACGCACACAGACAAACATACAGCCAAAAACAACACTACGTGTACTACGTGTACTAATGAAGTACAGCAGGCAAAGCCAATGTATGATACATGAAGAGTTTCCCCTCACTCTTAACTTCACTATACATATGTACACAGAACATGTGGTTGTGTTCCCTCAACATGTCGAGTTGGCTTAAATAAATGGTAAACGCTATATGGAGTGTTCTCACTAGAAAACATGGAACTTCAGATTCAGAAAGATTGAAGCCACATAGCAACCTACTAAGGATATCGTTTAATCAGAAGTGGCGAAACCACTTTAAAGGTGCAATAAAACAAACATTAGGTTTTTGATGCAAAGTGATTTAAAATCTACGTACAAAAATGGTACTCCAGATATTAATAATATGAGTTTGAATTAGAAAAAAATATCTAGATATTTTAACAGAAACGATATATAAATCGCGCTCTCACTGTGAGAATAAAATCTAGAAGCAAATGGTAATAAGTAATAAGTAATAAGGCAATAAGTTTAACCAATATTAGCGAGTGCCCTCCCCGAAAAACCAGAGTTATGTTAATAAAATGGCTGTAATTATGTGTATTGTAATAACCTGTATTATTTTAGCATGATGAAAATAAAATACTATCTAGTAAAAGAAGGTACAACAAAAACTGAACTGAACACTCGTATTTGTGTGTGTTTTACATTTATTTATCGTCGTTACCGGTTGCCCATGTGAGCGCCGCCTCCTGAAGTCATTAGTCATTTTAGAATTTTGGAGGATAGTGCAATGATACAGATAGAGACCGATTCAAGAATTTCCTCTGGTTCGTGTACGTGCACAGTGTAAAGCACCGACACGAGACCTGGTTTAAAGTCCTATCTAAAAGACTGTTAATTTTATTAGAGTCAGACGGGGGATGGAACCTGCGATCCCTGGATTAACAGTCCATCGTGTTAACCACTGGACTACAGATCCGTCTCGTATTTGTACTTGTTATTTGTACCTGGTAATGTGTACTTCTAATTTGTATTATTGTATGATTTAATATTCTAAAGCTGTATTAAATCTCAATGTGAACAGCCTGTTAATTAATAGTTAAAACCGAATTGAGTGCGAAAGCGGTAATTTGCCTTGAAATTTAAACATAATTAACTAATGACTCGCGTAAATATAAATAATGTCCGCAGAAAATACTTTAATTCTTTTTTTGCAATTCTGCAAAAACATCATGGTCTGTAAAATCAATTAAGAGAGAAGTATTAACCGCCATATAAATCACAAAATATCCCGATTGGGAAATCAGAGTTTGCATAGATGTCCCTAACTGATACTAGTGTTACAACTGTCCATGTAATATATCGCTAAGTGCGTTATTATTCTACATCAGTTCAGAACATCCGTAATTGTCATTACCCTATCATTCATTTATCAGATTAGATGACATTTCATTGTACTTCCGGAAGAAGAAGACTTCCAGCGAGAAATTAAAACTTCACAGATATATGTTGAAACTCGCCGTCCAATAGTAACAGTGTATTTATCAGAATAGTGACTTCCTCTGTGTCGCCTTGCTTTACCAAACTCCCCGGAGATCGGAACGTCTGGCCGAGTTGTAACCCGCTTCGGTAGATAAGTTGATTATAACTTGTGTACTCTGGAAAATGTCTCTGTCTGTATCATTGCACTATCCTAATATCTTCATGAGGCACGTCGCTCATATGGTCAGACACAGCTATTGAAATTTCCATAGGCCACCATTATAGCACACAGTTCCATTACATGTTCCCCAAAAATAGTTTGGCACAAAAGACAGTAGTTTTCAACAGACTGGCCTTTGAGCCACAAGAAAATGTCAAATTTCAATGGGGTTGACTAATTGCGTTTTTTTATTTCCCACTAAAGGCACCCACCCCCTACTCTGAGTAAGTAAGGTAAGTTGGTGGTGAATGTTGCACTGACACCTGCATTTATAATGGTGTTACCAAATAGTACACAGATACATTGTGTTCAAAAATATTCCAAATTGCAGCTCATATATTGTATTTTAATATTTAGAAGTCATTTTCACTATTTGTGACAATACCTACTCAGTCAATCAGTTCACGTATCAATAACTCTTAAGGGTTTCCCTACACTTGTTCAACCAATCCGAGACCACTATATCAATAACACCGTCACACCATATGGGCTATCGGTAGCGACGGCAAATAAATGTATAATCACATTACGTGTGTAATTATAGTTTATAGTTTATCAGCCTACGTTATAACTGTATGTTCTTTTTCTTCTTTATTTTAATTCCATTTTTTATTTCTCTATCAACATACATAAATACGAAATCAATATATGTTAACAATACAATGTACTAACATAAATTAATGTATTTTATATAGTATTTCCATGCTAAATCGCAGATACATTAAATATGAAAGAGAGAGAAAGAGAAAGAGGGAGAGAGAGAGAGAGAGAAGATATATATATATATATATATATATATATATATAGAGGAAACAATTGCATTATACTACTTTCACGCTAAAATGGAGACCGTTTCTGAACCACATTAATTAACTAATCTTCAAATGTTATAGTAGATACACGATTTCTCTCTCTCTCTATATATATATATATATATATATATCTACTATAACATTTAAAGATTAGTTAATTAATGTGGTTCAGAAACGGTCTCCATGTTAGCGTGAAAGTAGTATGCTTGTTTTTGAACAATGCAATTGTTTCCTCTATTTTTATTTTATGTTCTTTGCTCAACCTTATATATAAAGTTCAGCCGAATAATTTAATGAAACAGTAACTGGCGCCAAGTGACGAGTTTGGGGACATAATGACAAAATAGATTCTTGCTAATCTGAAACGCTGGAACAATTACGTCAAGGTGAGTTTTTCATTGGTTCCTATGGGAATACATACCTCACGTGACGACTCAATTCAAAATTCCCATATAGCCAACAGTCATTATTATTACTATTCCCCTCCGAGATAATATTAACCAGTTGACAGGTTAATAGTTTCGATAATAGTGACTGACTTTTGCTTCCAGTCTGAATCAGTAAAACGCTCATGGGGATATTGCTAAAACCAAAGCGCCTAGCATAATTAATAGACGCTTATTTAAATGCATACAAAACAGCTTCTAGATACCTACATATTATATAAATAGATTTACTAAAACAAGTCAACTCGAATCCTGGGTGTTTGATGCAGCCAGTTTTCTTTATAAATATGTGTATCTGGGTTCGATATAATAAAATAAATATTGCATTCCTCAGTGGGCAATATGAAATATATCACCCTCGAAGCATGCACGTATATTAACCTCAGCTGATGCTTCTCGAGGTGATATATGTTTCATATTCCTCACTTAGAAGTGCAATATTTATATAATATTTAAGGTATATTACATGCATACAGTCAAACCTGTTTGTAAAGAACATGACCGAAGTGCTTGGGTAAACAGTTGAATATGGTACCTGAACGAAATATTAGACACAGAAGTTATAAGTATTCATTGTTATATTGTCTACATACCTATGCAACTGTATAGTTTGTATATGTGTGTATTTTCAGGCGAGAGATGCGAGTTTCACGACTTCTTTCCTTCAACCAAGGAGATTATCTATGACGAAGCACTTGACAGACAAATTCTGGGTAAGTTTGTATATATCTGTTTCGATGCATTGAAGAAAAACTGGGAAGAATGTGTGCATGTATTCCATAACAAATGTTTCTTAATAGACCGTAGTTGCAAAATGATACTACATTAAACGTTTATATTTGCCTTTCAATCTGGTGTTCAGATTATTATTATTATTATTATTATTATTATTATTATTATTATTATTATACCAGATTTGTATGGCACTCTTTTCATACAGAAATTATACGTTCAAAAGTGCTTAACATTAATTTAGCATAGTAAGACAATTTTACAACATACATTACAATAGTCAACATTAAGGACACCAATCAATTTGGTAGCAATAAACAAATTAAAAAATAATACTAATAATAATAAAACAATGTAAAATGTTATCAAAAATATTAAGAACATAAAAGAATAAAGGTTAAGAATTAAAATGCAAAATGCTATAAATACATCGTTAGATGGAACACACCAAATTAAAATCTACTTCCAAGAAGTGTATCACGCATTACACGTATACTGGTTGCTCGTTTATGTGTCTTTCAATTTGACTTTCAGATTACATGCGTACTGGTTGTACATTCAGCATATATATACATGTACATGTTACTATATATAGATAATTACATTGAGTCTCAGATTCAATTTGTCTTTCAGATTACATGCGTACTGGCTGCGCATTCAGCATATCTATACATATACATGTTACTATATATAGATAATTACATTGAGCCTCAGTTTCGATTTGTCTTTCAGATTACATGCGTACTGGCTGCGCATTCAGCATCTTTATACATATACATGTTACTATATATAGATAATTACATTGAGCCTCAGTTTCGATTTGTCTTTCAGATTACATGCGTACTGGCTGCGCATTCAGCATCGTTATACATATACATGTTACTATATATAGATAATTACATTGAGCCTCAGTTTCGATTTGTCTTTCAGATTACATGCGTACTGGCTGCGCATTCAGCGTCATCACTCTAATGCTGATGTTCCTTGTACATGTGTTCGCTATCTATACAGTCCGCAGACCCAGATACACCATCAAACGATTGACGGCATTGCTCCACCTCATGACGGGTAAACAGTTACTATATACAAATCTATCTTAGCTCGATTGCGAACAAGTTCTTACATTTAAATTTCAATCACTCTCGATACCTGATGGAATCCGTCGTCATGAGAGCGAGCGTAGCACAGAGGTTTTAAGCAATTTAAGTGGCTTGCCTAAGGGCACAATCTCCAGGCGAACACGTTACCACTGCGTTGTCATAACTATAAAGGTTTGCTTACCATTGGCTGACTAAAATATAGGTGAACGTTATTATCACGCAAGACGTGAACTTTATTATCACATCATTAACTCACCTTATTTAAAACTGTGGACGAATGTCAGAGGAGGTAACTAGAACCACAGAGTGAGGCTAACTAAATAGTACCTAAATAGTACTAGATACTGAGAAAATCATTGTCTTATTGATAATCGAGGTCTGTCTTCCTTTGCTTATGGGTCTCCGCTGCCGAGTGGGTACGGTCATTGACTTCAAAGCAATGATCCTCATCGCTGTAAGCTCGAACCCCATTGAGGTATCTACATCTTTCATGTGAGGAAGCTATCCAGCTTGTGGTATGCCGGTGACCGTCCGTGCCTTAAGTACTGCTCGGGTGTGCAACGGGGTCTTCCTCAACCAATAATAGCCGGAGAGTCGCAGTTTATAACAAAGGCTGTGAGACGAATCGCTATCGTTATAACAAGTCAAAGTTTGTATTGGCATAAACATGTACATGTCCATCGCCAAGAAATGATTGGTGGTTACATACAAAGTTACAGAAAAGCATGATATTATATAAGGTGTGAGTAAGCATAGCATTAACATTTACGAAATATATTGTTGTTTAAAAATATAGTTGGTATTCAGTGTCTCACAAATCAATATTTTACAAGTAGGAACATTCATTTAGTTAATTAATATCATTTCTTTTACCTGTTGCTACCTGTTGCTAAATAAATGAGTGTTCTAAAGGTATTAATGGTTGGAATATGAACAATAATATCTAGGTAAATATGTATTTCTTATATCATTATAATAAGGACAAACTAATAAGAAATGATACTCTGATTCTACTTGATGCATGTTACATTTTGAGCACACTCTTAAATTTCTTTCAATGTTTCGAAATCTTCCTTCTTCTATTGCCAATGTATGGGCTGAACATCGAAATCTAGATAATGCAGCCCGATGTTCATATTATCAACACAACTTAAATATTTGTCTTGCGTGAATTCAGTCTTAAATATATTATAATTTTCCAATTTAGAAAAGGAACTTAATTGCATGCACCATTGCTGTAGATATTGGTCATATATTCTTTGTACAACCATATTTACTTCTATATTACTAACATTTTCCTTGTTCCACAAATATACTGAGTCAAAAAAGAAACGATACCTGGTGTTTATGTGTCTATAATTTCAACATTTATTAAGAAAATTCTTTGAAAATTCATAAGATGATAGTCCAACATGTTTGAAAGAGGAGCACATAAAGCATAATGAGCCTCCGAAACTGTCTGCTGCGTGATGACGTAATTCGTCGGACAGGGGTCTAATGGAGTTTTCACACATACGTCAATACCGAGTATGGGCACCATTTGCGTCTCTCACTGCAATGCACCGCCGTCGCATCGAACGGAAAAATGTCTGAATCTCTTGCTGGTCAATATGTGTCCACTCCTGACGCAAAACATCCCTCAGTTGGTTTAACGTTACCGGCTGACGTCGTCTGGCGCGGCGGTCTAACGTATCCCACAAATGTTCTATGGGTGACAAGTCTGGTGACAAAGCAGGCCACGGCAGGGTTTCAATATTGTTCTGCTCCAATAATGTGGTGGAAATCCGAGCAGTATGACACCTGGCGTTGTCCTGTTGGAACAGTGTGACGTTTCTGTTGGCGTTAAAGAACGGCACAACAACTGGCGCAAGGATCTCATCACAGTACCGCTGGGCGTTTAGGTTCCCGTCCACCACTAACAGTTCAGTGCGACTGCCGAAGGTGATACCGCCCCACGCCATAACGCTTCCGCCCCCGAACAGATCGACCTGACGTACACATGCGTCGGCGTAACGTTCACCGCGTCTGCGATATACCCGCTCTCTGCCATCCGCTCGACGCAAACAGAACCGCGATTCATCGCTAAACATCACCGAATTCCACTGTAACCGAGTCCAGCGAGCACGTTCCGTCGTCCATTCCCGCCGTACGTCACGGTGACGTCGTGTCAGGATGGGTCCAACGTATGGCCGATAGGCACGAATGCCACGTTCACCGAGCCGGTTCCTGACTGTTTGTGCACTGATGCGATTGTTGGTCATCCCAGGAGTAACGGCAGCTGTGTGCGTAGCAGGTAGGAACCGGTCACGTAAATGTGACGTCCGAATGTGACGGTCCTGTTCACGCGTCGTCACACGTGGTCGACCAGATCTTGGACGGTCGTCCACCGATCCATGTGTTCGATAACGTCGAAGTAGACGTGTTATCGTGATCCGCGTAACCCCGAGTCGATTTGCGACGTCACGCTGACGTAAACCGCCGTCAATCATGCCAATGGCACGCATTCTCTGATTGCGGTTTAGCCTAGGCATTTTGTTAGAGGTAACAATGGGTATGTAAGGTGTTTTTCCTCGATGATAATGCAATACCAGTACAATAAACCGGTTTTCCGATTTGTACATGTGTAGGAAGTTGTCTTTGTTGAGGAGCACGTGCTAATCGGAAATTCGGCGTTCCAGGATTATCGGGTGTTTATTTACCTGTGTTTATGGTTGGCTGACGTTGCAATAAGATACCAGGTACTGATGCGTAATAATATATTAAACCTTTCTATGGTTTTATTCGTTTTACGTCATTTTTAGTTTGGTATCGTTTCTTTTTTGACTCAGTATAAAAAGGAAATCGACCGAATTCTCCGAAAACAGCATCGTTTATAACAAAAGATGTTGGTTCGACTTTTTAGCACTAAACAAACACAACTGACAATAAAAAATGTACACGATATTTCCAAGGCGGGATTGCTAATTTGCAGGAATGTGTCTTTCATAGCGATGTAGTTAATACTTCGTTGTGCACCGATCTTTCCAATCCCAGTCCGGATGTCCGTCTTAATTGTTCTAACGAGAACGACACGTTTATTATAAGTTAGATCGTGACATGTAATTTTACACGTACTAACTAGCACACTAATAAAATGCCGGATATAATACCATCCTCGCGATATTTCTAATTCCCAGAATCACACTCATTTGATATCACACATTTCATATTACATGAAGAAAAGAGGTAGGGTGCAAGTCACGTGGTTACAATAATACAAAGGCTCTGACAAATAGGTCTGCTGATTGACCCAACATAACGTTACACCTGTGTGCGTGTTTATTTTACGTTTATTTATCGTCGCTACCGGTTGCCCGTATGAACGACGCCTCCTGAAGAGATTAGTCATTTTAGATTTTTGGAATGTAGTGCTAGTATGATACAGACGAAGACCCATTCCAGAGTATCCTGGTTCTTTTACGTGCACGGTGTAAAGCACCGACACGAGATTTCTATTTAAAGTCCCATCTGCAAGACTGTTAAGTTTATTAGGGTCAAACGGGGGATCGAACCTGCGATCCCTGGATTCTCAGTACACCGTGTTGACGTTCACCTAAACTGTTGCCGTGTTGGTGCGACTTTATAACACCCCCCTTACACAACGAAATAACCCAAACACAGTATATGTATGCTATCATATTAATATGTATTATCTCTCAATGGCGCTGCAACTCTAATGAATTGATTTCGCTCTTTGCCAATATAGCTTCTCAAATCGTTTTTGTTCCCCACATTATCAGGATATTCCTTTTTCCGATAAACAGGTAAATCACATAAGTATTATCATATAGCTTTGATTCGTTTCCATACTCCGGGAACCACACACATGAAATATAGCTATAGTAATTACTTTTACGATATCCGAAATAATATCACCCGAATTGTGTACCAATTGCTTGACTCGACTCGAGATTTTGATATTTACGAATGTTTAGTTGTCAGTTCGAAACCGATATCAGCTCCAATTTCTGCTTTTATATGATACATGTACATGCAAATGTTGCTGAATTATTTCGAATTACTCTTTTCTTTGGACAAGTCAAACTTAAAATCGTCAATTACAGTACATCGTATACAAGTAATTTTAGCTACATAGTCAATTAACCCTTTCAACCCCACAAGGCCTCTAAATAGGCTTATGAAAAGTGTAGATCCAGATGAGCCGGCTCGTGACGAGCCGTCTCATCAGGATCTGCACTTTTTTGCCAGTAATAATTATTACTATTTTTAGATAAAATTACCCATGTTGATAAATGAATTGGTCCAAAGGTAATTTTCTTATTAATTTATTGGTCTGAAAATATCACGCACCAGTCCATGTGAGTTACTTGGGGTTGAATGGGTTAATAGTCAAATAATCGCAACGAGAGATATTGGTGTTTTTTTCCTAATAAAACGTCCTTTTGGCAGATATACGTCAAGTTAGATATATTATTAAATGTATATTGATCCGCTTTAACTATTGTTCCCTATCAAAATGTTGGAATTTTATTAATGTGACTTTATCCTAATCATGTTAATTAATTAATTAATTTTTACAGTACCATAACCATTGAAAATACCACAGGAAATCTGTCGGGATTTCAAATATTTATGATTAGTGGATCATAAAGGATATAAATAAATATAAAAGGATGATCATGCAAGATAAAAACAGAGGAAATTAATGGCATATCCTCCTTTAGGACAGATATGTTATATACATATATTGTCAATTATTCAAACGATCGATTCATGGGGAAATGGGAAGGGCTCCCTTCCTGTGTGTCGCCGGAAAGTGGAACAGTTCAATGTACGTGTTGCCCCAGTCACACGTTCCATACCTCCAGGTCATGTAGAGCTGTCTCTTGTGCAGGGTACAGTTCATGTTGAATTAATTGATAATTTGTAATTAATCGATTAATACACGTTTTATTTCAGCTGCGTGTATGGTCGTCATGAACGAAGTCTTCATCCGAACCACGGAGTATGGAGAGGCAAACCTTCCGGCTCGGATTCCAGCAGGTGCGCAGTACCAGTACGGATACTCGTTTGTACTCTCGTGGATTGTTTTCGTATTCTATATCGCCGCAGGAATTGCATTTTTGGTTCTTTCGCATAAAAGAAAAGCTAAGATGGGAGATTTGGAAGATGCGCTTGCGGATGAAGATGAGCCAATGCAGATAAGGCGATGATGCGCACTTCCGGTTTAGAGGTTAAAATTGACACGATTCGTGAAGCAACAACTTCATATGTATTGGAATGTCCCACGTACACGTTTACTTTGACAATTAACCAGATGTAGGTCAAATATATCCCCATATTAATATATAAATGACCCAATGGAAAGAGAGAAACAAATGGGCGTGTTACCCTTTGCCATAATCTGTACATTGATTGCCGAGTATACAGTCAGTCTGTACTTATTTCCAACTTCAAGTTGCGGCTCACATTTTGTTAGAAACCAAAGGATGTGGATTATTGTATGCGCCAATATACAGGGTTACTGAAATCACAGAGAGAAGTGAATCTAAGACCGCGTGATCAGCACGCGCACGCGCACGTGCTCTCGCAATGCAAGTTCCCCAGGAGTAGCACATGAACACTCTAATGTGTTCCATGCTTTTGTCACAAGCTTTATCACAAGTGGGAATACGTAGTCAGCCAGTCGGTAGAGCAATCCCCCAGCCGAAAGATGTTCCGGGTTCGAGCTTCAGGTCTGCTGCACGTGTTTTCTTTCCCTGTGACATTTGACCCAAACCAACAGAGACAGGACAAGTTTGGGTAACTACGTATCGTGGTGCTCATGGTAATTTCTACAACGTTTAACTACTTGCTCACATCATCCCTATCATTTCTTGATCAAACAATCATGTGGTAATCAGTCATGTGGTAACAAGTGACGTGTCCCGTGCACCATATTGGTGAGCGATGGACGCAGACTATCATATGCTGTAGTTAAATCATTTGTTTGCATTCATCATGATTTAGCATACAAAACACATCGCATGATACAAATGGTTTGTGTGACAAGTGATTTTTAACAACATTAGAAAACAGCATTCACCTGAAACTTCACTCTGCCTATACTGTAGCATGCCTAAATCACGCCAGTATGTGTGTGTGCTGTTTTATATATAACTGAATTACAGGTTGATTAAAAGGTGGAAACGTATACTTATTCTGTCTGATAACTGAAATTAAATTATCTTACTTAATTATCAGTTTGCTTGCCAAGTAGGCCTATCAGCTGGAACACAAAATACTATAGACGGATATGTAGTCCAGTGGTAACACGCTGGACTGGTAATCCAGGGATCGCAGGTTCGATCCCCCGTCTGACCCTAATAAAATTAACATTTTTTCAGATGGGACGTTAAACCGAGGTCTCGTGTCGGTACTTTACACCGTGCACGTAAACGAACGAGAGGAGATTCTGGAATGGGTCTCTGTCTGTATCATGCACTATCCTCCAAAATCTAAAATAACTAATCTCTTCAGGAGGCGGCGTTCATATGGGCAACCGGTAGTGACGATAAATACACGTAAAAAACATGTATTACCAAGCACATAGTAGTTAGAGGGCATGTCGTCAATGCTCGTTATATTGGTTTGTACTTGACTCCATTAGTAGCGCACACATGTGTCAATAACCAGTCGTTGTTTAAAGCCCGTATGTGGGTTTTATAACAGACGCGTGGTGAATTGTTCATTAGCATCATTGTCATTTCGCATTGTTGTTATAATTATATCGACAGTATAATATCCTACAATACATCCAATGGATAAAAACATTATTATTAATTAATTAACATGATTTGGATAAAATCACATTTATCATAGCGCAACATCTGGTTAGGGAGCAACGGTAAAAACAAAGGATTCCAACTAACTGGACCGCTATGCATTTAGGGATAAATCAGACTTTATCTGCCAAGGGAGGTAATAGAAAAGCCAGCGAGGCCACTCATTGTAAAGTTGTAACGATGTTGGCGATTTTTATCAATTTTTGACAAAAGAGGAATATCGATCGATACAGATTGATCGATCTAATATTGATGTGCCCATTTCAATATTCGTATTGCAAATTCGCTGTTCGATACTACCAACCAATGTTTAGTATGCACTATTGACGTATTGGGCTACATCGGTTACTTCTAGATTCATACACGTTCTTTGACATATGTCTCTACTTGCTATCGAAACAATATTTAGAGTTCGAGACCCAGCATGATACGAATTTACCGGTTACCCTAGCCTGGAAACAGGGGTCGATATATTTTGCCTGGTCAGTCAAATAAATATATATTAACACCGAGATTATTAATTGGGCCGTATTGAGATTCTGATCATATCAACGTTATTTTGCAAGAAGCTAAACAGTTAAAAATCGACAGACTGGAAGCCAGGCTACGGTTGCCCATATGAGCGACGCCTCCAGAAGAGATTCGTTATTTTGCAAGAAGCTAAACAGTTAAAAATCGACAGACTGGAAGCCAGGCTACGGTTGCCCATATGAGCGACGCCTCCAGAAGAGATTCGTTATTTTGCAAGAAGCTAAACAGTTAAAAATCGACAGACTGGAAGCCAGGCTACGGTTGCCCATATGAGCGACGCCTCCAGAAGAGATTCGTTATTTTGCAAGAAGCTAAACAGTTAAAAATCGACAGACTGGAAGCCAGGCTACGGTTGCCCATATGAGCGACGCCTCCAGAAGAGATTCGTTATTTTGCAAGAAGCTAAACAGTTAAAAATCGACAGACTGGAAGCCAGGCTACGGTTGCCCATATGAGCGACGCCTCCAGAAGAGATTCGTTATTTTGCAAGAAGCTAAACAGTTACAAATCGACAGACTGGAAGCCAGGCTACGGCTGCCCATATGAGCGACGCCTCCAGAAGAGATTCGTTATTTTGCAAGAAGCTAAACAGTTACAAATCGACAGACTGGAACCCAGGCTACGGTTGCCCATATGAGCGACGCCTCCAGAAGAGATTCGTTATTTTGCAAGAAGCTAAACAGTTAAAAATCGACAGACTGGAAGCCAGGCTACGGTTGCCCATATGAGCGACGCCTCCAGAAGAGATTCGTTATTTTGCAAGAAGCTAAACAGTTACAAATCGACAGACTGGAAGCCAGGCTACGGTTGCCCATATGAGCGACGCCTCCAGAAGAGATTCGTTATTTTGCAAGAAGCTAAACAGTTAAAAATCGACAGACTGGAAGCCAGGCTACGGTTGCCCATATGAGCGACGCCTCCAGAAGAGATTCGTTATTTTGCAAGAAGCTAAACAGTTACAAATCGACAGACTGGAAGCCAGGCTACGGTTGCCCATATGAGCGACGCCTCCAGAAGAGATTCGTTATTTTGCAAGAAGCTAAACAGTTAAAAATCGACAGACTGGAAGCCAGGCTACGGTTGCCCATATGAGCGACGCCTCCTGAAGAGATTCGTTATTTTAGAGTTTTGGATGATATTGAAATGATACAGACAGAGACCCATTCCAGAATCTCCTCTGGATCTCTTACGTGCACGGTGTAAAGCATCGACACGAGATCTGTTAATTTTATTAGAGTCAGACGGGGGATCGAACCTGAGATCCCTGGATCCCCAGTATATTGTGTTAACCAGTGGACTACAAATCCGTCTGTGTGACAAGGAAATGGCAACGGCAACGTACTTATAGCATTATATTTGTTTAAAGCCCTTATCATGCGGGCTAATGGATTGAAAGGAATGTGCAAACAACATAGATCCAGATCAACCGTAACGCCGCGACTGATCAGGATCTATGTTGTTTGCTATTCAGCCAAATGTTTTAGCTCCACTATCTGCATAGCAAACAGCATATAACCTGCCCAGATGACACTTTCTATGCACGCTCTGTGTCGACCTATCTGGCTCTATGTTGTTTGCTATTCAGCCAAATGTTTTAGCTCCACTATCTGCATTGCAAACAGCATATAACCTGCCCAGATGACACTTTCTATGCACGTCCTGTGTCGACTGATCTGGCTCTATGCTGATTGCTAGAACGAAAATACTCGTTTCCATCACAGTAAGGGTTAATGATTTTACAGTCATATTCCTGTTCAAATGGACTCACAATATTTAACCCTTTCAACACCACAGACCTCTAAATTGGCTTACAAAAAAGTGTAGATCCAGATGAGCCGGCTCGTGACGAGCCGTTCATCAGGATCTGCACTTTTTTCAAGTAATATAACTATTTTTCGAAAAATAATTACCCATTTTGATAAATGAACTGATCCAAATGTAATTTTGTTATTAATTTATTGGTCTAAAAATATCACGGACCAGTCCATGTCAGTTACTTGATGTTGAATGGGTTAATAAGACAATTAGCTACTAGATTAAGGTTGTAATACAATATAATTATTTATATTCTATGCTTTCCAATGAAATATATTTATCAGTGAAATAAAATGTGTTGTTTCTACACATTTTTATGCAAATTTATCTTAGCTCGATTCCGAACCAAGTTCTTACAACTTATATTAATCACTCTCGAGACCTCATTCCTGATGGAATCCATCGCCACGAAGGAGAGAGAAGAGGCAACGCAAAATTTAAGTGCATTGCCTAAGAACACAATCGTAACGGCTATAGATGGGCGCGAACTCCGGTCTGTTCGCACCTAAGCGAATGCGCTACTATCGCGACTTCCACTTTAATAATGTTGTTATCACGTAATTGTAGTTTTTACGACACTGGTCGTTTTTTTATTTAAGTTTATTTTGCGTCGCTACCGGTTGTCCATTTGAGCGACGGGCAGTTTACCTAACAACACCTTTGCTGGGCAGACTCGAGTGATTAATCAGTACTCGGTGCACCAACCTCCGCAAGAAAGGGCACGATCTGGGTGGGGCTCGAACCCGTGACAATCAGTGGTGATATGTTACAGGGGGATACAAGTCAGCGATCTTACCCACTTGACCGCGATGGCGGACTTGCACAATGTACATCACTTTTAGCATGTTTATTTAAAATTGCTGCTCTTTGGGGCCCGAAAAAAATGTACTGCGATTATGGTCTTTTTGAACAGGAATAAAAATGCTGCCATTTGGGGCCCGAAAAATATGTACTGCTTTAAGACATGATTTGGTATTTTGGACAGGAATAAAAATGCTGCCATTTGGGGCCCGACAAAAATGCACTGCTTTAAGACGCGATTTTGGTGTTTCTGGGCAGGAATATGACCAGGAAAAGAGAGTTTATTTTTATGATTTTGTATTCATATATAATAAGGTTCATGTACATTTACGTCCAACAAAGCATTATATGTTCTGTATTCTGGTGCTTTCAAACATTTATATGTTGAAACGTTCTGTGTAGTATATGTGTGGAATGGGAAACAGTGGTGATGTGATATATACTGCCCATGATAGGTCCTTTTCATTATTTTTTATCTGTTTTTACTGTTGTTTATTTTTCATCACATACTATCGATTTTCGTCCATTTTCTCATCTAATAATTAGTAAATTATTAAATCCCTAGATGTCCTACAGTATGTCCTACAGTATGTCCTACAGTATGTCCTACGATATGTCCTACAATGTCCTACGGTATGTCCTACAGTATGTCCTACAATATGTCCTACGGTATGTCCTACAATATGTCCTACAGTATGTCCTACAGTATGTCCTACGATATGTCCTACGGTATGTCCTACGATATGTCCTACAGTATGTCCTACAGTATGTCCTACGGTATGTCGTACAGTATGTCCTACGATATGTCCTACAGTAAGTCCTACGGTATGTCCTACAGTAGGTTCTACGGTATGTCCTACAGTATGTCCTAAATACGGTATGTCCTACGGTATGTCCTACGGTATGTCCTACGGTATGTCCTACAGTATGTCCTACGGTATGTCCTACGGTATGTCCTACGGTATGTCCTACAGTATGTCCTACAGTATGTCCTACAGTATGTCCTACGGTATGTCCTACATTATGTCCTACGGTATGTCCTACAGTATGTCCTACGGTATGTCCTACAGTATGTCCTACAGTATGTCCTACGGTATGTCCTACAGTATGTCCTACAGTATGTCCTACGGTATGTCCTACAGTATGTCCTACAGTATGTCCTACGGTATGTCCTATAGTATGTACTACAGTATGTCCTACAGTATGTCCTACAGTATGTTCTACAATATGTCCTACGGTATGTCCTACAGTATGTCCTACAGTATGTCCTACAGTATGTCCTACAATATGTCCTACGGTATGTCCTACAGTATGTCCTACAGTATGTCCTACAGTATGTCCTACGGTATGTCCTACAGTATGTCCTACAGTATGTCCTACGGTATGTCCTATAGTATGTACTACAGTATGTCCTACAGTATATCTACAGTATGTCCTACAGTATGTTCTACAATATGTCCTACGGTATGTCCTACAGTATGTCCTACAGTATGTCCTACGGTGTGTCCTACAGTATGTCCTACAGTATGTTGTACAGTATAGTTACAGTATGTCCTACAGTATGTCCTACAGTATATCTACAGTATGTCCTACAGTATGTCATACATTATGTCCTACTGTATGTCCTACAGTATGTCCTACAGTATGTTGTACAGTATATCTACAGTATGTCCTACAGTATGTCCTACAGTATATCTACAGTATGTCCTACAGTATGTCATACATTATGTCCTACTGTATGTCCTACAGTATGTCCTACAGTATGTCCTACGGTATGTCCTACAGTATATATATAGTATGTCCTACAGTGTGTCCTACATTATGCCATACAGTATGTCCTACAGTATGTCCTACAGTATGTCCTACATTATGCCATACAGTATGTCCTACAGTATGTCCTACAGTATGTCCTACATTATGCCATACAGTATGTCCTACAGTATGTCCTACAGTATGTCCTACAGTATGTCCTACATTATGCCATACAGTATGTCCTACAGTATGTCCTACAGTATGTCCTACATTATGCCATACAGTATGTCCTACAGTATGTCCTACAGTATGTCCTACAGTATGTCCTACATTATGTCATACAGTATGTCCTACAGTATGTCCTACAGTATGTCCTACATTATGCCATACAGTATGTCCTACAGTATGTCCTACAGTATGTCCTACAGTATGTCCTACATTATGCCATACAGTATGTCCTACAGTATGTCCTACAGTATATCCTACAGTATGTCCTACAGTATGTCCTACAGTATGTCCTACAGTATGTCCTACAGTATGTCCTACATTATGTCCTACAGTATGTCCTACAGTATGTCCTACAGTATGTCCTACATTATGTCATACAGTATGTACTACAGTATGTCCTACAGTATGTCCTACATTATGACATACAGTCTGTCCTACGGTATGACATACAGTATGTCCTACAATATGTCCTACAGTATGTCCTACAATATGTCCTACAGTATATCCTACAGTATATCCTACCGTATGTCATACAGTATGTCCTACATTATGCCATACAGTATATCCTACAGTATATC
Organism: Archivesica marissinica; assembly: GCA_014843695.1. Taxonomy (NCBI): domain Eukaryota; kingdom Metazoa; phylum Mollusca; class Bivalvia; order Venerida; family Vesicomyidae; genus Archivesica; species Archivesica marissinica. The sequence goes on along the minus strand of CM026396.1, from coordinate 28,672,060 downwards.
CTACGGTATATCCTACAGTATGTCCTACAGTATGTCCTACAGTATGTCCAACTTTTACTGTAAATTGTTATGAATTTATTAACATGATTTTTATAAAATACGACACAAGATATGGTTATGGACAAAAGTGAAAACATAGAGGATATGTGTGTTTATTTAGTTTAAGATATGATTTGATTTCATAGCCACGAGTAGCCTGGGAACAGGCGTCGATATATTTTGCCTGGTCAGTCAAAAAAATATTTGTTAACATCAAGACTATTAATTGGGCCGTATTGAGCTTCTGATCATATCAACGTCATTTTGCCAGAAGTTAAAAAGTGAAAAATCGACAGACTGGAACCCAGGCTAAGTCAAGAGTGGAAACACATATTTCGGTGATTACGTTAAAACGTCATCTTCCACTGTTTGAATCATTCGTTGGAAAGCATAAAAGAAAATGTGTTCCAACAACAGAATTAGAAGTAGGCCTACCTGAAAATCCAGCACCCTCTCTCATTCAACATATCGATACGTTTATATCACAGTTAATCTAAGATTGTTTACACCAGTGTGTATTTGTTTGTTTTCCATATAATTAGTTCACGTTCACCTAAACTGTTAATATTTTTATACTGATATATGTATACCCAGAATCATTTTTGCTTAGAATTATTTTTCATCATAATTTCATATGCAATTTAACGATAAAAACCACAGGTGCTAGAAGGAACGTGGCTGAGACCAAAAAATGTGACAGACCCATGTCCTTGTAAACGCAACATATAGAAAAATAGAAAATGAAAATAATGAAAATACGCACCAATGCTACATATTTTAATAATAAGAGGATATTTGTTTGTTTCGGTGAATTATCGAATTATATTTCACCGAATGAACATTGAAATCTTGAATCCGAAATCATTCGCGATGTCAATATTTCAACATGCAGAGGCGTATTTATATATGTATTTACCACACCTGCAATCTAATGAGAAATAAAAACAGCAAAATTCACCCCATTCACAATAAGAAATGAAAACACTGGCTGTACAGTAAAACATATCAAACATATAAAACACTGGCTGTACAGTAAAACATATCAAACATATAAAACACTGGCTGTACAGTAAAACATATCAAACATATAAAACACTGGCTGTACAGTAAAACATATCAAACATATAAAACACTGGCTGTACAGTAAAACATATCAAACATATAAAACACTGGCTGTACAGTAAAACATATCAAACATATAAAACACTGGCTGTACAGTAAAACATATCAACATATAAAACACTTGCTGTACAGTAAAACATATCAAACATATAAAACACTGGCTGTACAGTAAAACATATCAAACATATAAAACACTGGCTGTACAGTAAAACATATCAAACATATAAAACACTGGCTGTACAGTAAAACATATCAAACATATAAAACACTGGCTGTACAGTAAAACATATCAAACATATAAAACACTGGCTGTACAGTAAAACATATCAAACATATAAAACACTGGCTGTACAGTAAAACATATCAAACATATAAAACACTGGCTGTACAGTAAAACATATCAAACATATAAAACACTGGCTGTACAGTAAAACATATCAAACATATAAAACACTGGCTGTACAGTAAAACATATCAAACATATAAAACACTGGCTGTACAGTAAAACATATCAAACATATAAAACACTGGCTGTACAGTAAAACATATCAAACATATAAAACACTGGCTGTACAGTAAAACATATCAAACATATAAAACACTGGCTGTACAGTAAAACATATCAACATATAAAACACTGGATGTACAGTAAAACATATCAAACATATAAAACACTGGCTGTACAGTAAACATATCAAACATATAAAACACTGGCTGTACAGTAAAACATATCAAACATATAAAACACTGGCTGTACAGTAAAACATATCAAACATATAAAACACTGGCTGTACAGTAAAACATATCAAACATATAAAACACTGGCTGTACAGTAAAACATATCAAACATATAAAACACTGGCTGTACAGTAAAACATATCAAACATATAAAACACTGGCTGTACAGTAAAACATATCAAACATATAAAACACTGGCTGTACAGTAAAACATATCAAACATATAAAACACTTGCTGTACAGTAAAACATATCAAACATATAAAACACTTGCTGTACAGTAAAACATATCAAACATATAAAACACTTGCTGTACAGTAAAACATATCAAACATATAAAACACTGGCTGTACAGTAAAACATATCAAACATATAAAACACTGGCTGTACAGTAAAACATATCAAACATATAAAACACTGGCTGTACAGTAAAACATATCAAACATATAAAACACTGGCTGTACAGTAAACATATCAAACATATAAAACACTGGCTGTACAGTAAAACATATCAAATTATTTGCAAGAACTACTATCTAGGCCTACAACGAACCGGAACCAATTTACTCAGTGGGGGGTCGCACGATCTGGGTCTTAGCTAAGTTAACGTTCCATGCCAGTAAACTAAACCTGCCGAATAGGATAATCGTGATGTAAGGGAGACAACAGTAATAAGCATTAGTGACTATTAATATGGGATCCAAGTGCAAAAGTTGTCCCCCTTGTAAATTAGCAGTCTCTAGTGTGATTTCAATAGAGTTATATGGTAACTTGCAATAACGTCATTATTTGATCAATTAATCATATTCTCCTACATATACGAAGACAGATAAATGTATGTACTTTCATTTCATTGTTTATACTTTAAAATATATATTTATAAAGTATATGTCTTGTCCAGTATAATTAAGAACATATACAGAGACCAAAACGTCATATTTCACCCTTACTTTCACGCATGTACAGTATTAGTAAAATACTGATGTGTATGTGTGTTTTACGTTTATTTATCGTCGCTACCGGTTGCCCATATGAGCGACGCCTCCTGAAGAAGTCATTTTAGATTTTGGAGGATAGTGCAATGATACAGACAGAGACCCATTCCAGAGTCTCCTCGGGTTCTTTTACGTGCACGGTGTACAGCACCGACACGAGACCTCGGTTTAATGTCCAATCTGAAAGACTGTTAATTTTATTAGGGCCAGACGGGGGATCGAACTGATGTGTATGGGGCGCCGCTTTGCTATTTATTCAGTATTTATGGATATCCACAATTCGATTTATGGATATCCATAATTCCAATTTTGGATATCCATAATTCGATATATGGATATACAATAATATATTTATGGATATCCTAAAATCGAATTATGGATATTCATAAATGCTGAATTAATAGCAAAACGGTGCACCTGGAACTATGGGTATCCATAAATCGAATTATGGATATCCATAAATAACGAATAAATAGTAAAACGTCGCCCCATAGATGTGTTCCAGTTTTGTGCTCAAATAATCGTATGTGTGTGTTATTTTACACTATTCTCCTGTTATATGCCATTCTTCAACTATTCATGTTATTTTTAATGATGCAAGGTATAATAATGTGTGCTTTACGTTTATTTATCGTCGCTACCGGTTGCCCATATGAGCGACGCCTCCTGAAAGGATTAGTCAGTTTAGATGGTTGTAGGATAGTGCAATGATACAGACAGAGACCCATTCCAGAGTCTCCTCTGATTCTTTTACATGCACGGTGTAAAACACCGACACGAGACCTCGGTTTAGTGTCCTACCTGAAAGGCTGTTAATTTTAGTAGGTGCAGACGGGGAAAGGAACATGCGATCCCTGGATTACCAGTCCAGCGTGTTAACAACTGGACGACAGATCCGTCTATCAAAGTATAATACAATACGTTGTTGTCTTTGATGTTTTCCAATGAATGATTGAGCTTTCTCACCCACGTTTGTTTGTTTGTTTTCTAACAGTGAAAGATGGCATTTTCTCTGCCACTGCTTGAGTTCCACATTCCTCCGAGGGATGTACTGTTGTAGTTTAGCTATTTTCTGACAATCATGAACAGTTAATTATAAAGTAATATATTCTAATGAATTTGTTTTGTCTGTAGTTTTGAATTTTGACAGCAAACAGAAACTAACTTGAAACTCATACCGGAACTATTTCTTATTACCGATGTTCACACATGAATATTATGATACATGTTTGTGTGTGATATTTTATTGCGCTCCGTTATTGGTACATACATAATTATGAACTGTTGTTGTTCGTATTTCCATTCAATTATCTATTAATTAATGCTGCAGCTACTATATCATATGAAAGTAGTCACCGTAATAATACACGGCGAGCATCTGCTATATCCTAGGAAAGTAGTCACCGTAATAATACACGGCGAGCATCTGTTATGTCCTACGGAAGTAGTCACCGTAATAATACACGGCGAGCATCTTCTATATCCTAGGAAAGTAGTCACCATAATAATACACGGCGAGCATCTTATATATCCTAGGTAAATAGTCACCGTAATAATACACGGCGAGCACCTTCTATATCATATGAAAGTAGTCACCGTAATAATACACGGCGAGCATCTGCTATATCCTAGGAAAGTAGTCACCGTAATAATACACGGCGAGCATCTGTTATGTCCTACGGAAGTAGTCACCGTAATAATACACGGCGAGCATCTTCTATATCCTAGGAAAGTAGTCACCATAATAATACACGGCGAGCATCTTATATATCCTAGGTAAATAGTCACCGTAATAATACACGGCGAGCACCTTCTATATCATATGAAAGTAGTCACCGTAATAATACACGGCGAGCATCTGCTATATCCTAGGAAAGTAGTCACCGTAATAATACACGGCGAGCATCTGTTATGTCCTACGGAAGTAGTCCCCGTAATAATACACGGCGACCATCTGCTATATCCTAGGAAAGTAGTCACCGTAATAATACACGGCGAGCATCTACTATATCCTACGAAAGTAGTAATCATTGTAATACACGGCGAGCATCTACTATATCCTAGGAAAGTAGTCATCGTCAAAATACACGGCGAGCATCTGCTATATCCTATGAAAGTAGTCATCGTCATAATACACGGCGAGCATCTACTATGTCCTACGGAAGTAGTCATCGTCATAATACACGGCGAGCATCTACTATATCCTACGAAAGTAGTAATCATTGTAATACACGGCGAGCATCTACTATATCCTAGGAAAGTAGTCATCGTCATAATACACGGGGAGCATCTGCTATATCCTAGGAAAGTAGTCATCGTCATAATACACGGCGAGCATCTACTATGTCCTACGGAAGTAATCATCGTCATAATACACGGCGAGCATCTACTATGTCCTACGGAAGTAGTCATCGTCATAATACACGGCGAGCATCTGCTATGTCCTACGAAAGTAGAGTAATCGTCATAATACACGGCGAGCAGCTGCTATATCCTACGAAAGTAGAGTAATCGTCATAATACACGGCGAGCATCTGCTATATCCTACGAAAGTAGAGTAAACGTCATAATACACGGCGAGCAGCTGCTATATCCTACGAAAGTAGCCATCGTCATAATTTCCATGTTCTAATAATATTTTATATTCTAATATGTGCATGGATTTCTAATACAGTTTTTCCTATCTATAGCTATTCTACTTGTGCAGTATAATAATCAGGTAGCTGGCATTCTAGTTGTTGGTATTTATATTGCGTAAGTGCTTTGTTATTCGGATAATGCTATAATTAGGATATTCCCAAACATTCAGCATTCGTTATTTTGCGTAATTGCTATCAATTTCGGACATTATCACAGAGTTCGGATATTCCCAAACATTAAACATTCGCGCTACTTGTATTGTGTACTATGTAATTGTTTGTATTTCGGATACTATAATCATTCAGATATTCCCAACCATGTAACATTCATTCTACTTGTATTTTGTACTGTTTAATTGCTTGTATTTCGGATACTACAATCATTCAGATATTCCCACCATTTAACATTCATTCTACTTGTATTGTGTACTGTTTAATTGCTTGTATTTCGGATACTACACTAATTCGGATATTCCCAACCATGTAACATTCATTATACTTGTATTTTGTATTTCACAAATTGCATGTAATTCAGATCTTCCAAAACTATTGGAATTCTCCTTCTATTTGTAACGTTTTCCATATTATGCTATCATTATATTTGATTGTCAACTTATTTTTCTACCAACTTTTAATGTACCTAACATTGTTTATATCGTTTCAATAAATGTTTTATATCCTCTCTTATGAATATATGTATGTAGAGTCCTGACAAAATACCTGTCTTGAGGAATATACGATACAATTCATTGTGTTTGTTTATTTGTTTCTTTTGAGGGATAAAAGTCGCACCGACAAATTAATTAGGTCATACGGCGATTTTCAAGATGCGAGCAGTATTTCAGGCACGGACAGGCACCAGGTAGAACCATAGACCTTCGACAAGGTAGCTGGATAGCTTCCTCAGGTGAAAGAGTACAACACCCCCCAGTGGGACTCGAACCGACAGCAGTGACGGGCAATTAAGTGATTAGACTTTGTGTTTTGATTTATGAAGACACCAGGCAGTTTGCGTATGTGTATATAACTCATGGCATCAGTGAACCAGATTTAGGTCTCGGATTTGGATTCGATGGGTCGCGGGTTCGATACTCGGTCACGGCAACGTATGCACACATTGCTTAGTACTGGTTAACCGCTTAGATCGCAAAGGGAAACATGTCTAGTTCCCCGCAAGGGGTTACCATAAATGGAACATATATATAATTATATATATACATGTACTAGAATAGAATTTTGAGCAGCACCAATGTTGCTGTGTTTTTACGTTTATTTATCGTCGCTACCGGTTGCCCATATGAGCGACGCCTCATGAAGAGATTAGTTATTTTAGATGTTGCATGATAGTGCATGATACAGACAGAGACCCATTCCAGATTCTCCTCTGGTTCTTTTACGTGCACGGTGTAAAGCACCGACACGAGACCTCGATTTAACGTCCCATCTGAAAGACTGTTAATTTTATTATGGTCAGACGGGGGATCGAACCTGCGATCCATGGATTACCAGTCCAGCGTGTTACCATTGGACTACATATCCGTCTGTTACAACCAATGTTGCTATCTGGTTAAATTTGATTTATTTAAATTATTGACATTACTGGTGTCCAACCGTGATATGTGTCTAGTATGAGAATATAATGATATATCAAAATTGGCCCGTGTTTCTTGGGCTGTCATTCGCCGGCTTCGAGGTGGAGAAGAGACAATGTGGAATTTAAGTACCTTGCTTAAAGACACACTCGTAAATGCTACAGCTGGCTCGAACTCCGGGCCTTTCACACATGAAGCGTACGAGCTACTACTGCGCTATCACGACTTCCGCATGGACTCAATAATGTAGTATTATTGAAACTTTAGACCAGTATTATGCGAGGAACTTCATCTCAGATTGATAACTATATAGTCACATGCTAATAAACTAATTTGTGGATACGAACCGTGTTGTTTCTTTGAACTATTCGTAAACAATGGTGGAGAATGTTTTACAACACTGGTAAACAATGGTGGGGTACGATTTACAACACTGGTAAACAATGGTGGGGTACGATTTACAACACTGGTAAACAATGGTGGGTTACGTTTTACACCACGTGTATACAATGGTGGAGTACGTTTTACAACACTGGTAAACAATGGTGGGGTACGTTTTACAACACGGGTAAACAATGGTGGGTTACGTTTTACAACACTGGTAAACAATGGTGGGTTACGTTTTACAACACTGGTAAACAATGGTGGAGTATGTTTTACAACACTGGTAAACAATGGTGGAGTATGTTTTACAACACGGGTAAACAATGGTGGGGTACGTTTTACAACACGGGTAAACAATGGTGGGGTACGTTTTACAACACGGGTAAACAATGGTGGAGTATGTTTTACAACACTGGTAAACAATGGTGGGGTACGTTTTACAACACTGGTAAACAATGGTGGAGTATGTTTTACAACACTGGTAAACAATGGTGGGGTACGTTTTACAACACTGGTAAACAATTGTGGGTTACGTTTTACAACACTGGTAAACAATGGTGGGGTACGTTTTACAACACTGGTAAACAATGGTTGGGTACGTTTTACAACACTGGTAAACAATGGTTGGGTACGTTTTACAACACTGGTAAACAATGGTGGAGTATGTTTTACAACACTGGTAAACAATGGTGGAGTATGTTTTACAACACTGGTAAACAATGGCGTGTACATTTTACAACACGGGTAAACAATGGTGGGGTACGTTTTACAACACGTGTATACAATGGTGGGGTACGTTTTACAACACGGGTAAACATGGTGGGGTACGTTTTACAACACGGGTAAACATGGTGGGGTACGTTTTACAACACTGGTAAACAATGGTGGGGTACGATTTACAACACTGGTAAACAATGGTGGGGTACGATTTACAACACTGGTAAACAATGGTGGGGTACGATTTACAACACTGGTAAACAATGGTGGGGTACGATTTACAACACTGGTAAACAATGGTGGGGTACGATTTACAACACTGGTAAACAATGGTGGGGTACGTTTTACACCACGTGTATACAATGGTGGAGTACGTTTTACAACACTGGTAAACAATGGTGGGGTACGTTTTACAACACGGGTAAACAATGGTGGGTTACGTTTTACAACACGGGTAAACAATGGTGGGGTACGTTTTACAACACTGGTAAACAATGGTGGAGTACGTTTTACAACACTGGTAAACAATGGTGGAGTATGTTTTACAACACGGGTAAACAATGGTGGGGTACGTTTTACAACACTGGTAAACAATGGTGGAGTATGTTTTACAATACTGGTAAACAATGGTGGGGTACGTTTTACAACACTGGTAAACAATGGTGGAGTATGTTTTACAATACTGGTAAACAATGGCGTGTACATTTTACAACACGGGTAAACAATGGTGGGGTACGTTTTACAACACGTGTATACAATGGTGGGTTACGTTTTACAACACGGGTAAACATGGTGGGGTACTTTTTACAACACGGGTAAACATGGTGGGGTACGTTTTACAACACTGGTAAACAATGGTGGGGTACGTTTTACAACACTGGTAAACAATGGTGGAGTATGTTTTACAATACTGGTAAACAATGGCGTGTACATTTTACAACACGGGTAAACAATGGTGGGGTACGTTTTACAACACGTGTATACAATGGTGGGTTACGTTTTACAACACGGGTAAACATGGTGGGGTACGTTTTACAACACTGGTAAACAATGGTTGGATATGTTTTACAACACGGGTAAACATGGTGGTGTACGTTTTACAACACTGGTAAACAATGGTGGAGTACGTTTTACAACACGGGTAAACAATGGTGGGGTACGTTTTACAACACGGGTAAACAATGGTGGGGTACGTTTTACACCACGTGTATACAATGGTGGAGTACGTTTTACACAACATGTATACAATGGTGGAGTACGTTTTACAACACTAGTAAACAATGGTGGAGTACGTTTTACAACACGGGTAAACAATGGTAGGGTACGTTTTACAACACTGGTAAACAATGGTTGGGTACGTTTTACAACACGGGTAAACATGGTGAGGTACGTTTTACAACACTGGTAAACAATGGTGGAGTACGTTTTACAACACTGGTAAAATGGTGGAGTACGTTTTACAACACGGGTAAACAATGGTGGGGTTACGTTTTACAACACTGGTAAACAATGGTTGGGTACGTTTTACAACACTGGTAAACAATGGTGGAGAACGTTTTACAACACGCGTAAACAATGGTGGAGTATGTTTTACAACACTGGTAAACAATGGTGGGGTACGTTTTACAACACTGGTAAACAATTGTGGGTTACGTTTTACAACACTGGTAAACAATGGTGGGGTACGTTTTACAACACTGGTAAACAATGGTGGAGTACGTTTTACAACACTGGTAAACAATGGTGGAGTATGTTTTACAATACTGGTAAACAATGGTGGGGTACATTTTACAACACGGGTAATCAATGGTGGAGTATGTTTTACAACACGGGTAAACAATGGTGGGGTACGATTTACAACACTGGTAAACAATGGTGGAGTATGTTTTACAACACTGGTAAACAATGGTGGTGTAAGTTTTACACCACGTGTATACAATGGTGGAGTACGTTTTTACAACTAGTGTATACAATGGTGGAGTACGTTTTTACACCACGTGTATACAATGGTGGAGTACGTTTTACAACACTGGTAAACAATGGTGGGGTACGTTTTACAACACGGGTAAACAATGGTGGAGTACGTTTTACAACACGGGTAAACAATGGTGGAGTACGTTTTACAACACTGGTAAACAATGGTGGAGTACGTTTTACAACACTGGTAATCAATGGTGGAGTATGTTTTACAACACGGGTAAACAATGGTGGGGTACGATTTACAACACTGGTAAACAATGGTGGAGTATGTTTTACAACACTGGTAAACAATGGTGGTGTAAGTTTTACACCACGTGTATACAATGGTGGAGTACGTTTTTACACCACGTGTATACAATGGTGGAGTACGTTTTTACACCACGTGTATACAATGGTGGAGTACGTTTTACAACACTGGTAAACAATGGTGGGGTACGTTTTACAACACGGGTAAACAATGGTGGAGTACGTTTTACAACACGGGTAAACACGGTGGGGTACGTTTTACAACACGGGTAAACAATGGTAGGGTACGTTTTACAACACGGGTAAACAAGGGTGGGGTACGTTTTACAACAATAGATCTGCAGTTGGTCAGAGTCGGGCATAATTATGTCGTTCCTTGAATAATTTTTATCTTCAAAAGATACAATGGAGACTGTAATAGCAGTTACATACATAATATTTCAACACGCTATATGGTACCATTTACCACCACAGTAATTACAAGAGTAAACTAGTGGATAGCACTCGGAGAGATGCAAACTCACGTATGTATTTGACGCAAGCACAATAAGAGACAACTCTAATTTTCGATTACCTCCCTTGACATATAAAGTCTGATTTATTCCAAAATGTAAACAGGTCCTTTTAGTTGGAATCCTTTGTTTTTATTGTTGTTCCCTAACAAGATGTTGCGGTATCATAAATATGATAGTATCGTGTTAAAAAAATCGTGTTACTTAATTGATAACATTATTTTATAAATAAGTACCCATTGCATATACTTCAGAATATCTGTTTAGATTTAGTAGTTTAATAATCATAAGAAGCGAAAGTGGAATATAATTGCTAACAAGTTGTGCAAAGGAAACAACGATAAAAACAGAGGAAATCACTTAGGACTTATCTACTTTTAGGGAGTATTCAGGGGCAGTAACTGACCGTTGTCTCTCATTGCTTGATTCACATGCCCATGATTTGATCTTCGGTGTTGGAAGTAAATGAGGTGATCGGACATGATAGGTTTTCGGTGGGTACCTGTTAGGGCTGCCACGTGTACATATTTTGTAAACGTGTACACGATCCTTAATACAGGACACGGCATCGTTTACACATGTTCAAGTATGCATATGGTATGCTACTTACTTACACCGGTTAACACCTGAGATGCTGCTTACATCATTGCAGTTCAGGAATAATTCTGGTTCACTGAATCACACCTATACAGGCAAACGGCCGCGAAAAACACTAGGATGGTTAGGACAATAGTCAAATTACAAACTGGTATATATTACTCAACTATTGTCATACAATCTGTTGACAATAATTATTATGGTAGATCTAGTTTTTATCATCAATTATAGTGTGTACAGTTACTGAATTAGTACATGTGTATTGCCAGTACAGATTTGGGCTGTCCGAATAGCGCAGTGGTTAGCGCGCTCGCTTCTCACCAATGTGAGAATTATGTGAGATGGTACGGTGGTCGCCAGATCGAACAGGTGGGTTTTCTCCAGGTACTCGGGTTTCCTCCCACACGAATGATCACGTTTACGTTTTCAGCCGCGCCAACGAGAGTGATTGATATAAGTTGTTAAAACTTGATTCGCAATCGTTGTAAAATAAATAAACTAAAACGACACGGCTCCGTTTACACGTGTACACGTGGCAGCCATAGTACATGTGTTTCCTCTTACGCGAAGGTACAAGTGTACATATGACAAACTGTAGTATGATTTGCATCCATGCCACCAGGAACCTAGATATACGTCAAATAGAACCTGACGTCACCATGAGTGATTAACATCAGTTATTAAT
>CM026396.1:28646595-28658815 GCA_014843695.1 Archivesica marissinica | reverse complement strand
GTAAGAACTTGTGGCTCCACCCATTTTTGCTTTCTTTGCATAATTATATTGTATGTAGATTCTGTGTCATCTCTAATGTTGTAAGAACTTGTGGCTCGTCTCTAATGTTGTAAGAACTTGTGGCTCCACCCATGTTTGCTTTCTTTGCATAATTATATTGTATGTAGATTCTGTGTCATCTCTAATGTTGTAGCAGAGCAGAATATGAGTAAACTAATCTCGTAATTGAAGGGTCAATAAATGGTTTCTATATTTGTTCATTTCAGTCGTATGTATCGAGTATCACTCAGTTGTGTGTTGTTCTGGCACCATTAACTGTCGGTCTCGCCTCGCAGAATATAGTGATCAGTAGTTCGCTCACAAAAACTGTCGACGATATCGACACAGGTATGTATAATGTTTTGAGACGGGATAAAGGAGGCACCAAGTCGATCAATTGATTGGTCGTTCTATCTCTTTTTCTATCCATCTCGTATCTCTTTTCAACTCTATTAAATTAACTTGGCGCATTCGCTTCAGGCGCGAAAAGCTGGAGTTCGAGCCCAACTGGAGCCGTTACGATTGTGCTCTTAGGCAAAGACATTTAAATTCCACGTTGCCTCTTCTCTCTCCCTCGTGGTGATGGATTCCATCAGGAATGAGGTCTCGAGAGTGATTAATATAAGTTGCAAGAACTTGTTTCGCAATCTATCTAAAATTAATTTGTATAAACTAAATCAAGCCAAATGACATTGTAGAAAACGACATTAATTTTTCAGGTGCAATGTTGGGCCTCAATATGGCGACGAACTCCCTTATACGTACGGTATCACCAACGATCGGGGGGATTATGCTGGAGAACCTGGGATTTTCGTCATTCGGTTACCTCGGCTTCCTGTCGTCTGGAATTGTTACTTTTGTGTTATTTATAAAATTTTGGGGCAAATCTTGATATGTGTAAATTCTTGATGTTATCGGAAAATAGAACTTTTTTTATCTGTATTGTTTAAATTCGGGTGTCTTTTTTGTTATTCTAGTACTTTTAACCCGTAACCAGCTGATTGTACAAACAACATAGATCCAGATCAGCCGTAACGCCGCGTCTGATCATGATTTATGTTGCTTGCTATTGAAGCAGGTGATTTAGCTCCACTATCCGAATAGCAAACAGCATTCTGTGCCGTCTGATCTGGCTCTATGCTGATTGCAAAAGCGACGTTTGTCGTTATTGGCAGGTTAAGGGTTAATAAATCATGTTGCTATCATGTGCCTCTATCGTATGAAATCACGAGTGTTTAATAAAATATCGTATGAAATCACCACGAGTGTTTAATAAAATATCGTATGAAATCACCACGAGTGTTTAATAAAATATCGTATGAAATCATGAGTGTTTAATAAAATATCGTATGAAATCATGAGTGTTTAATAAAATATCGTATGAAATCATGAGTGTTTAATAAAATATCGTATGAAATCATGAGTGTTTAATAAAATATCGTATGAAATCACCACGAGTGTTTAATAAAATATCGTATGAAATCACCACGAGTGTTTAATAAAATATCGTATGAAATCACGAGTGTTTAATAAAATATCGTATGAAATCACGAGTGTTTAATAAAATATCGCAAGAATCACCACGAGTGTTTAATAAAATATCGTATGAAATCACCACGAGTGTTTAATAAAATATCGCAAGAAATCACCACGAGTGTTTAATAAAATATCGCAAGAAATCACCACGAGTGTTTAATAAAATATCGCAAGAAATCACCACGAGTGTTTAATAAAATATCGTATGAAATCACCACGAGTGTTTAATAAAATATCGTATGAAATCACGAGTGTTTAATAAAATATCGTATGAAATCACGAGTGTTTAATAAAATATCGCAAGAAATCACCACGAGTGTTTAATAAAATATCGTATGAAATCACCACGAGTGTTTAATAAAATATCGCAAGAAATCACCACGAGTGTTTAATAAAATATCGCAAGAAATCACCACGAGTGTTCCATAAAATATCGCAAGAAATCACCACAGGTATTTCAAAATTAGTTTATCTTTAACATCTCTTGCTGGCGCAAGAATGACTTATTCATTGTATAAAAGGGATTTCTATGTTCTATTCTATTTCTATTTTTATTGAATACTTCCTGTTCAAGACATTGAATTCTAATATTAGAAAATGGTGCAATAGTGTGTTGCTAGGTTGTGTATTTGCAGATTTCATTTAGCAGAGTGCACATATAAACAAAAAACATAAGCTATGTATTGCTTTTGACCAACCTTGCAACACACAAGTGTACTCCCCCTACCACCTGGATATTTGTTATGATATCACAGCCAGTCTGGAAACAGGCTTCGATATATTTTGCCTGGTCAGTCAAATAAATATATTTTAATACCGAGATCATTAATTGGGCCGTATTGAGTTTCTGATAATATCAACGCCTGGGGAAACTTTGGGGGTATTCCGTGTAAGTATTGATTATCATTAATCCTATTAATAGGCTTATTAGCACGTGACTTAATTAATGACGTACTTGAATCGAAAGCGAGGGAATGAAATGTTGATCAAACTTTATAATTGGTAGCCATTGTTTACGAACTATAAATAATTTTAAAAAGTACAATGTGCGTCTGATTTGACATATTTACACAAGATTTAAGTCGTCCTTTCTTCAATTATGCCGAATCGACCCATTACCACTTAAACTTAATAGTTAAAATCTGCCATCTTGTCGATATAACACAGAAACGGGACATTATATGTTTGCATTGTAAATGAGGCTACGGGAGCATTCGTGTATTTTCGGAAATGATCGTGTATAATCGTGCCTGTTCGCCGATTTCCGAAAAGATTCCGTTTCTATTTTTAGCGATCTTATCTTGTAGATAAGAGTTGTCAACACCCTAGTAAATACGGGTGTAATGTAGGTGGCGCTACGCTCGCAAATCGAGTTTCCCCAGGCTGTCATTTTGCCAGAAGTAAATTGGTGACAAATAGACAGACTGGAACCCAGGCTGGTGTTTCCATTGCAAAAATATTTTATGGTAGCTGCATCACTCAGTCTCTAGCTTTTGAACGTCACACAAACTCTCCCAATGAAATGTGAAGATATTTGAATCAATGTCCATAACGTGTAATAACTACCGTACATACTCGCGTATAAGACGATCTCGCATATAAGACGACCCCGCCTACTTTGGTCCTGAAATATGTTGGTTTTTGCATGCACTCGTATATAAGACGGGTTAATAAAATAGACACCAGACATAATATTAATTGCACGTTTAGCCAGCGCAAATTGAAGACTTTTTCAGTTTAAAAATTTAATTTGTTTTTTTAGCACTTGGTGGTAAAAAACTCGTCTTATAGGCAAGTATGAACGGTTATATGTTTACGCCCCTTTTGCAAGCACAACAACCCAGAAAACATCATTATGTTGCTTGGTTATGTGTATATTCTAATCCTGTGTCGGTTGGAAGATTGTTAGCAGATTAAGACTACACAAAGCATTTCCAGGCATCATCTCCATAACCCCTTGTTGACTTCTCATCAAACTTGGCAGGAAGAACCAGAATCTATTTGTGCATGTTGTTATCTTCCAGAATACATAGTTCCCACGGCAGTCAAAAACACTGATAAGATCTTATCTTGGCAGCCATTTTGACTGGCAAGTTTTATTAACGGCAATTTCATGATTTTACTAGTAATTCTTTAATTGCAATAACTTTATTAATTTTGGTTTCTTAATATAACATTTTGTATGATTTTAAAGGTATTGAAATGTACTTTTTAAATATTAATTTATTTTTTGACATGTATGGATTATAAATTATAAGAATACTTGTACCTATTTTTGAAAGTCTATTTTCACAGTTGAAATATTAATGTACATGTAAATTATTATTTATTCGTTATTGATACGAAATTTGTGAAATGATACAAAAAATATGTCCAGGAGCTTTCCAACAATGTATGAACCATGGTGATGGGATGAAAAATAAATATTTTATGAAGAAAACCAAATTGCGCTACTATGTATTATATATAATATCTGATCAACTTTGTCAATAAAAATGGCAGCCACAGTAGGAATGATGCCATATGGGAACTATGTATTAGGTCAAATAATTTTATGTCGATTTTACGAATATTTTGACAATTAAACTACTTACATTAATCGCGGATGAAAGCGTATATGTAGTCATCCGTATGGGAGGAAACCGGAGTACCCGGAGAAAACCCACCTTTCCGATCTGGTGACCACCATGCCATCTCACATACTTCCCGGTCAGAGGATCGAACCCGGGTTGCATTAGTGAGAAGTGAGCTTGCTAACCACTGCGCTAACAACTGCGTTAGTCGGACAGCCAACAAAGCTTGTACTTGCTTTTTCTCCAAAAACTTTTGTTGGATTTTCACGAAACTTGGCAGTTAGTATCAATATGATGTCTAGATGTAATCCCCACTCTCAGGTTTTACATACATTTTCACCATAGACTATATACAGTCAAACCTGTATTAGTGGTCACCTCCATTAAACAGCCAACCTGCATTAAACAGCCAGTTTCCATATTCCCAATATGTTGTTTTATTATACATTTGATCTCTATTAAGCAGCCACCTGCGCTAAGCAGCCACTTTCTGTCATTCCCTTGACTGGCTGCTTAAGACAGGTTTGACTGTATTGCAAAACGTCTTCATTTATTCCAATGATACTCCAATGGGGTGGGGAGACGTGCATTTCTTGAAAATTAATACATTTTCTGCTGGTAAACATGTCATTTTTATAGTTTATATTTTTATGAGGTGTTTGTTTGTCTGTCTGTTAGCAGTCCACCTCCGTTGTCTAATTGTTAAGGTTGCTGACTTGTATACTGCTGTAACCTATCATCACTGATGGTCACAGGTTCAAACCACACTGAGCCCGTGTCTCAATTATGTGAAAAAATTGGCATTTTCTTACGGTGGTCGATGCACTAAGTACTGGTTAACTGCTGGAGGCTGCCCAGGAAAGGTGTTGAGTAAACTGCCCGCCGGCGGTACAGCCCAAAATATATTAGCAGGCTTAACCCTTTCAACACTACAGACCTCTAAATAGGCTTGCAAAAAGTGTAGATCCTGATGAGACGGCTCTTTTTGCCAGTAATAGTACTATTTTTAGACAAAATTACCCATTTTGATAAATGAACTGGTCCTAATGTAAATTTCTTATTAATTTATTGGTCTAAGCATATCGTGCACCAGGGATCCATGTAATCCAGGGATCGCCGGTTCGATCCCCAGTCTGACCCTAATAAAATTAAGTCTTTCAGATGGGACTTTAAACTGAGGTCTCGTGTCGGTGCTATACACCGTGCATGTAAAAGAACCAGAGGAGACTCTGGAATGGGTCTCTGTCTGTATCATTGCACTATCCTCCAAAGAGTTGGAGCATGGTTTTGACATATTTTGTTGTTTAGCTATGGTTAATGTGCTATGGTTGATATTTAGCTGGCCTTTGCTATGCTAGGGATGAACTATGGGCGATATTTAGCTCGCCTGTGCTATGGTTGATATTTAGCTCGCCTGTGCTATGGTTAATATTTAGCTCGCCTGTGCTATGGTTGATATTTAGCTCGCCTGTACTATGGTTGATATTTAGCTTGCCTGTGCTATGTTTTTAATATTTAGCTTGCCTGTGCTATGTTTTTAATATTTAGCTCGCCTGTACTATGGTTGATATTTAGCTCGCCTGTGCTATGGTTGATATTTAGCTGGCCTGTGCTATGGTTGATATTTAGCTCGCCTGTGCTATGGTTGATATTTAGCTCGCCTGTGCTATGGTTGATATTTAGCTCGCCTGTGCTATGGTTGATATTTAGCTCGACTGTGCTATGCTCGGGATGTGCAATGGTTGATATTTAGCTCGCCTGTGCTATGGTTGATATTTAGCTCGCCTGTGCTATGGTTAATATTTAGCTCGCCTGTGCTATGGTTGATATTTAGCTCGCCTGTGCTATGGTTGATATTTAGCTTGCCTGTGCTATGTTTTATGGTTAATATTTAGCTTGCCTGTGCTATGTTTGATATTTAGCTCGCCTGTGCTATGGTTGATATTTAGCTCGCCTGTGCTATGGTTGATATTTAGCTGGCCTGTGCTATGGTTGATATTTAGCTCGCCTGTGCTATGGTTGATATTTAGCTCGCCTGTGCTATGGTTGATATTTAGCTCGCCTGTGCTATGGTTGATATTTAGCTCGACTGTGCTATGCTCGGGATGTGCAATGGTTGATATTTAGCTCGCCTGTGCTATGGTTGATATTTAGCTCGCCTGTGCTATGGTTGATATTTAGCTTGTCTGTGCTATGGTTGATATTTAGCTTGTCTGTGCTATGGTTGATATTTAGCTTGTCTGTGCTATGGTTGATATTTAGCTTGGATGTGCTATGGTTGATATTTAGCTTGTCTGTGCTATGGTTGATATTTAGCTAGTCTGTGCTATTGTTGATATTTAGCTAGTCTGTGCTATGGTTGATATTTAGCTTGGATGTGCTATGGTTGATATTTAGCTTGTCTGTGCTATGGTTGATATTTAGCTAGTCTGTGCTATGGTTGATATTTAGCTTGGATGTGCTATGGTTGATATTTAGCTGGCCTGTGCTATGCTTGGGATGTGCTATGGTTGATATTTAGCTTGTCTGTGCTATGCTTGGGATGTGCTATGGTTGATATTTAGCTCACCTGTGCTATGCTAGGGATGTGCTATGGTTGATATTTAGCTTGCCTGTGCTATGGTTGATATTTAGCTTGCCTGTGCTATGGTTGATACGTGCTATGGTTGATATTTAGCTTGTCTGTGCTATGGTTGATATTTAGCTCGCCTGTGCTATGGTTGATATTTAGCTCGCCTGTGCTATGCTTGGGATGAGCTATGGTTGATATTTAGCTCGCCTGTCACGCTATGGTTGATATTTAGCTCACCTGTGCTATGCTTGGGATGAGCTATGGTTGATATTTAGCTGGCCTGTGTTATGGTTGATATTTAGCTAGCCTGTGCTATGCTTGATATTTAGCTCGTGTGCTATGGTTGATATTTAGCTTGCCTGTGCTATGGTTGATATTTAGCTAGCCTGTGCTATGGTTGATATTTAGCTCGCTGTGCTATGGTTGATATTTAGCTCGCTGTGCTATGGTTGATATTTAGCTTGGGATGTGCTATGGTTGATATTTAGCTTGGGATGTGCTATGGTTGATATTTAGCTCGCTGTGCTATGGTTGATATTTAGCTGGCTTGTGCTATGGTTGATATTTAGCTCGCCTGTGCTATGCTCGGGGTGAGCTATGGTTGATATTTAGCTTGCCTGTGCTATGCTCGGGATGAGCTATGGTTGATATTTAGCTCGCCTGTGCTATGGTTGATATTTAGCTAGCCTGTGCTATGGTCGATATTTAGCCCGCCTGTGCTATGGTTGATATTTAGCTCGCCTGTGCTATGCTCAGGGTGAGCTATGGTTGATATTTAGCTCGGGATGTGATATGGTTGATATTTAGCTCGGGATGTGCTATGGTTGATATTTAGCTCGGGATGTGCTATGGTTGATATTTAGCTCGGGATGTGCTATGGTTGATATTTAGCTCGGGATGTGCTATGGTTGATATTTAGCTCGCCTGTGCTATGGTTGATATTTAGCTTGCCTGTGCTATGGTTGATATTTAGCTAGCCTGTGCTATGGTTGATATTTAGCTCGCTGTGCTATGGTTGATATTTAGCTCGCTGTGCTATGGTTGATATTTAGCTTGGGATGTGCTATGGTTGATATTTAGCTTGGGATGTGCTATGGTTGATATTTAGCTCGCTGTGCTATGGTTGATATTTAGCTGGCATGTGCTATGGTTGATATTTAGCTCGCCTGTGCTATGCTCGGGATGAGCTATGGTTGATATTTAGCTTGCCTGTGCTATGCTCGGGATGTGCTATGGTTGATATTTAGCTCGCCTGTGCTATGGTCGATATTTAGCTAGCCTGTGCTATGGTCGATATTTAGCCCGCCTGTGCTATGGTTGATATTTAGCTCGCCTGTGCTATGCTCAGGGTGAGCTATGGTTGATATTTAGCTCGGGATGTGATATGGTTGATATTTAGCTCGGGATGTGCTATGGTTGATATTTAGCTCGGGATGTGCTATGGTTGATATTTAGCTCGGGATGTGCTATGGTTGATATTTAGCTCGGGATGTGCTATGGTTGAATTTAGCTCGCCTGTGCTATGGTTGATATTTAGCTCGCCTGTGCTATGCTCAGGTGAGCTATGGTTGATATTTAGCTCGCCTGTGCTATGCTCAGGGTGAGCTATGGTTGATATTTAGCTTGCCTGTGCTATGCTCGGGGTGAGCTATGGTTGATATTTAGCTCGCCTGTGCTATGCTCGGGGTGAGCTATGGTTGATATTAAGCTCGCCTGTGTTATGGTTGATATTTAGCTCGCCTGTGTTATGCTCGGGATGAGCTATGGGCGATATTTAGCTCGGGATGTGCTATGGTTGATATTTAGCTTGCCTGTGCTATGCTCAGGGTGAGCTATGGTTGATATTTAGCTTGCCTGTGCTATGCTCAGGGTGAGCTATGGTTGATATTTAGCTTGCCTGTGTTATGCTCAGGGTGAGCTATGGTTGATATTTAGCTTCCCACCGGGATGAGCTATGGTTGATATTTAGCTTGCCTGTGCTATGCTCGGGATGAGCTATACTCAGGGTGAGCTATGGTTGATATTTAGCCCGCCTGTGCTATGGTTGATATTTAGCTCGCCTGTGCTATGCTCAGCTATGGTTGATATTTAGCTCGCCTGTGCTATGCTCGGGATGAGTTATGGTTGATATTTAGCTGGCCTGTGCTATGCTCGGGATGAGTTATGGTTGATATTTAGCTGGCCTGTGCTATGCTCGGGGTGAGCTATGGTTGATATTTAGCTCGCCTGTGCTATGCTCGGGGTGAGCTATGGTTGATATTTAGCTCGCCTGTGTTATGGTTGATATTTGGCTTGCCTGTGTTATGGTTGATATTTGGCTTGCCTGTGTTATGGTTGATATTTGGCTTGCCTGTGTTATGGTTGATATTTAGCTCGCCTGTGCTATGGTTGATATTTAGCTCGCTGTGCTATGGTTGATATTTAGCTTGGGATGTGCTATGGTTGATATTTAGCTTGGGATGTGCTATGGTTGATATTTAGCTCGCTGTGCTATGGTTGATATTTAGCTGGCTTGTGCTATGGTTGATATTTAGCTCGCCTGTGCTATGCTCGGGGTGAGCTATGGTTGATATTTAGCTTGCCTGTGCTATGCTCGGGATGTGCTATGGTTGATATTTAGCTCGCCTGTGCTATGGTCGATATTTAGCTAGCTGTGCTATGGTCGATATTTAGCCCGCCTGTGCTATGGTTGATATTTAGCTCGCCTGTGCTATGCTCAGGGTGAGCTATGGTTGATATTTAGCTCGGGATGTGATATGGTTGATATTTAGCTCGGGATGTGCTATGGTTGATATTTAGCTCGGGATGTGCTATGGTTGATATTTAGCTCGGGATGTGCTATGGTTGATATTTAGCTCGGGATGTGCTATGGTTGATATTTAGCTCGCCTGTGCTATGGTTGATATTTAGCTCGCCTGTGCTATGCTCAGGGTGAGCTATGGTTGATATTTAGCTCGCCTGTGCTATGCTCAGGGTGAGCTATGGTTGATATTTAGCTTGCCTGTGCTATGCTCGGGGTGAGCTATGGTTGATATTTAGCTCGCCTGTGCTATGCTCGGGGTGAGCTATGGTTGATATTAAGCTCGCCTGTGTTATGGTTGATATTTAGCTCGCCTGTGTTATGCTCGGGATGAGCTATGGGCGATATTTAGCTTGGATGTGCTATGGTTGATATTTAGCTTGCCTGTGCTATGCTCAGGGTGAGCTATGGTTGATATTTAGCTTGCCTGTGCTATGCTCAGGGTGAGCTATGGTTGATATTTAGCTTGCCTGTGTTATGCTCAGGGTGAGCTATGGTTGATATTTAGCTTGCCTGTGCTATGCTCGGGATGAGCTATGGTTGATATTTAGCTTGCCTGTGCTATGCTCGGGATGAGCTATACTCAGGTGAGCTATGGTTGATATTTAGCCCGCCTGTGCTATGGTTGATATTTAGCTCGCCTGTGCTATGCTCAGCTATGGTTGATATTTAGCTCGCCTGTGCTATGCTCGGGATGAGTTATGGTTGATATTTAGCTGGCCTGTGCTATGCTCGGGGTGAGCTATGGTTGATATTTAGCTCGCCTGTGCTATGCTCGGGGTGAGCTATGGTTGATATTTAGCTCGCCTGTGTTATGGTTGATATTTGGCTTGCCTGTGTTATGGTTGATATTTGCTTGCCTGTGTTATGGTTGATATTTGGCTTGCCTGTGTTATGGTTGATATTTAGCTCGCCTGTGTTATGGTTGATATTGGCTTGCCTGTGCTATGGTTGATATTTAGCTCGCCTGTGCTATGGTTGATATTTAGCTCGCCTGTGCTATGGTTAATATTTAGCTTGTCTGTGCTATGCTCGGGATGAGCTATGGTTGATATTTAGCTTGCCTGTGCTATGCTCAGGGTGAGCTATGGTTGATATTTAGCCCGCCTGTGCTATGGTTGATATTTAGCTCGCCTGTGCTATGCTAGGGATGTGCTATGGTTGATATTTAGCTGGCCTGTGCTATGCTCAGGGTGAGCTATGGTTGATATTTAGCCCGCCTGTGCTATGGTTGATATTTAGCTGGCCTGTGCTATACTCAGGGTGAGCTATGGTTGATATTTAGCTGGCCTGTGCTATGCTCAGGGTGAGCTATGGTTGATATTTAGCCCGCCTGTGCTATGCTCGGGGTGAGCTATGGTTGATATTTAGCTCGCCTGTGCTATGCTCGGGGTGAGCTATGGTTGATATTTAGCTTGCCTGTGTTATGGTTGATATTTGGCTTGGCTGTGCTATGGTTGATATTTGGCTTGCCTGAGCTATGGTTGATATTTAGCTCGGGGTGAGCTATGGTTGATATTTAGCTTGGCTGTGCTATGGTTGATATTTAGCACGGGGTGAGCTATGGTTGATATTGGCTTGCTGTGCTATGGTTGATATTTAGCTCGGGGTGAGCTATGGTTGATATTTAGCTCGCCTGTGGTATGGTTGATATTTAGCTCGCCTGTGCTATGCTCGGGATGAGCTATGGTTGATATTTGGCTTGGCTGTGCTATGGTTGATATTTGGCTTGCCTGTGCTATGGTTGATATTTAGCTTGGGGTGAGCTATGGTTGATATTTAGCTTGGCTGTGCTATGGTTGATATTTAGCTCGGGGTGAGCTATGGTTGATATTTGGCTTGGCTGTGCTATGGTTGATATTTAGCTCGGGGTGAGCTATGGTTGATATTTAGCTCGCCTGTGCTATGGTTGATATTTAGCCCGCCTGTGCTATGGTTGATATTTAGCTCGCCTGTGCTATGCTCGGGATGAGCTATGGTTGATATTTAGCTGGCTTGGGATGTGCTATGGTTGATATTTAGCTCGCCTGTGCTATGCTCGGTATGAGCTATGGTTGATATTTAGCTTGCCTGTGCTATGCTCGGGATGAGCTATGGTTGATATTTAGCTTGCCTGTGCTATGCTCGGGATGAGCTATGGTTGATATTTAGCTTGCCTGTGCTATGCTCGGGATGAGCTATGGTTGATATTTAGCTTGCCTGTGCTATGCTCGGTATGAGCTATGGTTGATATTTAGCTTGCCTGTGCTATGCTCGGGATGAGCTATGGTTGATATTTAGCTGGGATGAGCTATGGGCGATATTTAGCTCGGGATGTGCTATGGTTGATATTTAGCTTGCCTGTGCTATGCTCAGGGTGAGCTATGGGCGATATTTAGCTCGGGATGTGCTATGGTTGATATTTAGCTCGCAAGTGCTATGCTAGGGATGTGCTATGGTTGATATTTAGCTCGCCTGTGCTATGCTCAGGGTGAGCTATGGTTGATATTTAGCTTGCCTGTGCTATACTCAGGGTGAGCTATGGTTGATATTTAGCTTGGGATGTGCTATGGTTGATATTTAGCTAGCCTGTGCTATGGTTGATATTTAGCTCGCTGTGCTATGGTTGATATTTAGCTTGCCTGTGCTATGGTTGATATTTAGCTCGCCTGTGCTATGCTCGGGATGAGCTATGGGCGATATTTAGCTCGCCTGTGCTAT
>CM026396.1:28543341-28645595 GCA_014843695.1 Archivesica marissinica | reverse complement strand
TCTCTAATGTTGTAAGAACTTGTGGCTCCACCCATGTTTGCTTTCTTTGCATAATTATATTGTATGTAGATTCTGTGTCATCTCTAATGTTGTAAGAACTTGTGGCTCCACCCATGTTTGCTTTCTTTGCATAATTATATTGTATGTAGATTCTGTGTCATCTCTAATGTTGTAAGAACTTGTGGCTCCACCCATTTTGCTTTCTTTGCATAATTATATTGTATGTAGATTCTGTGTCATCTCTAATGTTGTAAGAACTTGTGGCTCCACCATTTTTGCTTTCTTTGCATAATTATATTGTATGTAGATTCTGTGTCATCTCTAATGTTGTAAGAACTTGTGGCTCCACCCATTTTTGCTTTCTTTGCATAATTATATTGTATGTAATTCTGTGTCATCTCTAATGTTGTAAGAACTTGTGGCTCCACCCATTTGCTTTCTTTGCATATTTATTGTTGTAGATTCTGTGTCATCTCTAATGTTGTAAGAACTTGTGGCTCCACCCATTTTTGCTTTCTTTGCATAATATATTGTATGTAGATTCTGTGTCATCTCTAATGTTGTAAGAACTTGTGGCTCGTCTCTAATGTTGTAAGAACTTGTGGCTCGTCTCTAATGTTGTAAGAACTTGTGGCTCGTCTCTAATGTTGTAAGAACTTGTGGCTCCACCCATTTTTGCTTTCTTTGCATAATTATATTGTATGTAGATTCTGTGTCATCTCTAATGTTGTAAGAACTTGTGGCTCGTCTCTAATGTTGTAAGATTGTGGCTCGTCTCTAATGTTGTAAGAACTTGTGGCTCCACCCATTTTTGCTTTCTTTGCATAATTATATTGTATGTAGATTCTGTGTCATCTCTAATGTTGTAAGAACTTGTGGCTCGTCTCTAAATATTGTAAGATTCTGTGTCATCTCTAATGTTGTAAGAACTTGTGGCTCGTCTCTAATGTTGTAAGAACTTGTGGCTCCACCCATGTTTGCTTTCTTTGCATAATTATATTGTATGTAGATTCTGTGTCATCTCTAATGTTGTAAGAACTTGTGGCTCGTCTCTAATGTTGTAAGAACTTGTGGCTCCACCCATGTTTGCTTTCTTTGCATAATTATATTGTATGTAGATTCTGTGTCATCTCTAATGTTGTAAGAACTTGTGGCTCGTCTCTAATGTTGTAAGAACTTGTGGCTCCACCAATTTTGCTTTCTTTGCATAATTATATTGTATGTAGATTCTGTGTCATTCTAATGTTGTAAGAACTTGTGGCTCGTCTCTAATGTTGTAAGAACTTGTGGCTCCACCCATGTTTGCTTTCTTTGCATAATTATATTGTATGTAGATTCTGTGTCTCTCTAATGTTGTAAGAACTTGTGGCTCCACCCATGTTGCTTTCTTTGCATAATTATATTGTATGTAGATTCTGTGTCATCTCTAATGTTGTAAGAACTTGTGGCTCCACCCATTTTTGCTTTCTTTGCATAATTATATTGTATGTAGATTCTGTGTCATCTCTAATGTTGTAAGAACTTGTGGCTCCACCCATTTTTGCTTTCTTTGCATAATTATATTGTATGTAGATTCTGTGTCATCTCTAATGTTGTAAGAACTTGTGGCTCGTCTCTAATGTTGTAAGAACTTGTGGCTCCACCCATTTTTGCTTTCTTTGCATAATTATATTGTATGTAGATTCTGTGTCATCTCTAATGTTGTAAGAACTTGTGCTCGTCTCTAATGTTGTAAGAACTTGTGGCTCCACCCATTTTTGCTTTCTTTGCATAATTATATTGTATGTAGATTCTGTGTCATCTCTAATGTTGTAAGAACTTGTGCTCGTCTCTAATGTTGTAAGAACTTGTGGCTCCACCCATTTTTGCTTTCTTTGCATAATTATATTGTATGTAGATTCTTGTCTCTCTAATTTGTAAGAACTTGTGGCTCGTCTCTAATGTTGTAAGAACTTGTGGCTCCACCCATTTTTGCTTTCTTTGCATAATTATATTGTATGTAGATTCTGTGTCATCTCTAATTTGTAAGAACTTGTGGCTCGTCTCTAATGTTGTAAGAACTTGTGGCTCCACCCATTTTTGTTTCTTTGCATAATTTATTGTATGTAGATTCTGTGTCATCCTAATGTTGTAAAACTTGTGGCTCGTCTCTAATGTTGTAAGAACTTGTGGCTCCACCCATTTTTGCTTTCTTTGCATAATTATATTGTATGTAGATTCTGTGTCATCTCTAATGTTGTAAGAACTTGTGGCTCCACCCATTTTTGCTTTCTTTGCATAATTATATTGTATGTAGATTCTGTAGCAGAGCAGAGCAGAATATGAGTAAACTAATCTCGTAATTGAAGGGTCAATAAAGGGTTTCTATATTTGTTCATTTCAGTCGTATGTATCGAGTATCACTCAGTTGTGTGTTGTTCTGGCACCATTAACTGTCGGTCTCGCCTCGCAGAATATAGTGATCAGTAGTTCGCTCACAAAAACTGTCGACGATATCGACACAGGTATGTATAATGTTTTGAGACGGGATAAAGGAGGCACCAAGTCGATCAATTGATTGGTCGTTCTATCTCTTTTTCTATCCATCTCGTATCTCTTTTCAACTCTATTAAATTAACTTGGCGCATTCGCTTCAGGCGCGAAAAGCTGGAGTTCGAGCCCAACTGGAGCCGTTACGATTGTGCTCTTAGGCAAAGACATTTAAATTCCACGTTGCCTCTTCTCTCTCCCTCGTGGTGATGGATTCCATCAGGAATGAGGTCTCGAGAGTGATTAATATAAGTTGCAAGAACTTGTTTCGCAATCTATCTAAAATTAATTTGTATAAACTAAATCAAGCCAAATGACATTGTAGAAAACGACATTAATTTTTCAGGTGCAATGTTGGGCCTCAATATGGCGACGAACTCCCTTATACGTACGGTATCACCAACGATCGGGGGGATTATGCTGGAGAACCTGGGATTTTCGTCATTCGGTTACCTCGGCTTCCTGTCGTCTGGAATTGTTACTTTTGTGTTATTTATAAAATTTTGGGGCAAATCTTGATATGTGTAAATTCTTGATGTTATCGGAAAATAGAACTTTTTTTATCTGTATTGTTTAAATTCGGGTGTCTTTTTTGTTATTCTAGTACTTTTAACCCGTAACCAGCTGATTGTACAAACAACATAGATCCAGATCAGCCGTAACGCCGCGTCTGATCATGATTTATGTTGCTTGCTATTGAAGCAGGTGATTTAGCTCCACTATCCGAATAGCAAACAGCATTCTGTGCCGTCTGATCTGGCTCTATGCTGATTGCAAAAGCGACGTTTGTCGTTATTGGCAGGTTAAGGGTTAATAAATCATGTTGCTATCATGTGCCTCTATCGTATGAAATCACGAGTGTTTCATAAAATATCGTAAGAAATCACCACGAGTGTTTAATAAAATATCGCAAGAAATCACCACGAGTGTTTAATAAAATATCGCAAGAAATCACCATGAGTGTTCCATAAAATATCGCAAGAAATCACCATGAGTGTTTAATAAAATATCGCAAGAAATCACCACGAGTGTTTAATAAAATATCGCAAGAAATCACCATGAGTGTTCCATAAAATATCGCAAGAAATCACCATGAGTGTTTCATAAAATATCGCAAGAAATCACCATGAGTGTTCCATAAAATATCGCAAGAAATCACCACGAGTGTTTCATAAAATATCGTATGAAATCACCATGAGTGTTTCATAAAATATCGTATGAAATCACCATGAGTGTTTCATAAAATATCGCAAGAAATCACCATGAGTGTTTCATAAAATATCGCAAGAAATCACCATGAGTGTTTAATAAAATATCGTATGAAATCACCATGAGTGTTTAATAAAATATCGTATGAAATCACCATGAGTGTTTAATAAAATATCGTATGAAATCACCATGAGTGTTTAATAAAATATCGTATGAAATCACCATGAGTGTTTAATAAAATATCGTATGAAATCACCATGAGTGTTTAATAAAATATCGTATGAAATCACCATGAGTGTTTAATAAAATATCGCAAGAAATCACCATGAGTGTTTAATAAAATATCGTATGAAATCACCATGAGTGTTTAATAAAATATCGTATGAAATCACCATGAGTGTTTAATAAAATATCGCAAGAAATCACCATGAGTGTTTAATAAAATATCGTAGAATCACCATGAGTGTTTAATAAAATATCGTATGAAATCACCATGAGTGTTTAATAAAATATCGCAAGAAATCACCATGAGTGTTTAATAAAATATCGCAAGAAATCACCATGAGTGTTTAATAAAATATCGCAAGAAATCACCATGAGTGTTTAATAAAATATCGCAAGAAATCACCATGAGTGTTTAATAAAATATCGCAGAAATCACCACGAGTGTTTAATAAAATATCGTATGAAATCACCATGAGTTTTTAAAATATCGCAAGAAATCACCATGAGTGTTTAATAAAATATCGCAAGAAATCACCATGAGTGTTTAATAAAATATCGCAAGAAATCACCATGAGTGTTTAATAAAATATCGCAAGAAATCACCATGAGTGTTTAATAAAATATCGCAAGAAATCACCATGAGTGTTCCATAAAATATCGCAAGAAATCACCACGAGTGTTTAATAAAATATCGTATGAAATCACCACAGGTATTTCAAAATTAGTTTATCTTTAACATCTCTTGCTGGCGCAAGAATGACTTATTCATTGTATAAAAGGGATTTCTATGTTCTATTCTATTTCTATTTTTATTGAATACTTCCTGTTCAAGACATTGAATTCTAATATTAGAAAATGGTGCAATAGTGTGTTGCTAGGTTGTGTATTTGCAGATTTCATTTAGCAGAGTGCACATATAAACAAAAAACATAAGCTATGTATTGCTTTTGACCAACCTTGCAACACACAAGTGTACTCCCCCTACCACCTGGATATTTGTTATGATATCACAGCCAGTCTGGAAACAGGCTTCGATATATTTTGCCTGGTCAGTCAAATAAATATATTTTAATACCGAGATCATTAATTGGGCCGTATTGAGTTTCTGATAATATCAACGCCTGGGGAAACTTTGGGGGTATTCCGTGTAAGTATTGATTATCATTAATCCTATTAATAGGCTTATTAGCACGTGACTTAATTAATGACGTACTTGAATCGAAAGCGAGGGAATGAAATGTTGATCAAACTTTATAATTGGTAGCCATTGTTTACGGAACTATAAATAATTTTAAAAAGTACAATGTGCGTCTGATTTGACATATTTACACAAGATTTAAGTCGTCCTTTCTTCAATTATGCCGAATCGACCCATTACCACTTAAACTTAATAGTTAAAATCCGCCATCTTGTCGATATAACACAGAAACGGGACATTATATGTTTGCATTGTAAATGAGGCTACGGGAGCATTCGTGTATTTTCGGAAATGATCGTGTATAATCGTGCCTGTTCGCCGATTTCCGAAAAGATTCCGTTTCTATTTTTAGCGATCTTATCTTGTAGATAAGAGTTGTCAACACCCTAGTAAATACGGGTGTAATGTAGGTGGCGCTACGCTCGCAAATCGAGTTTCCCCAGGCTGTCATTTTGCCAGAAGTAAATTGGTGACAAATAGACAGACTGGAACCCAGGCTGGTGTTTCCATTGCAAAAATATTTTATGGTAGCTGCATCACTCAGTCTCTAGCTTTTGAACGTCACACAAACTCTCCCAATGAAATGTGAAGATATTTGAATCAATGTCCATAACGTGTAATAACTACCGTACATACTCGCGTATAAGACGATCTCGCATATAAGACGACCCCGCCTACTTTGGTCCTGAAATATGTTGGTTTTTGCATGCACTCGTATATAAGACGGGTTAATAAAATAGACACCAGACATAATATTAATTGCACGTTTAGCCAGCGCAAATTGAAGACTTTTTCAGTTTAAAAATTAATTTGTTTTTTTAGCACTTGGTGGTAAAAAACTCGTCTTATAGGCAAGTATGAACGGTTATATGTTTACGCCCCTTTTGCAAGCACAACAACCCAGAAAACATCATTATGTTGCTTGGTTATGTGTATATTCTAATCCTGTGTCGGTTGGAAGATTGTTAGCAGATTAAGACTACACAAAGCATTTCCAGGCATCATCTCCATAACCCCTTGTTGACTTCTCATCAAACTTGGCAGGAAGAACCAGAATCTATTTGTGCATGTTGTTATCTTCCAGAATACATAGTTCCCACGGCAGTCAAAAACACTGATAAGATCTTATCTTGGCAGCCATTTTGACTGGCAAGTTTTATTAACGGCAATTTCATGATTTTACTAGTAATTCTTTAATTGCAATAACTTTATTAATTTTGGTTTCTTAATATAACATTTTGTATGATTTTAAAGGTATTGAAATGTACTTTTTAAATATTAATTTATTTTTTGACATGTATGGATTATAAATTATAAGAATACTTGTACCTATTTTTGAAAGTCTATTTTCACAGTTGAAATATTAATGTACATGTAAATTATTATTTATTCGTTATTGATACGAAATTTGTGAAATGATACAAAAAATATGTCCAGGAGCTTTCCAACAATGTATGAACCATGGTGATGGGATGAAAAATAAATATTTTATGAAGAAAACCAAATTGCGCTACTATGTATTATATATAATATCTGATCAACTTTGTCAATAAAAATGGCAGCCACAGTAGGAATGATGCCATATGGGAACTATGTATTAGGTCAAATAATTTTATGTCGATTTTACGAATATTTTGACAATTAAACTACTTACATTAATCGCGGATGAAAGCGTATATGTAGTCATCCGTATGGGAGGAAACCGGAGTACCCGGAGAAAACCCACCTTTCCGATCTGGTGACCACCATGCCATCTCACATACTTCCCGGTCAGAGGATCGAACCCGGGTTGCATTAGTGAGAAGTGAGCTTGCTAACCACTGCGCTAACAACTGCGTTAGTCGGACAGCCAACAAAGCTTGTACTTGCTTTTTCTCCAAAAACCTTTGTTGGATTTTCACGAAACTTGGCAGTTAGTATCAATATGATATCTAGATGTAATCCCCACTCTCAGGTTTTACTGCCGTTTGAACATTTTCACCATAGACTATATACAGTCAAACCTGTATTAGTGGTCACCTCCATTAAACAGCCAACCTGCATTAAACAGCCAGTTTCCATATTCCCAATATGTTGTTTTATTATACATTTGATCTCTATTAAGCAGCCACCTGCGCTAAGCAGCCACTTTCTGTCATTCCCTTGACTGGCTGCTTAAGACAGGTTTGACTGTATTGCAAAACGTCTTCATTTATTCCAATGATACTCCAATGGGGTGGGGAGACGTGCATTTCTTGAAAATTAATACATTTTCTGCTGGTAAACATGTCATTTTTATAGTTTATATTTTTATGAGGTGTTTGTTTGTCTGTCTGTTAGCAGTCCACCTCCGTTGTCTAATTGTTAAGGTTGCTGACTTGTATACTGCTGTAACCTATCATCACTGATGGTCACAGGTTCAAACCACACTGAGCCCGTGTCTCAATTATGTGAAAAAATTGGCATTTTCTTACGGTGGTCGATGCACTAAGTACTGGTTAACTGCTGGAGGCTGCCCAGGAAAGGTGTTGAGTAAACTGCCCGCCGGCGGTACAGCCCAAAATATATTAGCAGGCTTAACCCTTTCAACACTACAGACCTCTAAATAGGCTTGCAAAAAGTGTAGATCCTGATGAGACGGCTCTTTTTGCCAGTAATAGTACTATTTTTAGACAAAATTACCCATTTTGATAAATGAACTGGTCCAAATGTAAATTTCTTATTAATTTATTGGTCTAAGCATATCGTGCACCAGGGATCCATGTAATCCAGGGATCGCCGGTTCGATCCCCAGTCTGACCCTAATAAAATTAAGTCTTTCAGATGGGACTTTAAACTGAGGTCTCGTGTCGGTGCTATACACCGTGCATGTAAAAGAACCAGAGGAGACTCTGGAATGGGTCTCTGTCTGTATCATTGCACTATCCTCCAAAGAGTTGGAGCATGGTTTTGACATATTTTGTTGTTTAGCTATGGTTAATGTGCTATGGTTGATATTTAGCTGGCCTTTGCTATGCTAGGGATGAACTATGGGCGATATTTAGCTCGCCTGTGCTATGGTTGATATTTAGCTCGCCTGTGCTATGGTTAATATTTAGCTCGCCTGTGCTATGGTTGATATTTAGCTCGCCTGTACTATGGTTGATATTTAGCTTGCCTGTGCTATGTTTTTAATATTTAGCTTGCCTGTGCTATGTTTTTAATATTTAGCTCGCCTGTACTATGGTTGATATTTAGCTCGCCTGTGCTATGGTTGATATTTAGCTGGCCTGTGCTATGGTTGATATTTAGCTCGCCTGTGCTATGGTTGATATTTAGCTCGCCTGTGCTATGGTTGATATTTAGCTCGCCTGTGCTATGGTTGATATTTAGCTCGACTGTGCTATGCTCGGGATGTGCAATGGTTGATATTTAGCTCGCCTGTGCTATGGTTGATATTTAGCTCGCCTGTGCTATGGTTGATATTTAGCTTGTCTGTGCTATGGTTGATATTTAGCTTGTCTGTGCTATGGTTGATATTTAGCTTGTCTGTGCTATGGTTGATATTTAGCTTGGATGTGCTATGGTTGATATTTAGCTTGTCTGTGCTATGGTTGATATTTAGCTAGTCTGTGCTATTGTTGATATTTAGCTAGTCTGTGCTATGGTTGATATTTAGCTTGGATGTGCTATGGTTGATATTTAGCTTGTCTGTGCTATGGTTGATATTTAGCTAGTCTGTGCTATGGTTGATATTTAGCTTGGATGTGCTATGGTTGATATTTAGCTGGCCTGTGCTATGCTTGGGATGTGCTATGGTTGATATTTAGCTTGTCTGTGCTATGCTTGGGATGTGCTATGGTTGATATTTAGCTCACCTGTGCTATGCTAGGGATGTGCTATGGTTGATATTTAGTTTGCCTGTGCTATGGTTGATATTTAGCTTGCCTGTGCTATGGTTGATATTTAGCTTGCCTGTGCTATGGTTGATATTTAGCTTGTCTGTGCTATGGTTGATATTTAGCTCGCCTGTGCTATGGTTGATATTTAGCTCGCATGTGCTATGCTTGGGATGAGCTATGGTTGATATTTAGCTCGCCTGTGCTATGGTTGATATTTAGCTCACCTGTGCTATGCTTGGGATGAGCTATGGTTGATATTTAGCTGGCCTGTGCTATGCCTGGGATGAGCTATGGTTGATATTTAGCTAGCCTGTGCTATGCTTGGGATGAGCTATGGTTGATATTTAGCTGGCCTGTGCTATGCTTGGGATGAGCTATGGTTGATATTTAGCTCGCCTGTGCTATGGTTAATATTTAGCTCGCCTGTGCTATGCTCGGAACGAGCTATGGTTGATATTTAGCTCGCCTGTGCTATGGTTAATATTTAGCTCGCATGTGCTATGGTTGATATTCAGCTTGTCTGTGCTATGCTCGGGATGTGCTATGGTTGATATTTAGCTGGCTTGTGCTATGCTCGGGATGAGCTATGGTTGATATTTAGCTTGCCTGTGCTATGCTCGGGATGTGCTATGGTTGATATTTAGCTTGTTTGTGCTATGGTCTGGATGTGCTATGGTTGATATTTAGCTTGCCTCTGTTATGGTTGATATTTAGCTCGGGATGTGCTATGGTTGATATTTAGCTTGCCTGTGCTATGGTTGATATTTAGCTAGCCTGTGCTATGGTTGATATTTAGCTCGCTGTGCTATGGTTGATATTTAGCTCGCTGTGCTATGGTTGATATTTAGCTTGGGATGTGCTATGGTTGATATTTAGCTTGGGATGTGCTATGGTTGATATTTAGCTCGCTGTGCTATGGTTGATATTTAGCTGGCTTGTGCTATGGTTGATATTTAGCTCGCCTGTGCTATGCTCGGGGTGAGCTATGGTTGATATTTAGCTTGCCTGTGCTATGCTCGGGATGTGCTATGGTTGATATTTAGCTCGCCTGTGCTATGGTCGATATTTAGCTAGCCTGTGCTATGGTCGATATTTAGCCCGCCTGTGCTATGGTTGATATTTAGCTCGCCTGTGCTATGCTCAGGGTGAGCTATGGTTGATATTTAGCTCGGGATGTGATATGGTTGATATTTAGCTCGGGATGTGCTATGGTTGATATTTAGCTCGGGATGTGCTATGGTTGATATTTAGCTCGGGATGTGCTATGGTTGATATTTAGCTCGGGATGTGCTATGGTTGATATTTAGCTCGCCTGTGCTATGGTTGATATTTAGCTTGCCTGTGCTATGGTTGATATTTAGCTAGCCTGTGCTATGGTTGATATTTAGCTCGCTGTGCTATGGTTGATATTTAGCTCGCTGTGCTATGGTTGATATTTAGCTTGGGATGTGCTATGGTTGATATTTAGCTTGGGATGTGCTATGGTTGATATTTAGCTCGCTGTGCTATGGTTGATATTTAGCTGGCTTGTGCTATGGTTGATATTTAGCTCGCCTGTGCTATGCTCGGGGTGAGCTATGGTTGATATTTAGCTTGCCTGTGCTATGCTCGGGATGTGCTATGGTTGATATTTAGCTCGCCTGTGCTATGGTCGATATTTAGCTAGCCTGTGCTATGGTCGATATTTAGCCCGCCTGTGCTATGGTTGATATTTAGCTCGCCTGTGCTATGCTCAGGGTGAGCTATGGTTGATATTTAGCTCGGGATGTGATATGGTTGATATTTAGCTCGGGATGTGCTATGGTTGATATTTAGCTCGGGATGTGCTATGGTTGATATTTAGCTCGGGATGTGCTATGGTTGATATTTAGCTCGGGATGTGCTATGGTTGATATTTAGCTCGCCTGTGCTATGGTTGATATTTAGCTCGCCTGTGCTATGCTCAGGGTGAGCTATGGTTGATATTTAGCTCGCCTGTGCTATGCTCAGGGTGAGCTATGGTTGATATTTAGCTTGCCTGTGCTATGCTCGGGGTGAGCTATGGTTGATATTTAGCTCGCCTGTGCTATGCTCGGGGTGAGCTATGGTTGATATTAAGCTCGCCTGTGTTATGGTTGATATTTAGCTCGCCTGTGTTATGCTCGGGATGAGCTATGGGCGATATTTAGCTCGGGATGTGCTATGGTTGATATTTAGCTTGCCTGTGCTATGCTCAGGGTGAGCTATGGTTGATATTTAGCTTGCCTGTGCTATGCTCAGGGTGAGCTATGGTTGATATTTAGCTTGCCTGTGTTATGCTCAGGGTGAGCTATGGTTGATATTTAGCTTGCCTGTGCTATGCTCGGGATGAGCTATGGTTGATATTTAGCTTGCCTGTGCTATGCTCGGGATGAGCTATACTCAGGGTGAGCTATGGTTGATATTTAGCCCGCCTGTGCTATGGTTGATATTTAGCTCGCCTGTGCTATGCTCAGCTATGGTTGATATTTAGCTCGCCTGTGCTATGCTCGGGATGAGTTATGGTTGATATTTAGCTGGCCTGTGCTATGCTCGGGATGAGTTATGGTTGATATTTAGCTGGCCTGTGCTATGCTCGGGGTGAGCTATGGTTGATATTTAGCTCGCCTGTGCTATGCTCGGGGTGAGCTATGGTTGATATTTAGCTCGCCTGTGTTATGGTTGATATTTGGCTTGCCTGTGTTATGGTTGATATTTGGCTTGCCTGTGTTATGGTTGATATTTGGCTTGCCTGTGCTATGGTTGATATTTAGCTCGCCTGTGCTATGGTTGATATTTAGCTCGCTGTGCTATGGTTGATATTTAGCTTGGGATGTGCTATGGTTGATATTTAGCTTGGGATGTGCTATGGTTGATATTTAGCTCGCTGTGCTATGGTTGATATTTAGCTGGCTTGTGCTATGGTTGATATTTAGCTCGCCTGTGCTATGCTCGGGGTGAGCTATGGTTGATATTTAGCTTGCCTGTGCTATGCTCGGGATGTGCTATGGTTGATATTTAGCTCGCCTGTGCTATGGTCGATATTTAGCTAGCCTGTGCTATGGTCGATATTTAGCCCGCCTGTGCTATGGTTGATATTTAGCTCGCCTGTGCTATGCTCAGGGTGAGCTATGGTTGATATTTAGCTCGGGATGTGATATGGTTGATATTTAGCTCGGGATGTGCTATGGTTGATATTTAGCTCGGGATGTGCTATGGTTGATATTTAGCTCGGGATGTGCTATGGTTGATATTTAGCTCGGGATGTGCTATGGTTGATATTTAGCTCGCCTGTGCTATGGTTGATATTTAGCTCGCCTGTGCTATGCTCAGGGTGAGCTATGGTTGATATTTAGCTCGCCTGTGCTATGCTCAGGGTGAGCTATGGTTGATATTTAGCTTGCCTGTGCTATGCTCGGGGTGAGCTATGGTTGATATTTAGCTCGCCTGTGCTATGCTCGGGGTGAGCTATGGTTGATATT
Source organism: Archivesica marissinica (assembly GCA_014843695.1). Classification (NCBI taxonomy): domain Eukaryota; kingdom Metazoa; phylum Mollusca; class Bivalvia; order Venerida; family Vesicomyidae; genus Archivesica; species Archivesica marissinica. Next base: position 28,633,095 of record CM026396.1, on the reverse strand, counting down.
AAGCTCGCCTGTGTTATGGTTGATATTTAGCTCGCCTGTGTTATGCTCGGGATGAGCTATGGGCGATATTTAGCTTGGGATGTGCTATGGTTGATATTTAGCTTGCCTGTGCTATGCTCAGGGTGAGCTATGGTTGATATTTAGCTTGCCTGTGCTATGCTCAGGGTGAGCTATGGTTGATATTTAGCTTGCCTGTGTTATGCTCAGGGTGAGCTATGGTTGATATTTAGCTTGCCTGTGCTATGCTCGGGATGAGCTATGGTTGATATTTAGCTTGCCTGTGCTATGCTCGGGATGAGCTATACTCAGGGTGAGCTATGGTTGATATTTAGCCCGCCTGTGCTATGGTTGATATTTAGCTCGCCTGTGCTATGCTCAGCTATGGTTGATATTTAGCTCGCCTGTGCTATGCTCGGGATGAGTTATGGTTGATATTTAGCTGGCCTGTGCTATGCTCGGGGTGAGCTATGGTTGATATTTAGCTCGCCTGTGCTATGCTCGGGGTGAGCTATGGTTGATATTTAGCTCGCCTGTGTTATGGTTGATATTTGGCTTGCCTGTGTTATGGTTGATATTTGGCTTGCCTGTGTTATGGTTGATATTTGGCTTGCCTGTGTTATGGTTGATATTTAGCTCGCCTGTGTTATGGTTGATATTTGGCTTGCCTGTGCTATGGTTGATATTTAGCTCGCCTGTGCTATGGTTGATATTTAGCTCGCCTGTGTTATGGTTGATATTTAGCTTGTCTGTGCTATGCTCGGGATGAGCTATGGTTGATATTTAGCTTGCCTGTGCTATGCTCAGGGTGAGCTATGGTTGATATTTAGCCCGCCTGTGCTATGGTTGATATTTAGCTCGCCTGTGCTATGCTAGGGATGTGCTATGGTTGATATTTAGCTGGCCTGTGCTATGCTCAGGGTGAGCTATGGTTGATATTTAGCCCGCCTGTGCTATGGTTGATATTTAGCTGGCCTGTGCTATACTCAGGGTGAGCTATGGTTGATATTTAGCTGGCCTGTGCTATGCTCAGGGTGAGCTATGGTTGATATTTAGCCCGCCTGTGCTATGCTCGGGGTGAGCTATGGTTGATATTTAGCTCGCCTGTGCTATGCTCGGGGTGAGCTATGGTTGATATTTAGCTTGCCTGTGTTATGGTTGATATTTGGCTTGGCTGTGCTATGGTTGATATTTGGCTTGCCTGAGCTATGGTTGATATTTAGCTCGGGGTGAGCTATGGTTGATATTTAGCTTGGCTGTGCTATGGGATATTTAGCACGGGGTGAGCTATGGTTGTATATTGGCTTGGCTGTGCTATGGTTGATATTTAGCTCGGGGTGAGCTATGGTTGATATTTAGCTCGCCTGTGGTATGGTTGATATTTAGCTCGCCTGTGCTATGCTCGGGATGAGCTATGGTTGATATTTGGCTTGGCTGTGCTATGGTTGATATTTGGCTTGCCTGTGCTATGGTTGATATTTAGCTTGGGGTGAGCTATGGTTGATATTTAGCTTGGCTGTGCTATGGTTGATATTTAGCTCGGGGTGAGCTATGGTTGATATTTGGCTTGGCTGTGCTATGGTTGATATTTAGCTCGGGGTGAGCTATGGTTGATATTTAGCTCGCCTGTGCTATGGTTGATATTTAGCCCGCCTGTGCTATGGTTGATATTTAGCTCGCCTGTGCTATGCTCGGGATGAGCTATGGTTGATATTTAGCTGGCTTGGGATGTGCTATGGTTGATATTTAGCTCGCCTGTGCTATGCTCGGTATGAGCTATGGTTGATATTTAGCTTGCCTGTGCTATGCTCGGGATGAGCTATGGTTGATATTTAGCTTGCCTGTGCTATGCTCGGGATGAGCTATGGTTGATATTTAGCTTGCCTGTGCTATGCTCGGGATGAGCTATGGTTGATATTTAGCTTGCCTGTGCTATGCTCGGTATGAGCTATGGTTGATATTTAGCTTGCCTGTGCTATGCTCGGGATGAGCTATGGTTGATATTTAGCTGGGATGAGCTATGGGCGATATTTAGCTCGGGATGTGCTATGGTTGATATTTAGCTTGCCTGTGCTATACTCAGGGTGAGCTATGGTTGATATTTAGCTCGGGATGTGCTATGGTTGATATTTAGCCCGCCTGTGCTATGGTTGATATTTAGCTCGCCTGTGCTATGCTAGGGATGTGCTATGGTTGCTATTTAGCTCGCCTGTGCTATGCTTGGGGTGAGCTATGGTTGATATTTGGCTGGCCTGTGCTATGGGCGATATTTAGCTCGGGATGTGCTATGGTTGATATTTAGCTCGCCTGTGCTATACTCAGGGTGAGCGATATTTAGCTTGCCTGTGCTATGCTCGGGGTGAGCTATGGTTGATATTTAGCTTGCCTGTGCTATGCTCGGGATGTGCTATGGTTGATATTTAGCTCGCCTGTGCTATGGTTGATATTTAGCTAGCCTGTGCTATAGTTGATATTTAGCTAGCCTGTGCTATGGTTGATATTTAGCTAGCCTGTGCTATGGTTGATATTTAGCTAGCCTGTGCTATGGTTGATATTTAGCTTGCCTGTGCTATGGTTGATATTTAGCTCACCTGTGCTATGCTCGGGATGAGCTATGGGCGATATTTAGCTCAGGGTGAGCTATGGTTGATATTTAGCTCGGGTTGATATTTAGCTCGCCTGTGCTATGCTCAGGGTGAGCTATGGTTGATATTTAGCTCGCCTGTGCTATGCTCGGGATGAGCTATGGTTGATATTTAGCTCGCCTGTGCTATGGTTGATATTTAGCTCGCCTGTGTTATGGTTGATATTTAGCTCGCCTGTGCTATGCTCGGGATGAGCTATGGTTGATATTTAGGTTGGGATGTGCTATGGTTGATATTTAGCTAGCCTGTGCTATGCTCGGGATGTGCTATGGTTGATATTTAGCTCGCCTGTGCTATACTCAGGGTGAGCTATGGTTGATATTTAGCTCGCTGTGCTATGGTTGATATTTAGCTTGCCTGTGCTATGGTTGATATTTAGCTCGCCTGTGCTATGCTCGGGATGTGCTATGGTTGATATTTAGCTGGGATGAGCTATGGGCGATATTTAGCTCGGGATGTGCTATGGTTGATATTTAGCCCGCCTGTGCTATGGTTGATATTTAGCTCGCCTGTGCTATGCTCGGGATGAGCTATGGTTGATATTTAGCTCGCCTGTGCTATGCTCGGGGTGAGCTATGGTTGATATTTAGCTGGCCTGTGCTATGCTCGGGATGAGCTATGGTTGATATTTAGCTCGCCTGTGCTATGCTAGGGTTGATATTTAGCTCGCCTGTGCTATGCTCGGTATGAGCTATGGTTGATATTTAGCTGGCCTGTGCTATGCTCGGGGTGAGCTATGGTTGATATTTTGCTCGGGGTGAGCTATGGTTGATATTTAGCTCGGGATGTGCTATGGTTGATATTTAGCTCGCCTGTGCTATACTCAGGGTGAGCTATGGTTGATATTTAGCCCGCCTGTGCTATGGTTGATATTTAGCTAGCCTGTGCTATGGTTGATATTTAGCTCGCCTGTGCTATGCTCGGGATGAGCTATGGTTGATATTTAGCTTGGGATGTGCTATGGTTGATATTTAGCTAGCCTGTGCTATGGTTGATATTTAGCTCGGGATTTAGCTCGCCTGTGCTATACTCAGGGTGAGCTATGGTTGATATTTAGCTTGGGATGTGCTATGGTTGATATTTAGCTAGCCTGTGCTATGGTTGATATTTAGCTAGCCTGTGCTATGGTTGATATTTAGCTTGCCTGTGCTATGGTTGATATTTAGCTTGCCTGTGCTATGCTCGGGATGTGCTATGGTTGATATTTAGCTGGGATGAGCTATGGGCGATATTTAGCTCGGGATGTGCTATGGTTGATATTTAGCCCGCCTGTGCTATGGTTGATATTTAGCTCGCCTGTGCTATGCTCAGGGTGAGCTATGGTTGATATTTAGCTCGCCTGTGCTATGCTCGGGATGAGCTATGGTTGATATTTAGCTCGCCTGTGCTATGCTCGGGGTGAGCTATGGTTGATATTAAGCTCGGGATGAGCTATGGTTGATATTTAGCTCGCCTGTGCTATGCTCGGTATGAGCTATGGTTGATATTTAGCTGGCCTGTGCTATGCTAGGGGTGAGCTATGGTTGATATTTAGCTCGCCTGTGTTATGTTTGTCTTGGCTGTGCTATGGTTGATATTTGGCTTGCCTGTGCTATGGTTGATATTTAGCTTGCCTGTGCTATGGTTGATATTTAGCCCGCCTGTGCTATGGTTGATATTTAGCTCGCCTGTGCTATGCTCGGGATGAGCTGTGGTTGATATTTAGCTGGCCTGTGCTATGCTCGGGGTGAGCTAAATATCAACCATAGCTCACCCTGAGCATAGCACAGGCCAGCTATGGTTGATATTTAGCTTGGGCTATGGTTGATATTTAGCTTGGGCTATGGTTGATATTTAGTTCGCCTGTGCTATGGTTCATATTTGGCCTGTCTGTGCTATGCACAGTATAGCCGAGTCACCCAGTGTCCATCACAGTATAGCCGGGTCATCCAGCATCCATCCACCGTATAGCCGAGTCATCCGGCGCCCATCCACAGTGTATAGCTGGGTCATCCAGCGTCGATCCACAGTAGAGCCGGGTCATCCAGCGTCCATCCACAGTATAGCCGGGTCATCCAGCGTCCATCCACAGTATAGCCGAGTCATCCAGCGTCCATCCACAGTATAGCCGAGTCATCCACAGTATAGCCGAGTAATCCAGCGTCCATCCACAGTATAGCCCGAGTAATCCAGCGTCCATCCACAGTATAGCTGGGTCATCCACAGTATAGCCGAGTCATCCAGCGTCCATCCACAGTATAGCCGAGTCATCCAGCGTCCATCCACAGTATAGCCGAGTCATCCATCCACAGTATAGCCGAGTCATCCATCCACAGTATAGCCGAGTCATCCAGCGTCCATCCCCAGTATAGCCAGGTAATCCATTCACAGTATAGCTGGATCATCCATTCACAGTATAGCTGGATCATCCAGCGTCCATCCACAGTATAGCCGAGTCATCCATCCACAGTATAGCTGGGTCATCCAGCGTCCAGTTGGGTCATCCAGCATCCATCCACAGTATAGCCGAGTAATCCAGCGTCCATCCCCAGTATAGCCAGGTAATCCATTCACAGTATAGCTGGATCATCCAGCGTCCATCCACAGTATAGCTGGGTCATCCAGCGTCCATCCCCAGTATAGCCAGGTAATCCATTCACAGTATAGCTGGATCATCCATTCACAGTATAGCTGGGTCATCCAGCATCCATCCACAGTATAGCCGGGTCATCCAGCCACAGTATAGCCGGATCACCCAGCATCCATCCACAGTATAGCCGGATCACCCAGCATCCATCCACAGTATAGCCGGGTCATCCAGTGTCCATCCACAGTATAGCCGAGTCATCCATCCACAGTATAACTGGGTCATCCAGCGTCCATCCACAGTATAGCCGGGTCATCCAGCATCTATCCACAGTATAGCCGAGTCATCCAGCGTACATCCACAGTATAGCCGGGTCATCCAGTGTAGCCGGATCACCCATCCACAGTATAGCCAGGTCATCCAGCGTCCATCCAGTCATCCAGCAAAAGAAAAATTGTTGGAACTAACAATTTGCTTAGACAATTCCTTACATTATACACCATAGAATTATTGTTGTGCATCGGTGTATTTTAATTCAGTTTCATTGAAAATGAGAGAAAAACCATCCACAAAGTACACTCGGCCTATGGAAGGAGCCAGCTTAAAATCAAAACCAAAATTTTACCCCTTCACTTATGGCCCAGAATACGTAAATAATTATCCAAAAAAATAAAAGCAATAATTTACTTCTGGAGGCGTATCCCCCAATAAATGTTAACCCTTTCAACACTACAGACCGCTAAATAGGCTTACAAAAAGTGTAGATCAAGATGAGCCGGCTCATGAGGATCTACACTTTTTGCCAGTAAAATTACCCATTTTGATAAATGAACTGGTCCAAAATGTAATTTTATTGGTCTAAAAATAGCATGGACAAGTCCATGTCAGTTACATGGTGTAGAATGGGTTATTTGTTTCGGCTATTGTTCATCTACTAGCCACCCTGTGGAGGATATAGTGCTAGATGATACACAAGACGGGATTCTATTTTAGAAACATGCTCAGTGTATAGCACCCGTATATCATATCTCAGAAACATGCTCGGTGTATAGCACCCATATATCATATCTCAGAAACATGCTCGGTGTATAGCACACGTATATCATATCTCAGAAACATGCTCGGTGTATAGCACCCATATATCATATCTCAGAAACATGCTCGGTGTATAGCACCCGTATATCATATCTCAGAAACATGCTCGGTGTATAGCACCCGTATATCATATATCAGAAACATGCTCGGTGTATAGCACCCGTATATCATATCTCAGAAACATGCTCGGTGTATAGCACCCGTATATCATATAGCACCCGTATATCATATCTCCATTTGTTGACCCTATTGCGAGATCGAACCTGCGATCTCTGTATTTGCAGTCCAACAACGTGCTAACTACTGACCTGTTCCATTAACATTGTAGTTTCAACATAAGAATATCAAGGTGAGTGCCTCTAGGCCATTTGTATTGTAAAATCATAAAACATTGAACAGTATTGAAATTGTGAAATATCCAGATTATATATATATTCGGAACATTTCGGTGCATTGTATAATGTTGTTAATTCTTAAGAGACATCGATGAGATACTCTCTAAAAGTAGATAGGTCCTATTAAGTCGTTTTCTTTGTTTGAAAAACAAATGATTACAACTACTGGTAGGACCTATTTACATTTCGGGATAAATCGGACATTATCTGCCAAGGGAGGTAATAGAAAAACCAGCGATGTCTCTCGTTAAATTTACAATTAAAAATTACCACATTGATGTCCAGTTTGTCATTTTACCGTACATGTGAATGACGTGACCCATTATAATTTCAGGGGGACAATAAAACGCATGTTTGGCCAGTTCAAAGTTTTCCATGAGCTTTCTGGATACCATTTTAACACACACAAATTTAAATATTATTTATTTATTATTTTAGCACTCGCTTATAAGAAGGGAAGCCACTTTGAGGCCATAATCTGGTGGTAAAAACCTTGTCTTGTAGGAGAGTTTGTACGGTAGTCAAAAACAAAAATTAAAAACAAATCCTAAAAGGACTTCAAACTTGTTAGTCAAAACTGTGCAAGCAGCCAGTTTCAAATTCCTTGTGTTAGTCAAAACTGTGCAAGCAGCCAGTTTCAAATTCCTTGTGTTAGTCAAAATTGTGCAAGCAGCTAGTGTCAAATTACTTGTGTTAGTCAAAACTGTGCAAGCAGCCAGTTTCATATTACTTGTTACAGTCAGTTTCATATTACTTGTGCTAGTCAAAACTGTGCAAGCAGCCAGTTTCATATTACTTGTGCTAGTCAAAACTGTGCAAGCAGCCAGTTTCAAATTCCTTGTGCTAGTCAAAATTGTGCAAGCAGCCAGTTTCAAATTACTTGTGCTAGTCAAAATTGTGCAAGCAGCCAGTTTCATATTACTTGTGCAAGCAGCCAGTTTCATATTACTTGTGCTTGTCAAAACTGTGCAAGCAGCCAGTTTCAAATTACTTGTTACAGTCAAAATTGTGCAAGCAGCCAGTTTCATATTAATTGTGTTATGCATGGCTGGTAGTTTGACAGTAAATGCATAAAGATCACTTACACTATAGTTGAACAGTTACATCATGTTTCTCGGCACCATTACCGATTATACACACACCGACAAATAAACACCCATTATATGATTCAGAATAACATCAAGCTAAAGGGCGACTTGGGCGAACATCAAGCTAAAGGGCGACCATCAAGCTAAAGGGCGACTTGGGCGAACATCAAGCTAAAGGGCGACTTGGGCGAAATAGTAGACTCTTGACTTAGCCCCTACTTTTTTAAAATTTTCATACAAAAATTCTTCGCCCCTAATTTTTTAAATTTTCATACAAAAATTATGTCCAGTAAGATACACTGGCCCATTATAAAGTACCGTACTCATTTTGTTGAAATAACGCCATTTAAAGACGCAAACGCGCGTTTTCTCACTTCTCCCAAATATTCCGACCTACAATGAGCCCTGGTAACCTCGATGGTACTAACATATTGGCCTACATCTAGACCAGAAAGGGCTAAATTGACACCTGTGTTAAACAACGGCCATAAACACTAGGCCATGGACGCCTCTTATATGTGCAAAGTTTACCAATAGAAATTTCTTTTTATTTAACGTCGCTACCGGTTGCACTCTTATATGTGCAAAGTTTACCAAAATATTTTTTTTTTAATTTAACGTTGCTACCGGTTTCCCATTGGAGCGACAGGCAGTTTACCTAACAACACCTTACCTGGGCCGGCTCCAGCGGTTAACCAGTACTTGGTGCACCAACCTCTGTAAGAAACTGCCAACTTTTTTCATATAAAATGAAACACGGTCTGAGTGGGGCTCGAACCCGTGACCTTCAGTGATGATAGGTTACAGTGGTATACAAGTCAGCGACCGTAACCGCTCAACCTCGGAGGCGGACCTAATGAACATTTTATTTTCAAATATAATACAAACACTCGCAACATTATTCCTTGTACTAAAAAATCACAACATAATTTTCCTTGTACTCAAAAATCACAACATAAGTTATGTACACCACAACCTATAAAGCATAGACATTCAAAGAAGATTGGTTAAGCATAGAAATTCAAAGATTGGGTTAAGCATATAAATTCGAAGAAGATTGGGTTAAGCATAGAAATTCAAAGATTCGGTTAAGCATAGAAATTCAAAGAAGATTGGGTTAAGCATAGAAATTCAAAGAAGATTGGGTTAAGCATAGAAATTCAAAGAAGATTGGGTTAAGCATAGAAATTCAAAGAAGATTGGGTTAAGCATAGAAATTCAAAGAAGATTGGGTTAAGCATAGAAATTCAAAGATTGGGTTAAGCATAGAAATTCAAAGATTGGGTTAAGCATAGAAATTCAAAGAAGATTGGGTTAAGCATAGAAATTCAAAGAAGATTGGGTTAAGCATAGAAATTCAAAGAAGATTGGGTTAAGCATAGAAATTCAAAGAAGATTGGGTTAAGCATAGAAATTCAAAGAAGATTGGGTTAAGCATAGAAATTCAAAGAAGATTGGGTGGACAAAAGTTCATGACTTATGTATCCTTGGGCTGAATTCCATGGCTTAATTACTAAATTCTTTAGAAAACTGCTTTCGACTCGAAAGGGTTCATTCTAGGTCAGTTTGAGAGAAGTGAGAAAGGACGCGATGGCGTCCTTGTGTTACTTAATAAATTGCCAACAAATATGGTTAAGCTGCACAGTATGACCATTAAATACAATGTTTGAATAGAAGGAGTGCTTTATGATGGGCCAGTGTAGCTTACTGGCCAATATTTTGTATGAAAATTGTAAAAAAAAATTAAGGGAGAAGTGGGCCCCCAGAGGGCGAAATATTCGCCCTCAGGACCCTGACTTCGCCCTCTGGGGGCCCACCTTTCCATTAATATTTTTTTTTAATTTTTATATAAAAAGTTGAATAGAAGGAGTGCTTTATAATGGGCCAGTGTATCTTACTGGCCAACATTTTGTATGAATAATTTTTTTTTAAGGGAGAAGTGGGCGCCCAGAAGGTTAAGTCAGGTCCCTAGGGAGAATATTTCGCCCACATCATACTCTAGAATGATCCCTGCTTGAGTTGAATTCCATGGAAAATGTTAAGACCACAACATATCGTTTTGAAATATCTTCTATTGTCATAAAGTAGGAAACATTTAAATTATTCCTGTTTTTCTATATAAAAACCCCAATCCAAAATGCAAATTAAAAAAAAACCAATCCAAATTTTAAAAAAACCCAATCCAAATTTAAAAAAACCCAATCCAAAATGCAAATTTTAAAAAAACCCAATCCAAAATGCAAATTAAAAAAAAAACCCAATCCAAAATGCAAATTTAAAAAAAAACCAATCCAAAATGCAAATTAAAAAAAACCAATCCAAAATGCAAATTTAAAAAAAAACCCAATCCAAAATGCAAATTAAAAAAAAAACCAATCCAAAATGCAAATTTAAAAATAAACAAACCAATGCAAATTACCGTATCTCTTAATTATATTTGTATCAACATTGTGAAACACCGAGAACATCTATTTGCAAATCAGCATCAATCGAATATATTATTATGTCCTTAACACCCAAAAGAAACACAAGGTGTGAATTTTTAATCATCGTTGAATTCCACCACATATACTAGTAATAATCAATTTCATTAAAGCGACACTACATCAGTGAAAACGCAAATTTCTTCAAAATGTATTTTTCTATTATATGGTTTAATTTTCCTCCAAATATTTGCCTCAAAAACCGAGTATTTCAACTAATAAACAAACGTCGTATACGCGGTTTGTTGACATAACAAAGTAATTTAAATAGGGTCGACATCCATGCGTAATACAACTCGTGTATCCTGAATAACTCGATTTATTGTAAAGATTTACCGTTATATCTCACATGCGTGCCTATGCATATTTATTTGTAGACTAATCTTATTTAAATTATTATTTAGTTTTGACTCAGATGACAAACAAACGGCAATTCAGGAGCATGGATGACCATTACATGAAATCCTACTTTAAATTTTTGAAAGTTTGCAGACCACAAAAACACTGTTTATTGATTCAATGTTACTGTTTGTATGTATTCCGAGAAATATGTAGTAGCAATGCATTTATACGTGAAATATTTTTTTTTATTGCTTTTTGAGATGTAATGTCGCTTTAACTCTTTCAGCGCCAATGTCGCATAAAAGCGACTTTGTAAAGAAGTAGAGAACCCGATCGGACAGAATAGAACATGCCGTCTGATCAGGCTATAGTGGAGCTGAAGCACCTGTCTGAATAGCAAACAACATAGATCCTGATCAGACGTGGCATTACGCCGCGGCTGATCTGGATCTATGTTGTTTGCAAATGCTCTGAATTTATTCGGCACTGAAAGAGTTAATGAGTCTATGCACTAGACAATCATCTAAAATAATCCATATGTTCTCAGTTTCATGTAATAATCCGCATTTAAAAGTGTATCGCTAGAACAATGTTTGCAATATAGAACCATGTAAATAGAAAATAAAATTGTTAAATGGTGCCTTTCTTTTGCATTTAAGTAAATATACACATTTTACTTAAATTTAAAAAAAAATCTGTTTTCACAGCATTTGGTATTTTAGTATTATAGCAAAACGTATGCGTATTATAATGATGCCAAAAATTCATGTCTGCTAATCTTTTGAAATATGTTCCATTAAATGTGTTAACCATATTTTTTAATCTTCAATTTCAAAATAAATTGTCTTTTTACAAATTGATGGCTCATGCAACAAATACCGGTACAATTAGCCTAAGATCTTAATTCATTATATTATATATGTATAAACATTATAAAACAAGAAAAGTATGTAAAATATGACAAGTCTGGGGCAATACGGTCATGGCATGAAAACGTTTGCCAAATTTTCACATTTAATTTCCAGTGGTAGAGCGTCGGATTTGGAATCGGAATGGTCCCGGGTTCGATACTCGGTCAGGCCACTGGCGTATGTAGTGTCATTGGTCCAGTGGTAGAGTGTCGGATTTGGAATCGGAATGGTCCCGGGTTCGATACTCGGTCATGCCACTGGCGTATGTAGTGTCATTGGTCCAGTGGTAGAGCGTCGGATTTGGAATCGGAATGGTCCCGGGTTCGATACTCGGTCAGGCCACTGGCGTATGTAGTGTCATTGGTCCAGTGGTAGAGCGTCGGATTTGAAATCGGAATGGTCCCGGGTTCGATACTCGGTCAGGCCACTGGCGTATGTAGTGTCATTGGTCCAGTGGTAGAGCGTCGGATTTGAAATCGGAATGGTCCCGGGTTCGATACTCGGTCAGGCCACTGGCGTATGTAGTGTCATTGGTCCAGTGGTAGAGCGTCGGATTTGGAATCGGAATGGTCCCGGGTTTGATACTCGGTCAGGCCACTGGCGTATGTAGTGTCATTGAGCAAGGCACCTCACATTCATTGCTTAGTACCAGTTACTGTAAATCACTTTATATTCGCGTGAGCTTTATTTCGCGAATACGACCACCAAACTTATTTCACGGATTTATGAATTCGCGGACAACGCTGTAAATCATAAATTCGCATAAGTGTATTGAGGTGCATTGCGGTAATAGAATAGTGTGACTGACACGAGAACGCCACCATTGCCATTGGATAACTTATAATTTGTATGTAAATGTATAATTATGATATTGTAGTTTCGTTTTGTTTTTTCTTGGATTAAATACTTACTATTGTTATGTTAGGATTAACTTTAAGTCAGGTTTTATTGAATAAACATTCCACACACTATCATGGAATGACAGGTAAACGTTTGCATATTTTCAGACAACATTTTTCGGATACAATGTTTCGGACATACCCTTGGCAGTAAAATATACGCGATATTTATAAATTCGCGAGGTAGTCCATTCGCTAATAATAGCGAAAATAAAAACACCGCGAATAATACCAGATTTACAGTAACCACTTGGGTCGGATAAATCTATCCAGGAAAACATGTTTACATCCACGTAAGGGGTTTGACATATATTGGAAATGGAACATACATACATTTTCTAACAAAATGTTAACGTTTGTAAATATACTACAACATTGTCCATTCTAATATATCCTGTTGTTCTTATCTGTCCAATGACCTGACTCGTCATAAAACAATATTTGTATTAAATATCAAAAGACAAGTTTGTAGAGTTTCATATAAACGTTGTAACAAATACAGGACTGGTAAATAATGAAATATTGGCTATTTAATAGTACCCTTTATCCATACAGGGCTCATTAGGGGCGAAATAATCACCCTAGGGACCCTGACTTAGCCCCCACTTCTCCCTATAAAAAAAACTTTTTACAATTTCACATAAAATATTGTCCAGTAAGATGTCCTTCATTATAATGCATTTCCTCTATTCAAAAGTGTCAAATTGTGATTTTTAACATTATTTTGCTGAAATTGATTAAAATAACACAATTTAAGGATGCAATCACTTCTCCCAGAAATAATGACCTAGAGACAGCCCTACTTTTGTATGAAACGTTTGAATTCTAATGCAAGTTCAAACCCCATCAAGAGGATGAGCTTGTGAAAGATCTACTATTCACAGTAATGGATGCTTCTGACATTGCAGCATTTTGTGTTTTACGTTTATTTATCGTCGCTACCGGTTGCCCATATCAGCGACGCCTCCTGAAGAGATTAGTCATTTTAGATTTTTGGAGGATAGAGCAATGATACAGACAAAGACCCATTCCAGAGTCTCATCTGGTTCTTTTACATGCACGGTGTACAGCACCGACACGAGACCTCGGCTTAAAGTCCCATCTGAAAGACTTTTAATTTTATTAGGGTCAGACAGGGGGATCGAACCTGCGATCCCTGGATTACCAGTGCAGCGTGTTACCACTGGACTACAGACTCGTCTGTAATTGAAATGTGTCACACAAACATACACTTATACTGGACTACAGAATACTACTAGAATTCAATATTTCCATCATGTGGTCCCTAGAATTCAATATTTCTATCCTGTGGTCCCTAGAATTCAATATTTCTATCCTGTGGTCCCTAGAATTCAATATTTCTCTCCTGTGGTCCCTAGAATTCAATATTTCTATCCTGTGGTCCCTAGAATTCAATAGTTCTATCATGTGGTCCCTAGAATTCAATATTTCTATCCTGTGGTCCCTAGAATTCAATAGTTCTATCATGTGGTCCCTAGAATTCAATAGTTCTATCATGTGGTCCCTAGAATTCAATAGTTCTATCATGTGGTCCCTAGAATTCAATAGTTCATCATGTGGTCCCTAGAATTCAATATTTCATCATGTGGTCCCTAGAATTCAATATTTCATCATGTGGTCCCTAGAATTCAATATTTCCATCATGTGGTCCCTAGAATTCAATAGTTCATCATGTGGTCCCTATAATTCAATAGTTATATCATATGGTCCCTATAATTCAATATTTCCATCCTGTGGTCCCTAGAATTCAATAGTTCTATCATGTGGTCCCTAGAATTCAATATTTCCATCCTGTGGTCCCTAGAATTCAATAGTTCTATCATGTGGTCCCTAGAATTCAATATTTCCATCATGTGGTCCCTAGAATTCAATATTTCCATCATGTGGTCCCTAGAATTCAATAGTTCATCATGTGGTCCCTATAATTCAATAGTTATATCATATGGTCCCTATAATTCAATATTTCCATCCTGTGGTCCCTAGAATTCAATAGTTCTATCATGTGGTCCCTAGAATTCAATATTTCCATCCTGTGGTCCCTAGAATTCAATAGTTCTATCATGTGGTCCCTAGAATTCAATATTTCCATCATGTGGTCCCTAGAATTCAATATTTCCATCATGTGGTCCCTAGAATTCAATAGTTCATCATGTGGTCCCTATAATTCAATAGTTATATCATATGGTCCCTATAATTCAATATTTCCATCCTGTGGTCCCTAGAATTCAATATTTCCATCCTGTGGTCCCTAGAATTCAATATTTCCATCCTGTGGTCCCTAGAATTCAATATTTCCATCATGTGGTCCCTAGAATTCAATATTTCTATCATGTGGTCCCTAGAATTCAATATTTCTATCATGTGGTCCCTAGAATTCAATATTTCATCATGTGGTCCCTAGAATTCAATATTTCTATCATGTGGTCCCTATAATTCAATATTTCTATCATGTGGTCCCTAGAATTCAATAGTTCCATCATGTGGTCCCTAGAATTCAATATTTCTATCCTGTGGTCCCTATAATTCAATATTTCCATCATGTGGTCCCTATAATTCAATATTTCCATCATGTGGTCCCTAGAATTCAATATTTCTATCCTGTGGTCCCTAGAATTCAATATTTCTATCCTGTGGTCCCTAGAATTCAATAGTTATATCATGTGGTCCCTAGAATTCAATAGTTCTATCATGTGGTCCCTAGAATTCAATAGTTCTATCATGTGGTCCCTAGAATTCAATAGTTCATCATGTGGTCCCTAGAATTCAATATTTCATCATGTGGTCCCTAGAATTCAATAGTTCATCATGTGGTCCCTAGAATTCAATATTTCCATCATGTGGTCCCTAGAATTCAATAGTTCATCATATGGTCCCTATAATTCAATATTTCCATCCTGTGGTCCCTAGAATTCAATAGTTCTATCATGTGGTCCCTATAATTCAATATTTCCATCCTGTGGTCCCTAGAATTCAATAGTTCTATCATGTGGTCCCTAGAATTCAATATTTCCATCATGTGGTCCCTAGAATTCAATATTTCCATCATGTGGTCCCTATAATTCAATATTTCCATCCTGTGGTCCCTAGAATTCAATATTTCCATCCTGTTCCCTAAATTCAATATTTCCACTGTGGTCCCTAGAATTCAATATTTCTATCCTGTGGTCCCTAGAATTCAATATTTCTATCATGTGGTCCCTAGAATTCAATATTTCCATCATGTGGTCCCTAGAATTCAATAGTTCCATCATGTGGTCCCTAGAATTCAATATTTCCATCATGTGGTCCCTAGAATTCAATATTTCCATCCTGTGGTCCCTATAATTCAATATTACATCATGTGGTCCCTAGAATTCAATAGTTCTATCATGTGGTCCCTAGAATTCAATATTTCATCTGTGGTCCCTAGAATTCAATATTCATCCTGTGGTCCCTACATCCTGTGGTCCCTAGAATTCAATATTTTCCTGTGGTCCCTAGAATTCAATATTCATGTGGTCCCTAGAATTCAATATTCATCATGTGGTCCCTAGAATTCAATATTTCCATCATGTGGTCCCTAGAATTCAATATTTCTATCATGTGGTCCTAAATTCAATATTTCATCTTGGTCCCTAGAATTCAATAATTCTATCATGTGGTCCCTAGAATTCAATATTTCTATCCTGTGGTCCCTAGAATTCAATATTTCTATCCTGTGGTCCCTAGAATTCAATATTTCCATCATGTGGTCCCTATAATTCAATATTTCCATCATGTGGTCCCTAGAATTCAATATTTCTATCCTTGTCCCTAAATCAAATCTTCCTAGAATTCAAATCTGTGGTCCCTAGAATTCAATATTTCTATCCTGTGGTCCCTAGAATTCAATAGTTATATCATGTGGTCCCTAGAATTCAATAGTTCTATCATGTGGTCCCTAGAATTCAATAGTTATATCATGTGGTCCCTAGAATTCAATAGTTCATCATGTGGTCCCTAGAATTCAATATTTCATCATGTGGTCCCTAGAATTCAATAGTTCATCATGTGGTCCCTAGAATTCAATATTTCCATCATGTGGTCCCTAGAATTCAATAGTTCATCATATGGTCCCTATAATTCAATATTTCCATCCTGTGGTCCCTAGAATTCAATAGTTCTATCATGTGGTCCCTATAATTCAATATTTCCATCCTGTGGTCCCTAGAATTCAATAGTTCTATCATGTGGTCCCTAGAATTCAATATTTCCATCATGTGGTCCCTAGAATTCAATATTTCCATCATGTGGTCCCTATAATTCAATATTTCCATCCTGTGGTCCCTAGAATTCAATATTTCCATCCTGTGGTCCCTAGAATTCAATATTTCTATCCTGTGGTCCCTAGAATTCAATATTTCTATCATGTGGTCCCTAGAATTCAATATTTCCATCATGTGGTCCCTAGAATTCAATAGTTCTATCATGTGGTCCCTAGAATTCAATAGTCCCCAAACAAACACTGTGGTCCCTAGAATTCAATATTTCATCCCCAGAATTCAAATTTCATCATGTGGTCCCTAGAATTCAATATTTCTATCATGTGGTCCCTAGAATTCAATAGTTCTATCATGTGGTCCCTAGAATTCAATATTTCTATCCTGTGGTCCCTAGAATTCAATAGTTCTATCATGTGGTCCCTAGAATTCAATATTTCCATCATGTGGTCCCTAGAATTCAATATTCCATCATGTGGTCCCTAGAATTCAATATTTCATCATGTGGTCCCTAGAATTCAATATTTCCATCATGTGGTCCCTATAATTCAATATTTCCATCCTGTGGTCCCTAGAATTCAATATTTCCATCCTGTGGTCCCTAGAATTCAATATTTCTATCCTGTGGTCCCTAGAATTCAATATTCTATCATGTGGTCCCTAGAATTCAATATTTCCATCATATGGTCCCTAGAATTCAATATTTCTATCATGTGGTCCCTAGAATTCAATAGTTCCATCATGTGGTCCCTAGAATTCAATATTTCTATCCTGTGGTCCCTATAATTCAATATTTCCATCATGTGGTCCCTAGAATTCAATATTTCTATCATGTGGTCCCTATAATTCAATAGTTCTATCCTGTGGTCCCTAGAATTCAATATTTCTATCATGTGGTCCCTAGAATTCAATATTTCCATCCTGTGGTCCCTAGAATTCAATATTTCCATCATGTGGTCCCTATAATTCAATATTTCCATCCTGTGGTCCCTAGAATTCAATATTTCTATCATGTGGTCCCTAGAATTCAATAGTTCTATCATGTGGTCCCTAGAATTCAATATTTCTATCCTGTGGTCCCTAGAATTCAATATTTCTATCATGTGGTCCCTAGAATTCAATATTTCTATCATGTGGTCCCTAGAATTCAATATTTCTATCCTGTGGTCCCTAGAATTCAATATTTCTATCCTGTGGTCCCTATAATTCAATAGTTCTATCATGTGGTCCCTAGAATTCAATAGTTCCATCAAAAGAAATTTTATTTCTTGGAATGTGCATTACACAAAATAAAACGGACGGATGACCGGTCCAATAGTCTTATTTTCAAAACTGATGTATTCAACTTTAAGCAAAAATTATTGCATCATACTTCAGTGCTACTGGAAATTTCCAATACTATCTTCAAACTTAATTCCTGATATAACATGATTTCTCAGGGTGAGTGGAAATTTCCAATACTATCTTGAAGCTTAATTCCCGATATAACATGATTTCTGAGGGTGAGTGGAAATTTCCAATACTATCTTCAAGCTTAATTCCCGATATAACATGATTTCTCAGGGTGAGTGGAAATTTCCAATACTATCTTCAAGCTTAATTCCCGATATAACATGATTTCTGAGGGTGAGTGGAAATTTCCAATACTATCTTGAAGCTTAATTCCCGATATAACATGATTTCTCAGGGTGAGTGGAAATTTCCAATATTATCTTCAAGCTTAATTCCCGATATAACATGATTTCTCAGGGTGAGTGGAAATTTCCAATACTATCTTCAAGCTTAATTCCCGATACATGATTTCTTAGGGGGGAGTGGAAATTTTAGATAATTTGTATAGTACATACAGTCAAACCTGCGTTAGTGGTCACCTCTATTAAGCAGCCAACCTCTATTAAGCAGCCTGTTTCCCCAATATGTTTTTTATTATATATTTGACTTATATTAAACAGCCACCCGTGGCTGGCTGCTTAAGACCGGTTTGACTGTACAGTCAAACCTGTGTTAGTGGTCACCTCCATTAAGCAGCCAGCCTGTATTAAGCAGCCACTTTCCAGATTCCCAATATGTTGTTATATTATACATTTGACCTCTATTAAGCAGCCACCTGTGCTAAGCAGCCACTTTCTGTGATTCCCTTGGCTGGCTGCTTAACACAGGTTTCACTGTATATCAATACTGCTGATCAGCAACATGGCTGGCTGCTTAAGACAGGTTTGACTGTATACGAGTTCTCAGTAAGTGGAAATTTCCGTTAAATCTATTCACGGTCCTGGAAGATGCCATACAGCTTCTGGAGGTGAGAGGAAATGTTCTGTAGTCGCTGCATAGATGGTCATGTTCTACTACTATCGCTTCATGTGGTCTCCTGAAGCTTCATCTGTTTAATGGCATTGTTTACTCTGACCACAAGGCGATTCTCAAAATCAAAATCCTTATGTTTGTCCTGAAATCAGAGATAAATGATACAACAGCAACAATAGTTTATTGCGTAAAACATCTATAAGACATTTAAAGCAAATACAATAATTACACATTGTAGTGGGTACACAAAAGTAATTACCAAGAGGTCTCTTTAATAAAATATTGTGAAAAGATAGCAATTCGAATTACAAGGATCTGTTCTGCATAAATATGCGTATGGTGGGTTGTATGTATTAGTATGATTATTTAAATATTAAAATGTATTAATGTCCACTCCTACTGATTAATGCATAATATATACATAACACAGTCTATATACGTTATGTCAGTGATTTGGTTTAAGCATATTTTTATTTATCAAGATAAACATGACATATAACATCTGTACATATAACATCCATACAATACAACTATCAAGACATGTGGATTGAATTGAAAGCTACAGGAGCTTATGGTCATTCTCTTCAAAGTGATTTGATTGGTTCATTCTGAGATTTAAACTCGCCTGAACCAATCAGAAGCCATGGGTCTACCACAATAATCTCCCCTTTATTCTATTAATCACATAATCGAATAGCCACATAGCAGCTAACCCTAGCCGGACGGACATATGGACATGGGTAACTCTTAATTCCCATTGCCACCTCATCACCGTGTGAACCATGGGTGGGGAGAGGAACGCGATTATAAAATAAGTTTTAACAACTTGTATTAATCCGTTGATGAAAATTGCAGATGAAAGTGTATACATGGTCCTTTGCATGTGAATTTTTCTCTGTTTATTTTTATGGTTTAAAGTCACTTGGAATATTTGTCGACTCTCTCGCTATTAATTTATACAAATTTATTTTAGCTCGATTGCGAAACAAGTTCTTAGAACTTATATTAATCACTCTCGAGACCTCATTCCTGATGGAATTCATCGCCACGAGGGAGAGAAGAGGCAATGTGGAATTTAAATGCCTTGCCTAAGGGCACAATCATAACGGCTCCAGCGGGGCTCGAACTCCGCACCTGAAGCGAACGCGCATCCACTGCGCTATCACGACTTCCACAATCCCGCTATTATTGGTGGAGGAATACTACGGGTGCCCCCAAGCAGTATTTCAGGAGGCATGGGCGGGCACCTGGCTTCCTCACACGCATACGGGTGCCCCCCAAGCAGTATTTCAGGAGGCATGGACGGGCATCTGGCTTCCTCACACGCATACGGGTGCCCCCCAAGCAGTATTTCAGGAGGCATGGGCGGGCACCTGGCTTCCTCACATGCATACGGGTGCCCCCAAGTAGTTTTTCAGGAGGCATGGACGGGCACCTGGCTTCCTCACACGCATGAATTCGACACACCCACATTGGGATTCGAACCTACAGCAGTGAGGAGCAGGCTCTATCTTTGAATGTGAGGGAAGCCGGAGTACAAAGAGGAAGTCAACCCGTCTTGTCTGATCTAGTCACCCACACACCATCTCAAAAAAACTTCCGAGGCAAAGGATCAAACCAATAAACTAAAGTGTTTATATGTTGATTGTGTCCGTGCCTGAAAAACCTTTACGCCGTAAATTTGGATTTAGTGAGGACCACATATATAAACAAACATTACTTGTACCAAGTGTTATGTGTAGTGTGCAAATTCTTTGGTTATCTCGAAGTCGGATCACAGTCCCATATCAGACACTATCATTTTACATATAACTGGCTCCGTTTATATAGAATTTCGTTAAGTCAAACTTCGGTTATGTAGATATACAGGGTTCATTCTAGGTCAGAATTTTTGGGAGAAGTGAGAAAGCGCGTGATCGCTTCCTTAAATGGTGTTCTTTAATATACTTCTGCAAAATAGGGATAAAATGCACAGTACAACAATTAAATACAACATTTGAATAGAAGGAGGGCCAGTGTATTTTACTAGACAAAATTTTGTTTTTGCTTTACACCGTGCACGTAAAAGAACCAGGTCTCGTATCGGTGCTTTACATCGTGCACGTAAAAGAACCAGGTCTCGTGTCGGTGCTTTACACCGTGCACGTAAAAGAACCAGGTCTCGTGTCGGTGCTTTACACCGTGCACGTAAAAGACCAGGTCTCGTGTCGGTGCTTTACACCGTGCACGTAAAAGAAGCAGAGATTCTGGAATGGGTCTCTGTCTGTATCATTGCGCTATCCTCCAAAAATATAAAATGACTAATCTCTTCATTAGGCGTCGCTCATATGGGCAACCGGTAGCGACGATAAATAAACGTAAAACACACATGTTCAACATACGCTTACCTTTATCTCGCTAAGCAACGACCTGGCCTTTCCTGTAGTCTGCAAAATGAATAAATACTACATACAATAGATGCCACATCTTCATGCAACAATGCATTCCTCCCTGCTTGCCAATAATCACAGCTCATTCTAGGTCAGAATATTTGGGAGAAGTAAGTAGCACGTTCGCTTCAAGTGCAAAAGACCCGCAGTTCGAGCCCCACTGGAGCAGTTACGCTTGTGCCCTTAGGCAAGGCATTTAAATCCCTCGTGGCGATGGATTCCATCAGGAATGAGGTCTTCAGAGTGATTAATATACGGTTGTTTTTTTAAAACTTTATTTCTTTTACAATGATTGCGAAGCAAGTTTTAGCAACTTATATTAATCACTCTCGTTGGTGCGGATGAAAGTGTAAATGTGGTCATTCGTGTGGGAGGAAACCGGAGTACCCGGTAAAGACCCACCTGTCCGATCAGGCGACCATCGTACCATCTCCAGATATAAGTTGTAAGAACTTGTTTCGCAATCGAGCTAGAATAAATTTGTATAAACTAAATATTCAAAAATGGCAGCCATTTTGAACAATATTTCAAGCTTTCAAATTACAATAACTGCTTTATTTGAAGTGCTATTTAAATAAGTATTTCAGTTTTCTTCTAACAATTTATTAGATGTTGCTTAAAATGATCTGTGTTTCATTTTAAATCTCGTTTTCAGTAAACAGGGCATCAATATAATTGGAAGAAACAGTCAAACCTGTGCTAGAGGTCACCTCCATTAAGTACAGTCAAACCTGTGCTAGAGGTCACCTCCATTAAGTACAGTCAAACCTGTGCTAGAGGTCACCTCCATTAAGTACAGTCAAACCTGTGCTAGCGGTCACCTCCATTAAGTACAGTCAAACCTGTGCTAGAGGTCACCTCCATTAAGTACAGTCAAACCTGTGCTAGCGGTCACCTCCATTAAGTACAGTCAAACCTGTGCTAGAGGTTACCTCCATTAAGTACAGTCAAACCTGTGCTAGAGGTTACCTCCATTAAGTACAGTCAAACCTGTGCTAGAGGTCACCTCCATTAAGTACAGTCAAACCTGTGCTAGAGGTCACCTCCATTAAGTACAGTCAAACCTGTGCTAGAGGTCACCTCCATTAAGTACAGTCAAACCTGTGCTAGCGGTCACCTCCAGTAAGTACAGTCAAACCTGTGCTAGCGGTCACCTCCATTAAGTACAGTCAAACCTGTGCTAGCGGTCACCTCCATTAAGTACAGTCAAACCTGTGCTAGAGGTCACCTCCATTAAGTACAGTCAAACCTGTGCTAGAGGTCACCTCCATTAAGTACAGTCAAACCTGTGCTAGAGGTCACCTCCATTAAGTACAGTCAAACCTGTGCTAGAGGTCACCTCCATTAAGTACAGTCAAACCTGTGCTAGAGGTCACCTCCATTAAGTACAGTCAAACCTGTGCTAGAGGTCACCTCCATTAAGTACAGTCAAACCTGTGCTAGAGGTCACCTCCATTAAGTACAGTCAAACCTGTGCTAGAGGTCACCTCCATTAAGTACAGTCAAACCTGTGCTAGAGGTCACCTCCATTAAGTACAGTCAAACCTGTGCTAGAGGTCACCTCCATTAAGTACAGTCAAACCTGTGCTAGAGGTCACCTCCATTAAGTACAGTCAAACCTGTGCTAGAGGTCACCTCCATTAAGTACAGTCAAACCTGTGCTAGAGGTCACCTCCATTAAGTACAGTCAAACCTGTGCTAGCGGTCACCTCCATTAAGTACAGTCAAACCTGTGCTAGCGGTCACCTCCAGTAAGTACAGTCAAACCTGTGCTAGCGGTCACCTCCAGTAAGTACAGTCAAACCTGTGCTAGCGGTCACCTCCAGTAAGTACAGTCAAACCTGTGCTAGCGGTCACCTCCAGTAAGTACAGTCAAACCTGTGCTAGCGGTCACCTCCAGTAAGTACAGTCAAACCTGTGCTAGCGGTCACCTCCAGTAAGTACAGTCAAACCTGTGCTAGCGGTCACCTCCATTAAGTACAGTCAAACCTGTGCTAGCGGTCACCTCCATTAAGTACAGTCAAACCTGTGCTAGCGGTCACCTCCATTAAGTACAGTCAAACCTGTGCTAGAGGTCACCTCCATTAAGTACAGTCAAACCTGTGCTAGAGGTCACCTCCATTAAGTACAGTCAAACCTGTGCTAGAGGTCACCTCCATTAAGTACAGTCAAACCTGTGCTAGAGGTCACCTCCATTAAGTACAGTCAAACCTGTGCTAGAGGTCACCTCCATTAAGTACAGTCAAACCTGTGCTAGAGGTCACCTCCATTAAGTACAGTCAAACCTGTGCTAGAGGTCACCTCCATTAAGTACAGTCAAACCTGTGCTAGAGGTCACCTCCATTAAGCAGCCAACATGTATTAAGCAGCCAGTTTCCAGATTCCCAATCGGTTGTTTTATTATATATTTGACCACTATTAAGCAGCAACCTGTGCTAGGCAGCCACTTTCTCTGACTCCCTTGGCTGGCTGCTTAAGACAGGTTTGACTGTATTTCTAAAACAGTCGCTTGTAGTTTGTTACCTCTGGTTTCTTCATGTAAATGGAGGCCATCTCAAAGAGAGCAAATGGTGGTATATGTAGGTCGTCCTTCATGCCCGAGTGTCTAGCGATTGATTCCTTCAAACACTGCAGGAAACATATACTATTTATAGATACATGATCAGCTTGAAAATGTTTGTAAAACAGTTAGTCACGCGCAACACAATTTCACATTGACACAAGTAATTTTCCACAAATAGACTCGGGGAATTTCCAATTTTTGGATATTTTACAGATTTTCGCCGTTTTATCATTTTCGCAAAACTGAGTTTTTATTAGCCAATTTTGCCATATTTGAGCCAATGGCACTCTGGCAAATGCCAGCGCGGGCCCTGCAAGTAATTAATAATAATCATGAAGTCTTCATTTTACGAAGTTAGCTCATACAAGTTATTTATTTGGTTTAAACATATTTATTTATCTGTATACATGTAATATACATTGAGAAATATACAGAAACATACATTTATATCGTGATATGTGGATTGAACTGACAGCTAAAAGCTTAAGGTAATTCTTTCCACTGCGTACTAGATGTTGGTACGAGGTATATATGGTAATTTTAATAACTTGGCGCAATATCGAAAATGACCAGAACGTAAACATGTTTAATTCAAATTGGAAACACATCGAAACGCTTATAAATATCTGAAAATTGGTAGCTAAGGGCTTAGAAATAGAAAAAGGAAATAAGGATGAAAATGGAATAGAATAAATTATGCAGAAATGAGATCTAGAAGTACTGACGTATAGTACTTATTTATTTGTTTTTAGGGTTTAAAATCGCTATGGCAACTCTGCAGCTATTATTGGTGGAGGAAGTCTCTCAAAGCAATATTTCATGCACCCGTGTAGAACCACTGACATTTTGCAAGCCGGCTGGATAGCTTCCCCCACTTGAAGGAACTTCGATACCCCCATTGGGATTTGGACCTGTAGCAGTGAGTGGTAAGTAATTTGAAATCAAACGACTGTAACCACTCTGCCACGGAGGCCCCTCCCTGCCACGGAGGCCCCTCTCTGCCACGGAGGCCCCTCTCATGCCACGGAGGCCCCTCTCATGCCACGGAGGCCCCTCTCTGCCACAGAGGCCCCTCTCTGCCACAGAGGCCCCTCTCTGCCACGGAGGCCCCTCTCTGCCACGGAGGCCCCTCTCTGCCACGGAGGCCCTTCTCTGCCACGGAGGCCCTTCTCTGCCACGGAGGCCCCTCTCTGCCACGGAGGCCCCCCTTTGCCACGGAGGCCCCTCTCTGCCACAGAGGCCCCTCTCTGCCACGGAGGCCCCTCTCTGCCACGGAGGCCCCTCTCTGCCACGGAGGCGCCTCTCTGCCACGGAGGCCCCTCTCTGCCATGGTGGCCCCTCTCATGCAATTGAAACATCACAACTATGGCACAATGTAGAGTTGATTTACAAAGACGCCCTCAGAGATGATGAAATCTTATATTTAGAAGTCGAGGTCTACCTAAACTGACTAGCATTAATCTCCAAAGGGATGTCCCGATTGCCAGCAAACAGTAGCAGAAATAAATGCTAGAGACCAGGTAAAACCAACAACCCTTTGCAAGACAGCTGGATTCAAACCTTCAGCAATGAGAGGCAAATGCTTTGAGGGTAACCACCGTAACAACCGAGACCCCAGTAGCAGTAATACATGCTAGAGACCAGGTAGAACCACCAACCTTCCGCAAGACCGATTAGTTTGTTATATTAGTCAGCGATTTTCTATATAGTCTCTGTGAAAAAGGGTTTTCCTAATAGGGTAATAGTACCAACTGCTTAGGTCATATTGGCAACCTCCGAGCTATCATTAGTGGAGGAAGTGTGCCGCAGGATTTCTTTTCCTAATAGGGGTCGTACCAACTGCTTAGGTCATATTGGCAACCTCCTAGCTATGATTAGTAGAGGAAGTGTGCCGCAGGATTTCTTTTCCTGATAGGCTAATAGGGGTCGTACCAACTGCTTAGGTCATATTGGCAACCTCCTAGCTATGATTAGTGGAGGAAGAACCAGTGTGCCGCAGGATTTCTTTTCCTGATAGGCTAATAGGGGTCGTACCAACTGCTTAGGTCATATTGGCAACCTCCTAGCTATGATTAGTGGAGGAAGTGTGTCGCAGGATTTCTTTTCCTAATAGGCTAATAGGGGTCGTACCAACTGCTTAGGTCATATTGGCAACCTCCGAGCTATGATTAGTGGAGGAAGAACCAGTGTGCCGCAGGATTTCTTTTCCTGATAGGCTAATAGGGGTCGTACCAACTGCTTAGGTCATATTGGCAACCTCCGAGCTATGATTAGTGGAGGAAGAACCAGTGTGCCGCAGGATTTCTTTTATCCGGGTAGAACCATCGCCCTTCCTCAATTCTAATAATTTGACATCCCCAGTCAACATAGAGCTGTGAGGCGCAGTGTGATTTGAATGAAGTCAACATCCGTAACTACCCGGTAAAGGAGACACCCCCCCCATGTACAATGTGAACAATCCTCCCCCTGGGCTCAAAATAGGGTCTTCTTTGAGGA
Source organism: Archivesica marissinica (assembly GCA_014843695.1). Taxonomy (NCBI): domain Eukaryota; kingdom Metazoa; phylum Mollusca; class Bivalvia; order Venerida; family Vesicomyidae; genus Archivesica; species Archivesica marissinica. The sequence goes on along the minus strand of CM026396.1, from coordinate 28,606,623 downwards.
GAAGAATTATATAAGACTCTGTCTTCCATTCTAATCCTGTTTCTGTATTCTGATTATGCGTGGTGTATGCATTGTTCAATATGTATTATATTGGGAAATAAAATATGTTTAAACTAAAATAGGGTGAAGATAAGCAGCTCAGGGTGACTATTTCTCCAAATATCAACCGTAAACTCAAAACCCCAAATCTCGTACCTGTAATGCCATTTCCTCTTCGCCTAACTGGTTGAATATAGCACCCTCAAGCAGACATTTCAGATGGAACACGCTATGGTCCGTCTGCATATCACACACTGAATGTAACAATCATATTAATATACCTGCTTCGCCGTTTTCACCTTTTCACAGTAAAAACAATCTGCCGTAGACAGGAACAAGTTTAAACTTTATTTATTATACAACGATTGCAAAGCAAGTTCTAACAACTTATATTAATCACTCTCGTTGGCGCGGATGAAAGCGGATGTGGTCATTCGTGTGAGAGGAAACCGGAGTACCCGGAGAAAACCAACCTGTCCAATCTGGCGACCATCGTACCATCTCACATACTTCCTGGTACGAGGATTGAACCCGGGTTGCATTGGTGAGAAGCGAGCGCGCTAACCACTGCACTAATCGGACAGTCTAGACGGGAATCATTGGATGAGATCCGTTAAGGATATGCGTACTACATTCTCATTGAAGAGTATCATTGAATGTTCAATAAACTGGTTTTATATCTCTTTTTAACTAAACACACTTCGAACAACTGCATTGGTAGAATGGATCGGTTCCCAAAGTTTGACAGCATGAACTATTAGGGTAGAATTGATCGGTTCCCAAAGTTTGACAGCATGAACTATTAGGGTAGAATTGATCGGTTCCCAAAGTTTGACAGCATGAACTATTAGGGTAGAATTGATCAGTTTGACAGCATGAACTATTAGGGTAGAATTGATCAGTTTGACAGCATGAACAACAGTTTGACAGCACAAACTATTAGGGTAGAATTGATCGGTTCCCAAAGTTTGACAGCATGAACTATTAGGGTAGAATTGATCGGTTCCCAAAGTTTGACAGCATGAACTATTAGGGTAGAATTGATCGGTTCCCAAAGTTTGACAGCATGAACTATTAGGGTAGAATTGATCGGTTCCCAAAGTTTGATAGCATGAACTACTAAGGTAGAATGGATCGGTTCCCAAAGTTTCACAGTATGAACTTTTAGGGTAGAATGGATCGGTTCCCAAAGTTTGACAGCATGAACTACTAAGGTAGAATGGATTGGTTCCCAAAGTTTGACAGCATGAACTACTAGGGTAGAATTGATCAGTTTGACAGCATGAACTACTAAGGTAGAATGGTTTGGTTCCCAAAGTTTGACAGCATGAACTACTAGGGTAGAATTGATCAGTTTGACAGCACAAACTATTAGGGGTGCCATGATCTACTGGTATATATCGGTAAATGTCACTTTGTTGCCAAACTGTTGTGTGCTGTCCGATTAGTGCAGTGATTAGCAACCCGGGTTTGATCCTCAGACCACGAAGTGTGTGAGATGGTACGCTTGGAGGTGTCACACCGATTAACCAGGGGGCGATAATATTATTATTATTAACGATTGCGAAGCAAGTTCAAACAACTTATACCGTCTCCGTAGCCCAGTTGTTAAGGCGTCCGCCTATGGAGCGGGAGGTCGAAGGTTCGAATCTCGTCAGGGGTTCGTTCTGATATGGCCGGTTGGTGAGCCTCCAGCTAGTTAAATAATGGTTACCGATTGCCTACCAGCCGGATGTCTGGCATACAAGCATAGGATTCGGGAAGTACTGATGTTCATAAAAAAGAGGTGTCTCATAAGTCAGAAATGGCTGGCCCTTTAAATAGGGGTGACACTATAATAAAAAAACACTTTACTTTTTACTTTACTTTTATATTAATCACTCCCTTATTATAATACCAGATTTGTATAGACGGATCTATAGTCCAGTGGTAACACGCTGGACTGGTAATCCAGGGATCGCAGGTTCGATCCCCCGTCTGACCCTAATAAAATTAACAGTCTTTCAGATGGGACGTTAAACCGAGGTCTCGTGTCGGTGCTTTACACTGTGCACGTAAAAGAACCAGAGGAGACTCTGGAATGGGTCTCTGTCTGTATCACTGCACTATCCTCCAAAATCTAAAATGACTAATCTCTTCAGGAGGCGTCGCTCATATGGGCAACCGGTAGCGACGATAAATAAACGTAAAACACACAATTTGTATAGCACGCTTTTCATACAGAAATTATACGTTCAAAAATGCTTAACATTAATTTAGCATAGTAATACATTTATACAACATACATTACAATAGTCAACATTAAGGACTAGCCCGGGTCTGTCGATTTTTCACCAATTTACTTCTGGCAAAGTTGATATTATCAGAAATTCAATACAGCTCAATTAATGATCTCGGTATTAAAATATATTTATATGACTGACCAGGCAAAATACATCAACGCCTGTTCCCAGGTTAATTAACCCTTTCAACACCACAGACCTCTATATAGGCTTACAAAAAGTGTAGATCCAGGATCTGCACTTTTTTTAAGTAATATAACTATTTTTAGAAAAAAATTACCCATTTTGATAAATGAACTGATCCAAATGTAATTTTGTTATTAATTTATTGGTCTAAAAAATATCATGGACCAGTCCATGTGAGTTACTTGGTGTTGAATGGGTTAAGGACAACAATTTGGTAGGAATAAAAAAAATATAAAAAATATTAATAATAAAAATAAATAAAATAAAATAAATTTATAAAAAATAAAATAAAACAAAGGTAACAAGACATGCCTACCGTTCAGATATGGTCTCAATTGTTCAGCGGTCAAAGCTGGTAATGCATGCCATAGAAATATCAGCTCCAGCGTCAGTAATCTACAATATTCCTGAGTAGGTGGATACTTCTTCATCTTCTCGGCACGACGTGACACGTACGCTTCTATCTGGTTGTTCTTCTTCTTCCACAATCCTGGCACGTCTTTGAATAAATCATACGCTGCCTTGATGTCCCCCATTCCGCCAAAACATACTGTGCATAACAAAGAAATACGTACTGTGTACACAAGACATGGTGAACACAAAAGACATACAGTGAACACACAGACATATAGTGAACACAAAGATATACAGTGAACACACAGACATATAGTGAACACAAAGACATACATCAAACAGAAAGATATACAGTGAACACAAAGACATACAGTGAACACAAAGATATACAGTGAACACAGAGACACACAGTGAACACAGAGACATACAGTGAACACAGAGACATACAGTGAACACAAAGACATACAGCGAACACAAAGACATACAGTGAACACAAAGACATACATCAAACAGAAAGATATACAGTGAACACAAAGTGAACACAGAGACATACAGTGAACACAAACACATACAGTGAACACAAAGACATACAGTGAACACAAAGACATACATCAAACAGAAAGATATACAGTGAACACAGAGACATACAGTGAACACAAAGACATACAGTGAACACAGAGACATACAGTGAACACAGAGACATACAGTGAACACAAAGACATACAGTGAACACAGAGACATACAGTGAACACAAAGACATACAGTGAACACAAAGACATACAGTGAACACAAAGACATACAGTGAACACAAAGACACACAGTGAACACAAAGACATACAGTGAACACAAAGACATACAGTGAACACAGAGACATACAGTGAACACAGAGACATACAGTGAGAATACAGAGACATACAGTGAACACAAAGACATACAGTGAACACAAAGACATACAGTGAACACAGAGACATACAGTGAACACAAAGACATACAGTGAACACAAAGACATACATCAAACACATACAGTGACAACAAAGACATACATCAAACACAAAGATATATAGTGAACACAAAGACATACAGTGAACACAAAGACATACAGTGAACACAGAGACATACAGTGAACACAGAGACATACAGTGAGAATACAGAGACATACAGTGAACACAAAGACATACAGTGAACACAAAGACATACAGTGAACACAGAGACATACAGTGAACACAAAGACATACAGTGAACACAAAGACATACATCAAACACATACAGTGACAACAAAGACATACATCAAACACAAAGATATACAGTGAACACAAAGACATATAGTGAACACAAAGATATATAGTGAACACAAAGATGTACTATGTACACATGTTAACATAGCAATTGTTAATCATGATACGGTTAAAGCTACATAATTTAAAGTCCAGCGTGTTAAAACACATGACCACCGATATGTCACATGACCACCGATACGTCACATGACCACCGATACGTCACATAACCACCGATACGTCACATGACCACCGATACGTCACATGGCCACCGATACATGACCACTGATAGGTCACATGACCACCGATACGTCACATGACCACCGATACGTCACATGATCACTGTCTCTATATATAGGGACTATTAGGTTACTGTCTTATAAATTTAAATTTATTAGGCGAGTTGGAGAAAATATACACGACTAGGCTCCTGTCGAGCCTTGTATTTTTTTCGGAGACGAGCCTAATAATTTATGTTATGTTATATTTCGGGTTTTACGCCTGCATCATTTTGGGCTATATCGTCGGCAGGCAGTTTACCTAACAACACCTTTCCTGGGCAGGCACCAGCGGTTAACCAGTACTTGGGTGCACCAACCTCCGTAAGAAACTGCCAACTTTTTCATATAAATGAGATACGGTCTGAGCGGGGCTCGAACCCGTGGCCATCAGTGATGATAGGTTACAGTGCTATACAAGTCAGCGACCGTAACCACTCGACCACGGAGACCAAGCCTAATAATTTAAATTTGTAACACAGTAAACAAATATTCTCTTTATCCTATCGTCGGAAAAAAGATGTTTTAGAGGGGACAGATTACAGAATATTCATGACCTGCTAAAGTTCATCATACCATCGGTGAACATATGACGTCATACACACAGCATTATGACGTCATGAAAGGTTTATTAGGCACTGACAAATAAAGCAGAGTGTGTTAGGCAGGCAGTTTTTGACCATTATTACGCATGGAAGGTAGGGTAAAACTGCTTTCATGAGTGTGTCGAAGATTTATACCTGCTTCCATGTACGAGTAATAACACTTGGACCACTTGGTTTCTACACTCAACCTGAAGATAACAATAAAATAGCAATCTTATAGTGTACAGCAATCTTATAATGTACAGCAATCTTATAATGTACAGCAATCTTATAATGTACAGCAATCTTATAGTGTACAGCAATCTTATAATGTACAGCAATCTTATAGTGTACAGCAATCTTATAATGTACAGCAATCTTATAATGTACAGCAATCTTATAATGTACAGCAATCTTATATCTTATAATGTACAGCAATCTTATATCTTATAATGTACAGCAATCTTATAATGTACAGCAATCTTATATCTTATAATGTACAGCAATCTTATAATGTACAGCAATCTTATAATGTACAGCAATCTTATAATGTACAGCAATCGTATATCTTATAATGTACAGCAATCTTATATCTTATAATGTACAGCAATCTTATATCTTATAATGTACAGCAATCTTATATCTTATAATGTACAGCAATCTTATATCTTATAATGTACAGCAATCTTATATCTTATAATGCACAGCAATCTTATAATGTACAGCAATCTTATATCTTATAATGCACAGCAATCTTATATCTTATAATGTACAGCAATCTTATAGTGTACAGCAATCTTATATCTTATAATGTACAGCAATCTTATATCTTATAATGTACAGCAATCTTATATCTTATAATGTACAGCAATCTTATATCTTATAATGTACAGCAATCTTATATCTTATAATGTACAGCAATCTTATATCTTATAATGTACAGCAATCTTATATCTTATAATGCACAGCAATCTTATAATGTACAGCAATCTTATATCTTATAATGCACAGCAATCTTATATCTTATAATGTACAGCAATCTTATAGTGTACAGCAATCTTATATACCGAGTCAAAAAAGAAACGATACGAAACTAAAAATGACGTAAAACGGATAAAACCATAGAAAGGTTTAATATATTATTACGTATCAGTACTGGGTATCTTATTGCAACGTCAGCCAACCATAAACACAGGTAAATAAACACCCGATAATCCTGGAACGCCGAATTTCCGATTTGCACATGCTCCTCAACAAGACAACTTCCTACACATGTACAAATCGGAAGACCGGTTTAGTGTACTGGTATTGCATTATCATCGAGGAAAAACACCTTACATACCCATTGTTACCTCTAACAAAATGCCTAGGCTAAACCGCAATCAGAGAATGCGTGCCATTGGCATGATTGACGGCGGTTTACGTCAGCGTGATGTCGCAAATCGACTCGGGGTTACGCGGATCACGATAACACGTCTACTTCGACGTTATCGAACACATGGATCGGTGGACGACCGTCCAAGATCTGGTCGACCATGTGTGACGACGCGTGAACAGGACCGTCACATTTACGTGACCGGTTCCTACCTGCTACGCACACAGCTGCCGTTACTCCTGGGATGACCAACAATCGCATCAGTGCACAAACAGTCAGGAACCGACTCGGTGAACGTGGCATTCGGCCATACGTTGGACCCATCCTGACACGACGTCACCGTGACGTACGGCGGGAATGGACGACGGAACGTGCTCGCTGGACTCGGTTACAGTGGAATTCGGTGATGTTTAGCGATGAATCGCGGTTCTGTTTGCGCGAGCGGATGGCAGAGAGCAGGTATATCGCAGACGCGGTGAACGCTACGCCGATGCATGTGTACGTCAGGTCGATCTGTTCGGGGGCGGAAGCGTTATGGCGTGGGGCGGTATCACCTTCGGCAGTCGCACTGAACTAATAGTGGTGGATGGGAACCTAAACGCCCAGCGGTACTGTGATGAGATCCTTGCGCCAGTTGTTGTGCCGTTCTTTAACGCCAACAGAAATGTCACACTGTTCCAACAGGACAACGCCAGGTGTCATACTGCTCGGATTTCCACCACATTATTGGAGCAGAACAATATTGAAACCCTGCCGTGGCCTGCTTTGTCACCAGACTTGTCGCCCATAGAACATTTGTGGGATACGTTAGACCGCCGCGTCAGACGACGTCAGCCGGTAACGTTAAACCAACTGAGGGATGTTTTGCGTCAGGAGTGGACAAATATTGACCAGCAAGAGATTCAGACACTCTTCCGTTCGATGCGACAGCGGTGCATTGTAGTGAGCGATGCAAATGGTGCCCATACTCGATATTGACGTCTGTGTGAAAACTCCATTAGACCCCTGTCTGATGAATTACGTCATCACGCAGCAGACAGTTTCGGAGGCTCATTATGCTTTATGTGCTCCTCTTTCAAACATGTTGGACTATCATCTTATGAATTTTCAAAGAATTTTCTTAATAAATGTTGAAATTATAGACACATAAACACACCAGGTATCGTTTCTTTTTTGACTCAGTATATCTTATAATGTACAGCAATCTTATAATGTACAGCAATCTTAGAATCTAGTGGAGAGAAATCCAATAAGCGTTTACCTTTCATTTCACTCCACTTGTACTTATTGTGTACATACTTATTCGTTGTAAATGATGTTATATAATGTCGAATAGATATGTTTAAACCAATCTGATCTGGCTCTATGCTGTTTGCAAGTGATTTGATCTGCCGCTAGCGTGGACAGGGTTAATCTACATGGCTTCTCACCCTCATCGTGATGGGTTGCATCAGGAATGAGGTCTTGAGCTGGCAAGTGGTTTGATCTGCCGCTAGCGTTGAGCTGGATTAATCCATTGTTGTTATGTTATGCTATATTTCGGGTTTTACGCCTGCATCAGCACCATTTTGGGCTATATCGCCAGCGGGCAGTTTACCTATCAACACCTTTCCTGGGCAGGCTCCAGCGGTTAACCAGTACTTGGGTGCACCAACCTCCGTAAGAAACTGCTAACTTTTTCATATAAATGAGACACGGCCTGAGCAGGGCTCGAACCCGTGACCATCAGTGATGATAGGTTACAGTGGTATACAAGTCAGCGACCTTAACCACTCGACCACGGAGGCGGACAATCCATTGTTGTAAAAAAGATTAAAATAAATTGGCCATTCCTTAAACATCAATAACTTGAGACATACCTTGAAAAAGCTGACAAACTCTCTCTCCATCTGAGCATCATCATGTTGGACCAGCCTAGCCAAGAATAAAATATACATGTAGTTCATAATCATAGTCTGATTAGCGTAGTGGTTAGCACGCTTGCTTCTCACCAATGCAACCCAGGTTCGATCCTCGGACAAGGATGTCCCACTAATACAACCCGGGTTCGATCCTCAGACCAGGGTGTATCGGTATGTGTCACTTCTCACCAATGCAACCCGGGTTCAATCCTCGGATAAGGATGACCCACACTGCCCATGTTCTGACCCACCCTGCCCCTTTTTCTGACCCACCCCACCCTGCCCTTTTTCTGACCCACCCTGCCCCTTTTACCACTTTAGAATAAACCCTATTATACAGTACACGTATATCCACATTGCATCATCTCTCTCAATCGTGGCGATGAATTACACCAAAAATTGGGTCTCAAGAACAATAAAACTAATATTGCAATAACTTATTTCGCAATCAAGCTAAACTAAATTTTTATCATTACTCTTATTAGCCAGACTCTGGTTTATGCATGGCCAACTGTGCCTACGTAAGAGCACCCATTGTAAGCAAACTGTCAATGGGGCCAATACATCAAACTGTCAATGGAGCCAATACAACAAACTGGCAATGGAGCCAAACACATCAAACTGTCAATGAGGCCAATACATCAAACTGTCAATGAGGCCAATACATCAAACTGTCAATGAGGCCAATACAACAAACTGGCAATGGAGCCAAACACATCAAATTGTCAAAGGAGCCAACACACCCAACTGTCAATGGAGCCAATACACCCAACTAACTGTCAATGGAGCAAGCATACCAAACTGTCAATGGAGCCAATACAACAAACTGTCAATGTAGCCAATACATCAAACTGTCAATGGAGCAATTACACCCAACTGTCAATGGAGCCAATACAACAAACTGTCAATGGAGCCAATACACCCAACTGTCAATGGAGCCAATACAACAAACTGTCAATGGAGCCAATACATCAAACTGTCAATGGGGCCAATACAACAAACTGTCAATGGGGCCAATACAACAAACTGTCAATGGAGCAATTACAACAAACTGTCAATGGAGCCAATACATCAAACTGTCAATGGGGCCAATACAACAAACTGTCAATGGGGCCAATACAACAAACTGTCAATGGAGCAATTACAACAAACTGTCAATGGAGCCAATACATCAAACTGTCAATGGGGCCAATACAACAAACTGTCAATGGGGCCAATACAACAAACTGTCAATGGAGCAATTACAACAAACTGTCAATGGAGCCAATACATCAAACTGTCAATGGGGCCAATACAACAAACTGTCAATGGGGCCAATACAACAAACTGTCAATGGAGCAATTACAACAAACTGTCAATGGAGCCAATACATCAAACTGTCAATGGGGCCAATACAACAAACTGTCAATGGGGCCAATACAACAAACTGTCAATGGAGCAATTACAACAAACTGTCAATGGAGCCAATACATCAAACTGTCAATGGAGTCAATACAACAAACTGTCAATGGAGCCAATACATCAACTGTCAATGGAGCCAATACATCAAACTGTCAATGGAGCCAATACAACAAACTGTCAATGGAGCCAATACAACAAACTGTCAATGGAGTCAATACATCAAACTGTCAATGGAGTCAATACAACAAACTGTCAATGGAGACAATACAACAAACTGTCAATGGAGACAATACAACAAACTGTCAATGGAGACAATACAACAAACTGTCAATGGAGACAATACACCCAACTGTCAATGGAGACAATACAACAAACTGTCAATGGAGACAATACAACAAACTGTCAATGGGGCCAATACATCAAACTGTCAATGGGGCCAATACATCAAACTGTCAATGGAGTCAATACAACAAACTGTTAATGTAGCCAATACAACAAACTGTCAATGGAGCCAATACAACAAACTGTCAATGGAGCCAATACAACAAACTGTCAATGGAGCCAATACATTAAACTGTTAATGGAGCCAATACAACAAACTGTCAATGGAGACAATACAACAAACTGTCAATGGAGCCAATACATTAAACTGTTAATGGAGCCAATACAACAAACTGTCAATGGAGACAATACAACAAACTGTCAATGGAGCCAATACATTAAACTGTTAACGGAGCCAATACAACAAACTGTAAACAGAGACAATTCAACAAACTGTCAATGGAGCCAATACATTAAACTGTCAATGGAGCCAAATACATCAAACTGTTAATGTAGCCAATACATCAAACTGTCAATGGAGACAATACAACAAACTGTCAATGGAGCCAATACAACACACTGTCAATGGGGCCAATACATCAAACTGTCAATGGGGCCAATACAACAAACTGTCAATGGAGTCAATACAACAAACTGTTAATGTAGCCAATACAACAAACTGTCAATGGAGCCAATACAACAAACTGTCAATGGAGCCAATACATTAAACTGTCAATGGAGCCAATACATCAAACTGTCAATGGAGCCAATACATCAAACTGTCAATGCAGCCAGAATACCCAACTGTCAATGGAGACAATACATCAAACTGTCAATGCAGCCAGAATACCAAACTGTCACTGGAGCCAATACAACAAACTGTCAATGGAGCCAATACACCCAACTGTCAATGGGGCCAATACAACAAACTGTCAATGGAGCCAATACACCCAACTGTCAATGGGGCCAATACATCAAACTGTCACTGGAGCCAATACAACAAACTGTCAATGCAGCCAGAATACCCAACTGTCAATGGAGACAATACATCAAACTGTCAATGCAGCCAGAATACCAAACTGTCACTGGAGCCAATACAACAAACTGTCAATGGAGCCAATACACCCAACTGTCAATGGGGCCAATACAACAAACTGTCAATGGAGCCAATACACCCAACTGTCAATGGGGCCAATACATCAAACTGTCACTGGAGCCAATACAACAAACTGTCAATGCAGCCAGAATACCCAACTGTCAATGGAGACAATACATCAAACTGTCAATGCAGCCAGAATACCAAACTGTCATTGGAGCCAATACAACAAACTGTCAATGGAGACAATACAACAAACTGTCAATGGAGACAATACAACAAACTGTCAATGGAGCCAATACACCCAACTGTCAATGGGGCCAATACAACAAACTGTCAATGGAGCCAATACATCAAACTGTCAATGGAGTCAATACATCAAAATGTCAATGGAGCCAATACAACAAACTGTCAAGTGTTGATACAATGGAAGTGATTATGGAACACAAAAATAACTGAATGCGAGTGGAAATCGATGGTTACCTATTTCATACAAACATATGAGTTCCAATTCCTTCTGTCCGTCCGCTGCCGTCATTGCATCCTTGTACATCACCAGCGACAAGTCCATCTGTTTCTGATATCAGTATTAACAGAAATAACAATAATTTTATTAACTCAGTTCATGTTTACATGATACAGGGTTCCCTCTGTCTGAAACTAGAATGTTTGCCTGCGACACTTCGGTCACAAATTGTAAAACACTGGAGCCAATATAAAAAACTTGGAGCCATATTTGATGAATCATGTGCCACCCAAAACATTTTTTTAAAAAAAGTTGCGCCAAATATTTTCGCCAATTCACAAAATTTAGCGCAAATATTTATTTTTTGTCGCAATTGGCGACTGACAGCGGGAACCCTGTGATAATATGAGTGTCAAATAAAAGAAAACATATACATACATAAACAGGGTTCATTCTAGGTCAGAATGTTTGGGAGAAGTGAGAAAGTGCGTGATCGCTTCCTTAAATGGTGTTCTTTAATATACTTCTGCAAAATAGGGTTAAAATGCACAGTACAACTTCCTTTTTTTTTTAGGGAGAAGTGGGGCCCCCAGAGGGCGAAGTCAGGGTCCATAGGGTGACAATTTCGCCCACATCGCCCTCTAGAATGATCCCTGCATATATATATGAACTACCGGTATACATAAATATGAGGCTATTGTTGTGTCAAATGTTATTTTTTCAAAAATAAATATGATGTTGATAATGAATGCATTTAATACTTAAAATGTCCTAGTATTTCTTTCATAAATAGTTTTCTATAGCTAGGTATATTTTTCAACTTTGGATTCATAATGGCGTCAAAATAAAATATGTTTGGTCTATTATAATACTTGGAGTTTAAAAAACGTGTTCTACTATTTGTAAAGTGACTACATTCTAATAAATAGTGATACTTGTCACCAGTATACATATTGCATACATTGCACTTTCTCCTTTCAAGTACTATATTGTTCCAGCAGCCAGTTTCCACTGGTAAGTTATGGTTGTGTATCTAAATTTAATTCACATCCTATTTAAAGCATAAATGTATACAAATGTATATACATGTAACAATTAATTTCCAATTACAGTGATTATGGAACAGTGTCAGCCATTTACTATCCAATTACAGTGATTATTCAACTGTGTAAGCCAATTACTATCCAATTACAGTGATTATTCAACTGTGTACACCAATTACTATCCAATTACAGTGATTATTCAACTGTGTAAGCCAATTACTATCTAATTACAGTGATTATTCAACCGTGTAAGCCAATTACTATCTACTTACAGTGATTATTCAACCGTGTAAGCAAATTACTATCTAATTACAGTGATTATTCAACTGTGTAAGCCAATTACTATCTAATTACAGTGATTATTCAACCGTGTAAGCCAATTACTAGCCAATTACAGTGATTATTCAACCGTGTACACCAATTACTATCTAATTACAGTGATTATTCAACAGTGTAAGCCAATTACTATCTAATTACAGTGATTATTCAACAGTGTACACCAATTACTATCTAATTACAGTGATTATTCAACGGTGTACACCAATTACTATCTACTTACAGTGATTATTCAACTGTGTAAGCCAATTACTATCTAATTACAGTGATTATTCAATGGTGTAAGCCAATTACTATCTAATTACAGTGATTATTCAATGGTGTACACCAATTACTATCTACTTACAGTGATTATTCAACTGTGTAAGCCAATTACTATCTAATTACAGTGATTATTCAACGGTGTACACCAATTACTATCTACTTACAGTGATTATTCAACTGTGTAAGCCAATTACTATCTAATTACAGTGATTATTCAACTGTGTAAGCCAATTACTATCTAATTACAGTGATTATTAAACTGTGTAAGCCAATTACTATCTAATTATAGTGGTTATTCAACCATGTAAGCCAATTACTATCTAATTACAGTGATTATTCAATGGTATACACCAATTACTATCTAATTACAGTGATTATTCAACGGTGTACACCAATTACTATCTAATTACAGTGATTATTCAATGGTATACACCAATTACTATCTAATTACAGTGATTATTCAATGGTGTACACCAATTACTATCTAATTACAGTGATTATTCAACTGTGTACACCAATTACTATCTAATTACAGCGATTATTCAACCGTGTAAGCCAATTACTATCTAATTACAGTGATTATTCAATGGTAATGGTATACACCAATTACTATCTAATTACAGTGATTATTCAACGGTGTACACCAATTACTATCTAATTACAGTGATTATTCAACGGTGTACACCAATTACTATCTAATTACAGTGGTTATTCAACTGTGTACACAAATTACTATCTAATTACAGTGATTATTCAATGGTGTACACCAATTACTATCTAATTACAGAGATTATTCAATGGTGTACACCAATTACTATCTAATTACAGTGATTATTCAACGGTGTACACCAATTACTATCTAATTACAGTGATTATTCAACCGTGTACACAAATTACTATCTAATTACAGTGATTATTCAATGGTGTACACCAATTACTATCTAATTACAGTGATTATTCAATGGTGTACACCAATTACTATCTAATTACAGTGATTATTCAACCGTGTAAGCCAATTACTATCTACTTACAGTGATTATTCAACAGTGTAAGCCAATTGCTATCTAATTACAGTGATTATTCAACTGTGTAAGCCAATTACTATCTACTTACAGTGATTATTCAACGGTGTACACCAATTACTATCTAATTACAGTGATTATTCAATGGTGTACACCAATTACTATCTAATTACAGTGATTATTCAACAGTGTACACCAATTACTATCTAATTACAGTGATTATTCAATGGTGTACACCAATTACTATCTAATTACAGTGATTATTCAATGGTGTACACCAATTACTATCTAATTACAGTGATTATTCAACAGTGTAAGCCAATTGCTATCTAATTACAGTGATTATTCAACTGTGTAAGCCAATTACTATCCAATTACAGTGAGTATTCAACTGTGTAAGCCAATTACTATCCAATTACAGTGATTATTCAACAGTGTAAGCCAATTACTATCTAATTACAGTGATTATTCAATGGTGTACACCAATTACTATCTAATTACAGTGATTATTCAATGGTGTACACCAATTACTATCTAATTACAGTGATTATTCAACAGTGTAAGCCAATTGCTATCTAATTACAGTGATTATTCAACTGTGTACACCAATTACTATCTACTTACAGTGATTATTCAACTGTGTAAGCCAATTACTATCTAATTACAGTGATTATTCAACAGTATACGCCAATTACTATCTAATTACAGTGATTATTCAACCGTGTAAGCCAATTACTATCTACTTACAGTGAGTATTCAACTGTGTAAGCCAATTACTATCCAATTACAGTGAATATTCAACTGTGTAAGCCAATTACTATCCAATTACAGTGATTATTCAACAGTGTAAGCCAATTACTATCCAATTACAGTGATTATTCAACCATGTAAGCCAATTACTATCTAATTACAGTGATTATTCAACAGTGTAAGAACAAACACAATTACAGTGATTATTCAACAGTGTAAGCCAATTACTATCAATTACAAACAAAACAAAAATGTAAGCCAATTACTACAATTACAGTGATTATTCAACGTGTACCAATTACTATCCAATTACAGTGATTATTCAACTGTAACCAATTACTATCTAATTACAGTGATTATTCAACGTGTAACCAATTACTATCATTACAGTGATTATTCAACCGTGTAAGCAAATTACTATCTAATTACAGTGATTATTCAACTGTGTAAGCCAATTACTATCTAATTACAGTGATTATTCAACCGTGTAAGCCAATTACTAGCCAATTACAGTGATTATTCAACCGTGTACACCAATTACTATCTAATTACAGTGATTATTCAACAGTGTAAGCCAATTACTATCTAATTACAGTGATTATTCAACAGTGTACACCAATTACTATCTAATTACAGTGATTATTCAACGGTGTACACCAATTACTATCTACTTACAGTGATTATTCAACTGTGTAAGCCAATTACTATCTAATTACAGTGATTATTCAATGGTGTAAGCCAATTACTATCTAATTACAGTGATTATTCAATGGTGTACACCAATTACTATCTACTTACAGTGATTATTCAACTGTGTAAGCCAATTACTATCTAATTACAGTGATTATTCAACGGTGTACACCAATTACTATCTACTTACAGTGATTATTCAACTGTGTAAGCCAATTACTATCTAATTACAGTGATTATTCAACTGTGTAAGCCAATTACTATCTAATTACAGTGATTATTAAACTGTGTAAGCCAATTACTATCTAATTATAGTGGTTATTCAACCATGTAAGCCAATTACTATCTAATTACAGTGATTATTCAATGGTATACACCAATTACTATCTAATTACAGTGATTATTCAACGGTGTACACCAATTACTATCTAATTACAGTGATTATTCAATGGTATACACCAATTACTATCTAATTACAGTGATTATTCAATGGTGTACACCAATTACTATCTAATTACAGTGATTATTCAACTGTGTACACCAATTACTATCTAATTACAGCGATTATTCAACCGTGTAAGCCAATTACTATCTAATTACAGTGATTATTCAATGGTAATGGTATACACCAATTACTATCTAATTACAGTGATTATTCAACGGTGTACACCAATTACTATCTAATTACAGTGATTATTCAACGGTGTACACCAATTACTATCTAATTACAGTGGTTATTCAACTGTGTACACAAATTACTATCTAATTACAGTGATTATTCAATGGTGTACACCAATTACTATCTAATTACAGAGATTATTCAATGGTGTACACCAATTACTATCTAATTACAGTGATTATTCAACGGTGTACACCAATTACTATCTAATTACAGTGATTATTCAACCGTGTACACAAATTACTATCTAATTACAGTGATTATTCAATGGTGTACACCAATTACTATCTAATTACAGTGATTATTCAATGGTGTACACCAATTACTATCTAATTACAGTGATTATTCAACCGTGTAAGCCAATTACTATCTACTTACAGTGATTATTCAACAGTGTAAGCCAATTGCTATCTAATTACAGTGATTATTCAACTGTGTAAGCCAATTACTATCTACTTACAGTGATTATTCAACGGTGTACACCAATTACTATCTAATTACAGTGATTATTCAATGGTGTACACCAATTACTATCTAATTACAGTGATTATTCAACAGTGTACACCAATTACTATCTAATTACAGTGATTATTCAATGGTGTACACCAATTACTATCTAATTACAGTGATTATTCAATGGTGTACACCAATTACTATCTAATTACAGTGATTATTCAACAGTGTAAGCCAATTGCTATCTAATTACAGTGATTATTCAACTGTGTAAGCCAATTACTATCCAATTACAGTGAGTATTCAACTGTGTAAGCCAATTACTATCTAATTACAGTGATTATTCAATGGTGTACACCAATTACTATCTAATTACAGTGATTATTCAATGGTGTACACCAATTACTATCTAATTACAGTGATTATTCAACAGTGTAAGCCAATTGCTATCTAATTACAGTGATTATTCAACTGTGTACACCAATTACTATCTACTTACAGTGATTATTCAACTGTGTAAGCCAATTACTATCTAATTACAGTGATTATTCAACAGTATACGCCAATTACTATCTAATTACAGTGATTATTCAACCGTGTAAGCCAATTACTATCTACTTACAGTGAGTATTCAACTGTGTAAGCCAATTACTATCCAATTACAGTGAATATTCAACTGTGTAAGCCAATTACTATCCAATTACAGTGATTATTCAACAGTGTAAGCCAATTACTATCCAATTACAGTGATTATTCAACCATGTAAGCCAATTACTATCTAATTACAGTGATTATTCAACAGTGTAAGCCAATTACTATCTAATTACAGTGATTATTCAACTGTGTACACCAATTACTATCTAATTACAGTGATTATACAACTGTGTACACCAATTACTATCAAATTACAGTGATTATACAACAGTGTAAGCCAATTACTATCTACTTACAGTGATTATACAACTGTGTACACCAATTGCTTTCAAATTACAGTGATTATACAACTGTGTACACCAATTACTATCTAATTACAGTGATTATTCAATGGTGTACACCAATTACTATCTAATTACAGTGATTATTCAACAGTGTAAGCCAATTGCTATCTAATTACAGTGATTATTCAACTGTGTAAGCCAATTACTATCAAATTACAGTGATTATACAACTGTGTACACCAATTGCTTTCAAATTACAGTGATTATACAACTGTGTAAGCCAATTGCTATTAAATTACAGTGATTATACAACTGTGTACACCAATTGCTTTCAAATTACAGTGATTATACAACTGTGTACACCAATTGCTATCAAATTACAGTGATTATACAACTGTGTACACCAATTGCTATCAAATTACAGTGATTATACAACTGTGTACACATATTGCTATCAAATTACAGTGATTATACAACTGTGTAAGCTAATTGCTATCTAATTACAGTGATTATAACAGTATAAGCCAATTACTATCTAATTACAGTGATTATTCAACTGTGTACACCAATTACTATCTAATTACAGTGATTATACAACTGTGTACACCAATTACTATCAAATTACAGTGATTATACAACAGTGTAAGCCAATTACTATCTACTTACAGTGATTATACAACTGTGTACACCAATTGCTTTCAAATTACAGTGATTATACAACTGTGTACACCAATTACTATCTAATTACAGTGATTATTCAACTGTGTACACCAATTACTATCTAATTACAGTGATTATTCAACAGTGTAAGCCAATTACTATCTAATTACAGTGATTATTCAACCGTGTAAGCCAATTACTATCTACTTACAGTGAGTATTCAACTGTGTAAGCCAATTACTATCCAATTACAGTGAATATTCAACTGTGTAAGCCAATTACTATCCAATTACAGTGATTATTCAACAGTGTAAGCCAATTACTATCCAATTACAGTGATTATTCAACCATGTAAGCCAATTACTATCTAATTACAGTGATTATTCAACAGTGTAAGCCAATTACTATCCAATTACAGTGATTATTCAACCATGTAAGCCAATTACTATCTAATTACAGTGATTATTCAACAGTGTAAGCCAATTACTATCCAATTACAGTGATTATTCAACCGTGTAAGCCAATTACTATCTAATTACAGTGATTATTCAACAGTGTAAGCCAATTACTATCTAATTACAGTGATTATTCAACCATGTAAGCCAATTACTATCTAATTACAGTGATTATTCAACTGTGTACACCAATTACTATCTACTTACAGTGATTATTCAACCGTGTAAGCCAATTACTATCTACTTACAGTGATTATACAACTGTGTACACCACTTACTATCTAATTACAGTGATTATTCAACTGTGTACACCAATTACTATCTAATTACAGTGATTATTCAACTGTGTACACCAATTACTATCTACTTACAGTGATTATTCAACCGTGTAAGCCAATTACTATCTACTTACAGTGATTATACAACTGTGTACACCACTTACTATCTAATTACAGTGATTATTCAACTGTGTACACCAATTACTATCTAATTACAGTGATTATTCAACTGTGTACACCAATTACTATCTACTTACAGTGATTATTCAACCGTGTAAGCCAATTACTATCTACTTACAGTGATTATACAACTGTGTACACCAATTACTATCTAATTACAGTGATTATTCAACTGTGTACACCAATTACTATCTAATTTCAGCGATTATTCAACTGTGTACACCAATTACTATCTAATTACAGTGATTATTCAACTGTGTACACCAATTACTATCTAATTACAGTGATTATTCAACTGTGTACACCAATTACTATCTAATTACAGTGATTATACAACTGTGTACACCAATTACTATCAAATTACAGTGATTATACAACAGTGTAAGCCAATTACTATCTACTTACAGTGATTATACAACTGTGTACACCAATTGCTTTCAAATTACAGTGATTATACAACTGTGTACACCAATTGCTATCAAATTACAGTGATTATACAACTGTGTACACCAATTGCTATCAAATTACAGTGATTATACAACTGTGTACACCAATTGCTTTCAAATTACAGTGATTATACAACTGTGTACACCAATTGCTATGAAATTACAGTGATTATACAACTGTGTACACCAATTGCTTTCAAATTACAGTGATTATACAACTGTGTAAGCCAATTGCTATCAAATTACAGTGATTATACAACTGTGTACACCAATTGCTTTCAAATTACAGTGATTATACAACTGTGTAAGCCAATTGCTATTAAATTACAGTGATTATACAACTGTGTACACCAATTGCTTTCAAATTACAGTGATTATACAACTGTGTACACCAATTGCTATCAAATTACAGTGATTATACAACTGTGTACACCAATTGCTATCAAATTACAGTGATTATACAACTGTGTACACATATTGCTATCAAATTACAGTGATTATACAACTGTGTAAGCTAATTGCTATCTAATTACAGTGATTATAACAGTATAAGCCAATTACTATCTAATTACAGTGATTATTCAACTGTGTACACCAATTACTATCTAATTACAGTGATTATACAACTGTGTACACCAATTACTATCAAATTACAGTGATTATACAACAGTGTAAGCCAATTACTATCTACTTACAGTGATTATACAACTGTGTACACCAATTGCTTTCAAATTACAGTGATTATACAACTGTGTACACCAATTGCTATCAAATTACAGTGATTATACAACTGTGTACACCAATTGCTTTCAAATTACAGTGATTATACAACTGTGTACACCAATTGCTATCAAATTACAGTGATTATACAACTGTGTACACCAATTGCTTTCAAATTACAGTGATTATACAACTGTGTAAGCCAATTGCTATTAAATTACAGTGATTATACAACTGTGTACACCAATTGCTTTCAAATTACAGTGATTATACAACTGTGTACACCAATTGCTATCAAATTACAGTGATTATACAACTGTGTACACCAATTGCTATCAAATTACAGTGATTATACAACTGTGTACACATATTGCTATCAAATTACAGTGATTATACAACTGTGTACACCAATTGCTTTCAAATTACAGTGATTATACAACTGTGTAAGCCAATTGCTATTAAATTACAGTGATTATACAACTGTGTACACCAATTGCTTTCAAATTACAGTGATTATACAACTGTGTACACCAATTGCTATCAAATTACAGTGATTATACAACTGTGTAGTGTGTACACCAATTGCTATCAAATTACAGTGATTATACAACTGTGTACACATATTGCTATCAAATTACAGTGATTATACAACTGTGTAAGCCAATTGCTATCTAATTACAGTGATTATTCAACTGTGTACACCAATTACTATCTAATTTCAGCGATTATTCAACTGTGTACACCAATTACTATCTAATTACAGTGATTATACAACTGTGTAAGCTAATTGCTATCTAATTACAGTGATTATAACAGTATAAGCCAATTGCTATCTAATTACAGTGATTATAACAGTATAAGCCAATTACTATCTAATTACAGTGATTATACAACTGTGTAAGCTAATTGCTATCTAATTACAGTGATTATAACAGTATAAGCTAATTGCTATCTAATTACAGTGATTATAACAGTATAAGCTAATTGCTATCTAATTACAGTGATTATATAACAGTATAAGCCAATTACTTTCTAATTAACAGGGTTCCCTCTTTCTGAATGTTTGTCTGCGCAACTTTTGTCTACAATTGAAAATAAAAACTTGGAGCCAACTAAGAGCCATATAGTTTTCACATAAATATTTGAAGCCATGTTTTTGACAAAACATGTGCCCAAAAAAAAAAAAAAAAGTGGTGCCAAATATTTTGTGAAAATTCACACAATTTAGAGCCAGTATTTCATTTTTGTTGCAATAGGCGCCATTGCCGACCGACAGCGGGAACCCTGAATATTGCCTAGCAACATGATGATAAACTTACCCTAAGGCGATGAATTCTACCTCGGAAGTACAGGAACAGACAAGAGTTTGGGAATTGTTCATGTTTCGTTTCTATCAGTTTTACCGCTTCTTCACAACCTGGATAAGAAATCGTCATAAAACAAGAAGGCCTTGGATAACTCGTAAATGACAATGACCCTCCATCTCATATAAATGTATATATATTTATCATACATCATTGAAATTGATAGGAATACAATTTTCTATTACCTCCCTTGGCAGAAAAAAATCTGATTTATTCAAAAATGTGAATACTGGTAGGTCCTTTTAGTTAAAATCCTTTGTTTTTACTGTTGTTCCCTATCCAGATGCTGCGGTATGATACATGTGATTTTATCAATATCGTGTTAATTAACTGATAGCATTGTTTTACAAATAAGTACCCATTGCATATACTGTAGGAGATCTGTTGAGATATACTGTAGTAATTTAATACTCATAATAAGCGATAGTGGAATACAATTGCTAGCATGTTGTGCAAAGGAATAAACGATAAAAACAGGAGAGAACACTTAATAGAACCCATCTACTTTTAGGGAGTATTCAGGGGCAGTAACTGAACTGACCGGTGTCTCTCATTGTTCAATTTGTTACCACATGGGCCCCGAGGTTATAAAACTTTCCTCAGATCTCATACTCAAGCTCGAGTAATTCGATTGGTAGATTTTGTAATTTAGACTCGGCTAAACCAATCGGAAGCTTGAGACTGAGTTTGAGATTGAAGAAAAGTTTTATAACCTCCGGGCATGGTATTAACGATTACACAATGCAGGGCTCATTCTAGAGGGTGACTTAGGTGCACTAGGGACCCTGAATACGCCCCTGGGGGCCCAACTTCTCTCTCAAAAAATAATAATAATTGTAAAACAAAAAATGTTCATACACAATTTTGTCCACGCTACACTGGTTCATTATAAAACACCCCTATTCAACAATATTTTGTTGAAATTTCTATCTTTCTGACCTAGAATGAGATCTAAAATGTATCCCTCAACAGAACTGATGGGGCAATATTAACATTGGATATACAGGATGATGTACTTATATCTCGCTCTCCGGAGGTTGTGCATATGGTTCGATGATGCGCAAGGAATCTAAGTTTAAACTTTATTTATTTTACAACGATTGCGAAGCAAGTTCTAACAACTTATATTAATCACTCTCGTTGGCACTGATGAAAGCGTAAGTGTGGTCATGCGTGTGGGAGGAAATCGGAGTACCCGGAGAAAACCCACTTGTTCGATCTGGCGACCACCGTATCATCTCACATACTTCTTGGTCCGAGGATCGAACCTGGGTGAAAAGCGAATGCGTTAACCACTGCGCTAACCGGACAGGTAAAATTAAGGGACCACACAGCCGTGACGGGGCCGGGGAAAGCTCTGGCTTACCAAGGAGAAAATGTTTGAAAATGTTCATGGATGACGATGGAGATGCACATTACACATATATGAGCTTTGCTCAGGTGAGCTACAATCACTGGCTACTTACCCACATCATAACCATTGGCTCCGTCTAGTGCAAAGAACGGTCGTAATACTGTATGGTACCACAATAACCCCACAGTAGCTAGTGGGGCATTCAACGCCTCCGAATTACACGTATAATTTAATGCTTTCAATCCTATGTTCCTATCTCCTTCAAACCCTAGAAATTCAATAATCTTTAGAATTTTTGGCGGGATCATCGATATACATATCTGAAAGGTCCCGTAACCGAAGTTCACTGCCCCTTGTAGTCGATCTAAAACCTCTCTTGGGATTTCATTATCGTTTCCGTCTATAGGGCCATCGGATGTTACACTGTTGTTTGATATACTAGATTTTGATGAAGACTTCTTCATTTTTGGGTTTTCACGAAGATTCGTCACTTCTTTGAATAGTTTTTCATAGATTTTCCAAGCCTTACGGAGCAGCCAGCCGCCCTTGATGTAGCTTGGTATATCCTGTCCCGTGAAGACCAGAATGGCTTGATAAAGTAATGAATCTCCGACTATCACTTGCCTCTGTATTCTAGCTTCTACACTAACATGCCGACCCTACAAATAAACTTGTGTTTTAAACTTTGGCGTTGTATGGTACAGATTGACCGCTATATCTCACATTTGTGCCTAGGCATATTTATTTTTAAACTAATCTGATTTAAATTAAGCGACAGTATCACTCGTTTAGTACAGACGCCGATGATGAACACACGTTAATTCAGGAGCATGACTGGCCGTTATATGAAATCCTACTTTCAGGAGCATGGCTTGTCTTTATAAGAAATCCTACTTTCAGGAGTATGGCTTGTCTTAGTAAGAAATCCTACTTTCAGGAGCATGGCTTGTCTTTATATGAAATCCTACTTTCAGGAGTATGGCATGTCTTTATATGAAATCCTACTTTCAGGAGCATGGCTTGTCTTTTTAAGAAATCCTACTTTCAGGAGTATGGCTGGTCATTATATGAAATCCTACTTTCAGGAGCATGGCTTGTCTTTTTAAGAAATCCTACTTTCAGGAGTATGGCTGGCCATTATATGAAATCCTACTTTTACTTGTGACAGTTTGTAGACCAAAACACTGTTTATTGATTCATTGTTAATATTAATATAATATTTATTATTCCAAAATGATTTGTAGTAACAAATTCCCCGATATATTTGTATCATATAACTTAACCCGTATACAATATAATAGGAAATTACATTCTGTATAAGTTTGCGTTTTCACAGTGTCGCTTTAACAGTAAGTTACTAATACACGTAATTTCTAAATATCACTTTGGACCGACTATCCTTGACTCAAGCTTCCCATGACTCGAACCATTATTCGCAGACCTGTCGAGCTCGAGACAACGAAGATCGGCTGTATTGGCAATAAAAAAACAATTATATAGCCATAAATAACCGTAATAATTGAACAGCTGGAGATGGTGCTAGATCAATAAAACATGTGTGATATTGATGACAAGAGGAACTATCTTAAACACACAAATTCTACATGTTAACCCTTTCCTTCATAGAGATTTAGGTTAATATACTATTATATCTAAATACAAACGACAGCCATTTAGCTATCATTCAGTGGATAAGTAGTCGCCATATCTATCCCACCTCCATAGATATTTACTGGGACAGCATAGAGATTTAGGTTAATATACTATGATATCCAGGGTTCATTCTGGTCAGAATTTTTGGGAGAAGTGAGAAAGCGCGTAATCGCATCCTTAAATGGTGTTCTTTAATATACTTCTGCTAAATAGGGTTAAAATGCACAGTACAACCATTAAATACAACATTTGAATAGAAGGAGTGCTTTATAATGGGCCAGTGTATCTTACTAGACAAAATTTTGTTTGAAAATCATAAAAACCAAAAAATAAAATTTAATTTTTTTTAGGGAGAAGTGGGCCCCCAGAGGGCGAAGTCAGGGTTCCTAGGGCGACAATTTCGCCCACATCGCCCTCTAGAATGATCCCTGGATATCTCCATACAAACGACAGCCGTTTAGCTATCATTCAGTGGATAAGTAGTAGCCATATCTATCCCACCTCCATAGATATTTACTGGGACAGCATAGAGATTTAGGTTAATATACTATTATATCTCCATACAAATGACAGCCATTTAGCTATCATGCAGTGGATAAGTAGTTGCCATATCTATCCCACCTCCATAGATAATATTGGGTGCTTCTATGAGGGAATGGGTTTATTATGAACATTGGTTTGGCTACTACATTGTCAATGTATGTCGTATTGGTAATGGCGTCAAGAGGTGCTTCTATGAGGGAAAGGGTTTATTATGAACATTGGTTTGGCTACTACATTGTCAATGTATGTCGTATTGGTAATGGTGTCAAGAGGTGCTTCTATGAGGGAAAGGGATAAAACTGGTTGAAGGGTTAAATATTCTCCCTGAAACACCTTATTTCTCACTATTTTTAAATCAGGGAGAAATTTTTGTATATTAAATCGTGACGGACCACAGGCATCTACAATCACAAATCCTGCAGCGTCTGAAGTACATTGTGTGCTGTACCCAGAGACCAGGGTAGTTACAGACAGAAGCTTCACGTACCTCCTTTTTCTTCTTCGAGAACTTCTTCCTGATGGATCTCACGAAGCCATCATTGACCTCACATTGCTTCTCCGTCTCCTCGAGGGCCTTCAGCGCCTTGTCCATCTGTTCCTCCTCATATGACATCAAACCTTGCTGAAAATGGATTTGTAGCTTTAGTAAGTCTGGTGTTAAAAGATATTTGTTCAAAGCTACTTTGTCACATATAATGACGCTTGTCTGTTTTGTTTGGGTTTTACGCCTTCATCATTTTGGGATACAGTCAAACCTGTGTTAGTGGTCACCTCTATTAAGCAGCCAATCTGCATTAAGCAGCCAGTTTCCCAATATGTTGTTTGATCTCTATTAAGCAGCCACCTGTGTTAAGCAGCCACGGTCTGTGATTCCCTTGGCTGGCTGCCTAAGACAGGTTTGACTGTATATCGCTAGTGGGCATTTTACCTAACAACACCTTTCCTGGGCAGGCTCCAGCATGATAGCCAGTACTTGGGGTGGACCAACCTCCGTAAGAAACTGCCCACTTTCAACCTGTGGTATAACACATTTTATCTCAGTGATAAATCTATATAAATCTGGAATGCATAACAGTTAACACTACAGGGTTCATTCTAGGTCAGAATTTTTGGGAGAAGTGAGAAAGCTGTGATCGCTTCCTTAAATGGTGTTCTTTAATATACTTCTGCAAAATAGGGTTAAAATGCACAGTACAACCATTAAATAGAATAGAAGGAGTGCTTTATAATGGGCCAGTGTATCTTTACTAAACACAATTTTGTTTGAAAATCATAAAAACCAAAAAAATTTAGGGAGAATTTTTTTTAAGGGAGAAGTGGGGCCCCCAGAGGGCGAGGTCAGGGTCGCACATCGCCCTCTAGAATGATCCCTGCATTAGGAGAAGCTGACTGGTTTTGAAAAAAATACATATGTCTCCCCACTCACTGTTGCTTCAGTGAAGTAATAAAAGCATGGATGTTAAATATATGAAGTCATTGCAATAAAGTCATATGTAGTAGTATTATTATTATTATTATATTTCGGATTTTACGCCTGCATCAGCACCACTTTGGGCTATATCGCCGGCGGGCTGTTTACCTAACAACACCTTTCCTGGGCATGCTCCAGTGGATAACCAGTACTTGGGTGCACCAACCTCTGTAAGAAATTGCCAACTTTTTCATATAAATGAGACATGGCCTAAGCGCGGGGCTCGAACCCGTGACCATCAGTGATGATAGCTTACAGTGGTATACAAGTCAGCGACCGTAACCACTCGACCACGGAGGCAGACAGTCATATGTAGTAGTATTATGAAGTTTTGGAAACGAAGAAGGGACGACAAGCTGTGATATAAACATGATGAAATGTTTGTAAATCTGCCAGAAATGCACAACTATACCAGGGTTCCCTCTGTCTTACTTAGTTAGTATGTGTCCCAAACTACCGTATATACCCGGCCATAAGTCGACCGTTTTCTCATGCACAAATGTGATGAAAGTACTAGGTCGACTTATGGACGAGAAACAACCAAATAAAAAATGTTGAAAAAAAAAAAGTTGAACATTCCCCCCCCCCCCAACTTTATTAATATCTGTTTGTTTTATTTGATTTATTATAACAATTTGCTAAGACAATTATTTATTTACATTTTAAACGATAGAAAAAATATACGGTACACTGTTTATCACAAAACCGTCCCATTGCATGACAAAGAAATAGACTGAGGCCACAAACGCAACATGGCGTAAAATATGAATGCCCGAAAAACGCAAACTAGATCTAAGAACTCACAATGAAGAAGACAAAACTGTACCCAGCATGCATCAGCGGACTTTCTTCCCTGAAAGATATAAAACACAGTATATTGAATATATCTACATAGCTTTCATGATATGTATCCAGGGATGTGGAATAGAATTCCAATGGCAAGAGCGTCTGCAAAATGTTGTTGCCAGTATCCTCTGTTGACTTTAATAATTGGATTTTCAAAATTAAAAGATCAACTTTGGCTTAGACGACAGTGTTGGTGTACGGCTTACGGGACTTTTCTATCCACAGTCTTACTGATGAACAGATTCGATATCATATATGCAATGTGAGCAAACATTCGACGTCATACAAAACTATCGCAACCTGCAAACTTGTCTTAACCCGTAACCTGCCTTATCACGACGAAAGTCGCTTTTGCAAACAGCCAGATCAGACGGCACAGGGCTGATGTTCAAGTTATGTCCCCAGAAATTTTAATATGCAAGGGACAAAATTTATGTCCTTCGAAATTAAATCCTGTCCAAGTTGTCCGAATCAGCCACTAATATGGTCCGATTAGCGCAATGGTTAACACGCTGCTCACTTCTCACCAATGTAACCTGGTTCAATTCTCGGACCGGTAAGTATGTGAGATGCTACAGTGGTTGCCAGATCAGACAGGTGGGTTTTCTGACTTTTCTCCAGTTTCATCCCACACGAATATAAGTTGTTAAAACTTGAAGTCGCAATCATTGTAAAATATATAAAGCTTAAACTTAATATGGTCCGAATCAGTTATGGTCCGAATGACTCAATTCATGAGTGCTCAGTAATTCCACCATATTATCTGTATCATTGCACTATCCTCTAAAATCTAAAGTGACTACTCTGTAGTGTATTTCGGTGTGGGATGAACATCGACCCGGCTACCTCAGTTGGTAGAGCTGCCCGACTAGTGTTCGGGAGGTCGTGTGTTTGAGTCCCACATCGGGTCACTAACTTTTCCGCTCTTTCTTTGCTTGGTCACTTTAATGGCAACGAGGATATTGTTTATACAAATTTATTTTAGCTCGATTGCGAAACAAGTTATTACAAATTATATTAATCACTCTCGAGACTTCATTCCTGATTGAATCCATCGCCACGAGGGAGAGAGAAGAGGCAACGTGGAATTTAAATGCCTAGCCTAAGGGCACACTCTTTCGCACCTGAAGCAAATCATGCTCGAAGAAATGATATTTCAAACCAGAACTACTTAGTTTTTATCTACTAGTTGTTCTGGCTCCGTGCCAAGTTCCATCAAAATTGACCACGCTCTGTGCCAAGTTCCATCACGCTCCGTGCCAAGTTCCATCACGTTCTGTGCCAAGTTCCATCCCAATTGACCACGCTCCGTGCCAAGTTACATCACAATTGACCACGCTCTGTGCCAGGTTCCATAACGCTCCGTGCTAAGTTCCATCACGCTCTGTGCCAAGTTACATCACAATTGACAACGCTCTGTGTCAAGTTCCATCACGCTCCATGCCAAGTTCCATCACGCTCTGTGCCAAGTTCCATCACGCTCTGTGCCAAGTTCCATCACGCTCTGTGCCATCACAGAGAGAGAAGGGGCAACGTGGAATTTAAATGCCTTGCCTAAGAGCACAATTGTACCGCCTCCAGCGAGACTCGAACTCTGGACCGTTTGTGCCTGAAGCGAACGCGCATCCACTGCACTATCAATAGTGATCATGGCCTTCCGCGACGAGGATATATCATATGGTCAGAGTAGGGGTGGGGCTCCAGGGATTGGAGTGCAGATCCTAAAGAATACAAGAGGGAAGAGTGTATTGTATTTTGGCGTGGGTAGAACATCGGCTCGGCTTGGTCAGTTGCTAGAGCTGTCTGACTATTGTCCGGGAGGTCGTATGTTCCGAGTCACACGTCTGGTCACTAACTTTTCCTCTCTTTCTTTGCTTGAACATTTTAACTCTCTTCAGGAGTCGTCGCTCATATGACCAACCGGTACCGACAATAAATCAACGTAAACACACATTATACCAAACTAGGTACAATTATAGGCCTACTTGTGGCGTTGGAACAGGTTGAATGCATCTTCAAAATTGTTGTTGAGAAGTTTGTTTATGCCATCCTTAGCAACTTGAAAATCATCAAATACATCCAAGTCATCCTCCACACTATTCGTTTCTTCAATCTCATCGTTAGACTGTGCCATTTTGCATTCCTTTCCTCTTTGAATGTCGATTAATAAATTAAATATCGTATGATCTTCTTCTGTTGGCCACCATTTTGTATCGGTCTGCAGCCACTTCCGGATGCCGAATTAATCGAAAGGAATAAAGGTTTCGAATACAAAATAAATTGAGGATATTTGTTTAATGAGAGACATTACTGGTTTTTCTATTGTTCCCTTGATGGATAAAGTCAGATTTATCTCGAAATGTATATTGGCCTTTTAGTTGGAATCCTTTGTTTTTACTGGTGTCGTCTAACCAGATGTTGCGTTAGGATAAATGTAATTTTATCAAAATCATGTTAATTAATTGAACCAATTTTTACAATAAGGTATCCATTGGATATGCTAAAGGATATATGTCGAGATTTAATAATTTCATAATTATAAGACGAGAATACAGATAAAAATGGAAAACACATGGTTCAAAGGAAACAATGATAAAAACAGAGGAAACCAATTAAGAGGACCAATATACTTTTAGGAGTATTCAAGGGCAGTAACTGACTAATGTCTCTCATTCTGTGTTGGTCTTGTGTTTATCACGTTGGACAGCACATCCACGAATAGTAGGTTCTATATACCGTATGCCCCTAATAATATAGCAAATCCACGAATAGTAGGTTCTATCCACCGTATGCCCCATATAATATTAGCATGGGAACAATTGTAAATGTAAGGCATGCGTGTGTGTGTTTTACGTTTATTTATCGTCGCTACCGGTTGCCCATATCATATGAGCGACGCCTACTGAAGAGATTAGTCATTTTAGATTTTTGGAGGACCACTCAACATCATTATCTATTACCACAGTGAAGCACCTCTCAACATCATTATCTATTACCACAGTGAAGCACCTCTCAACATCAGTATCTATTACCACAGTGTAGCACCTCTCAACATTAGTATCTATTACCACAGTGAAGCACCTCTCAACATCATTATCTATTACCACAGTCAAGCACCTCTCAACATCATTATCTATTACCACAGTCAAGCACCTCTCACCATCAGTATATATTGCCACAGTGAAGCACCACTTAACATCATTATCTATTACCACAGTGAAGCACCTCTCAACATCAGTATACATTGCCCCAGTGAAACACCTAGCCTGGGTTCCAGTCTGTCGATTTTTTACTTTTTAACTTCTTGCAAAATGACATTGATATTATCAGAAACTCAATACGGTCCAATTAATGGTCTCGGTGTTAAAATATATTTATTTGACTGACCAGGCAAAATATATCTACGCATGTTCCCAGGCTATGAAGCACTTCTCAACATCATTATCTATTACCACAGTCAAGCACCACTCACCATCAGCATCTATTGGACAATTAAGGTCAGCTGAACACTCACCATATCTCAGAGTAACCATAAGTAAGAACATCAACTGAGCCCAACACAACCGTCTTTCAGATGGGACGTTAAACCGAGGTCTCGTGTTGGTGCTTTACACCGTGCACGCAAAAGAACCAGAGGAGACTCTGTCATGGGTCTCTGTCTGTATCATTGCACTGTCCTTCAAAATCTAAAATGACTAACCTCTTCAGGAGGAGTCACTCATATGGGCAACCGGTAGCGACGATAAATAAACGTAAAACACGCCCAACACATCAATAATATTACTCCAGTGACTAACAACACCCTCCACTTCATCAAAGGTAATGCAAAAATAAGAAACAGGTGAAATAAACAGCATATACCACTTATGTCCGCCAACAGGTTGAATACTGCTCCACATCCCTGGCAGAAACATATCTTACCTACAAACCTGAAATGGTCCAACGATCTTCAGCCCATTATATATTTAACGATTCATACTACACTAGTAGTGTATCACAAATGGTATGTACCCTTAATTGGAAAGCGTTAGAACATGTATACACGGAATCAAGCTTCATTGGTGATGTTTACAAAATGGTTTACAAAATAAGAAACGACTAGTTGCTGTAGATCACCATCGCCTAACACAAAAAGAAATCTGAACTTGCGGTTAACACTAGCCTGGGTGCCAGTCTGTCGATTTTACACTTTTTAACTTCTGGCAAAATGACTCGATACATCTCTAATATTCTATTACCTCCCTTGTCAGATAAAATCTGATTTATTCCAAAATGTGAATAGGTCCTTTTAGTTAGAATCCTTTGTTTTTACTGGTTTTCCCTAACCAGATGTTGCGGTATGATAAATGTGATGTTATCAAAATCTTGTTAATTAACTGAGTACATTCTTATGCAAATACATACATATCCATTGCATATACTGTGTGAGATCTGTCGATATATAGTAATTTAATACTCAGTAGAAGCGATAGTGGAATTATAAAATTGCTAGCATGTTATGCAAAGGAAACAGCGATACAAACAGAGGAAACACTTAATAGGACCTATCTATGTTTAGGGAGTATTCAGGGGCAGTGAATGACAGATGTCTCTCCGATACACTCGGTGCTAATTGACTGACCAGGCAAAATATATCGATGCCTGTTCCCAGACTAGGTTAACACGTACTTGGTGCACCAACATCACACTACGATCTGAGCAAGGCTCGAACCCGTTTCCATCAGTGATGATATGGTACAGTGGTATACACGTCAGCTCTCTTAACCACTCGACCATGGAGTCGGACAAGGGTGTGTGTGGTATTTCCTTTAATAAAACTTGATATTACTATTTCGGAAATGAGAATTGTAATATTCCCTACCGAGCTTTCAATATGTGGTGACAGGTGCGTGTTTTTAGGGTTACATTCCAGGTCATTATTTGGCATGATAAATCAACGAGACCAGTGTACTTATACATATATTGTAATCATGTGATTGTAGATATAAGTTGATAATACTGGTCTATATCAATTAATCGGTGTCGATGTTTTCTTCGTGTTTTGTGGGATTTTTAAAGTGAAAGTACAGTGGGCCGTATTCTCATTCGGCCCGAGGACGGATCGGCCCCAAATGAAATAAAAATGTATTTACTGTTGGGGCTGTGTATACAATCACCATAAGCTATGCGATATTTCTTCTGATATATATTTCGTGTATAAAATTGTACTGAAAGTAAAAACTTCGTCCTCTACCGTTTCAGCCAATATACCAATGGACCGTTCTGTGACGGATCAATCGAAACAGGAGATGCGGGCATTTCTTCGAGAGCGCTACGTACGGATGATGGCTGCCATAAATGGTCAAGACGCTGATATCAATATGTATGGTAAAACTCGCGTGTCGGGCATGCTGCGTGCAATGGACATCAATGTACAGTCGGTACAGATCAGCAATCTGCATACCCCTATTGGAGTTATACCGGAAGCTGCCCTCAGGCTTGGAGATATTCGGACAATAACTGTGCCAGAGTTCCGGCCTAGATAGAGCCGTTTGCCCTTGGAATTGTGGAACATTTGGGTAGTTACATTGCCATAGTTGAGGCCCAAAATAGACCTCTTGCTGTGGAACATTGGAACAATAACTGTGTCAGGGTTCCGTCCCAGATAGAGAGGTTTACCTTGGAATTGTGGAACATTGGAACAATAACTGTGTCAGGGTTCAAACCCAGATAGAGAGGTTTTCCTTGGAATTGTGGAACATTGGAACAATAACTGTGTCAGGGTTCCGTCCCAGATAGAGAGGTTTAGCTTGGAATTGTGGAACATTGGAACAATAACTGTGTCAGGGCTCCGTCCCAGATAGAGGATTTCCTTGGAATTGTGGAACATTGGAACAATAACTGTGTCAGGGCTCCGTCCCAGATAGAGAGGTTTACCTTGGAATTGTGGAACATTGGAACAATAACTGTGTCAGGGCTCTGTCCCAGATAGAGAGGTTTACCTTGGAATTGTGGAACATTGGAACAATAACTGTGTCAGGGTTCTGTCCCAGATAGAGAGGTTTTCCTTGGAATTGTGGAACATTGGAACAGTAACTGTGTCAGGGTTCTGACCTAGATAGAGAGGTTTACGGTACCTTGGAATTGTGGAACATTGGAACAATAACTGTGTCAGGGTTCCGTCCCAGATAGAGAAGTTTAGCTTGGAATTGTGGAACATTGGAACAATAACTGTGTCAGGGCTCCGTCCCAGATAGAGAAGTTTAGCTTGGAATTGTGGAACATTGGAACAATAACTGTGTCAGGGCTCCGTCCCAGATAGAGAGGTTTAGCTTGGAATTGTGGAACATTCGAACAATAACTGTGTCAGGGTTCCGTCCCAGATAGAGAGGTTTTCCTTGGAATTGTGGAACATTGGAACAGTAACTGTGTCAGGGTTCTGACCTAGATAGAGAGGTTTACGGTACCTTGGCATTGTGGAACATTCGAACAATAACTGTGTCAGGGTTCCGTCCCAGATAGAGAGGTTTTTCTTGGAATTGTGGAACATTGGAACAGTAACTGTGTCAGGGTTCTGACCTAGATAGAGAGGTTTACGGTACCTTGGAATTGTGGAACATTGGAACAATAACTGTGTCAGGGTTCCGTCCCAGATAGAGAGGTTTTCCTTGGAATTGTGGAACATTGGAACAATAACTGTGTCTGTGTTCCGACCCAGATAGAGAAGTTTTCCTTGAAATTGTATATTTGTATTACTATGTATCATTGTATGTTTATGTGAGTACATGTAATTCGGACTGCCTCCGTGGTCGAGTGGTTTCAACACCAAGTAACTGACATGGACTGGTCCATGATATTCTTAGACCAATAAATGAATAAGAAAATTACATTCGGACCAGTTCATTTATCAAGATGGGTAATTTTGTCTAAAATTAGTCATATCACTGGCAAAAAGTGCAGATCCTGATGAGACGGCTCATCTGGATCTACACTTTTTATAAGCCTATATAGAGGTCTGTGGTGTTGAAAGGGTTACGGTCACTGACTTGTATACCACTGTAACCTACCATCTTGAATAGGTTTCACGTATTTTCAGTGTTAAATATATTATGCTCCGGCCTATTGTATAACAGCCAATTGATAGGCTGTCCGATTAGCGCAGTGGTTAGCGCGCTCGCTTCTCACCAATGCAACCCGGGTTCGATCCTCGGACCGGGATGTATGCGAAATGGTACAGTGGTCACCAGATCGGACAGGTGGGTTTTCTCCGATTTCTTTCGACATCAATG
The DNA here is from genome assembly GCA_014843695.1 of Archivesica marissinica. Lineage (NCBI taxonomy): Eukaryota > Metazoa > Mollusca > Bivalvia > Venerida > Vesicomyidae > Archivesica > Archivesica marissinica. Next base: position 28,571,653 of record CM026396.1, on the reverse strand, counting down.
ACTGGTCACATATACGCTTTCATCCGTGCCAACGAAAGTGATTAATATAAGTTGTTAGAACCACAGGGATTCGGCACGTTTGGGTGTACTAGTATATATATTTAAGTACTTAAATATATATACTAGTACCCCCAAACGTGCCGAATCCCTGTGGTTAGAACTTGCTTCGCAATCGTTGTAAAATAAATAGTTTAAACTTTAATTGATAGGGAGAAGAACTATATAAGTTTTCTTTCGTTCTAATCCCTTTGAGTTTCAATCTATTGCTGTTAATTTATATGTAAAATGTTTAATTCTCTTATGTACATGTACAATACTGAAATAAATATTGTTTAAACTAACCTATCATCGCTGATGGTCACTATTTCGAGCCCTGTGCTCGGGCTGTGTTTGTTTATATGAAAAAGTTGGCAGTTTCTTACGGAGGATGATGCACTAAGTACTGGGGTCCTGCCCAGGAAAGGTGGCATTAGGTAAACTGCCTGCTGGCGATATAGCCCAAAATGGTGCTGATGAAGGCATATAACCCAAACAAACAAATCATGTAATTGTACAGTCAAACCTGTGTTAGTGGTCACCTGTATTAAGCAGCAAACCTGTGTTAGTGGTCACCTGTATTAAGCAGCAAACCTGTATTAAGCAGCCAATTTCCAGATTCCCAATGTATTGTTATTATATATTTGACCTCTATTAAGCAGCCACATGTGCTAAGCAGCCACTTTATGTGATTCCCTTGGCTGGTTGCTTAAGACAGGTTTGGCTGTATATTATATCTGGTCATGCACTTCTTGTATATGGAGGTAATAAAAAGATATTTAATTAATTATAGCCAGTACTGAATCCAAGATAGTTGTGTCAATCTGGCGAATCTATTTTCGTCTCCTCCCAAAACCTGTCTTGTCAATTTTGATGGAACTTGGCACGGAGCATGGTCAATTGTGATGGAACTTGGCACGGAGCATGGTCAATTGTGATGTAACTTGGCACGGAGCATGATGGAACTTGGCACGGAGCGTGGTCAATTGTGATGGAACTTGGCACGGAACTTGGTCAATTGTGATGGAACTTGGCACGGAGCGTGGTCAATTGTGATGGAACTTGGCACAGAGCGTGGTCAATTGTGATGGAACTTGGCACAGAGCTTGGTCAATTGTGATGGAACTTGGCACGGAGCTTGGTCAATTTTGATAGAACTTGGCATGGAGCGTGGTCAATTTTGATGGAACTTGGCATGGAGTGTGGTCAATTGTGATGGAACTTGGCACGGAGCGTGGTCAATTGTGATGGAACTTGGCATAGAGCGTGGTCAATTGTGATGGAACTTGGCACGTAGTTTGGTCAATTGTGATGTAACTTGGCACGGAGCGTTGGCAATTGTGATGTAACTTGGCATGGAGTTTAGTCAATTGTGATGTAACTTGGCACGGAGTTTGGTCAATTTTGATGGAACTTGGCACAGAGCATGATGGAACTTGGCACAGAGCATGATGGAACTTGGCACAGAGCATGATGGAACTTGGCACGGAGCGTGGTCAATTGTGATGGAACTTGGCACAGAGCATGATGTAACTTGGCACGGAGCATGGTCAATTTTGATGGAACTTGGCACAGAGCATGATGGAACTTGGCACGGAGCGTGGTCAATTGTGATGGAACTTGGCACGGAGCGTGGTCAATTGTGATGGAACTTGGCACAGAGCGTGGTCAATTGTGATGGAACTTGGCACAGAGCTTGGTCAATTGTGATGGAACTTGGCACGGAGCTTGGTCAATTTTGATAGAACTTGGCATGGAGCGTGGTCAATTTTGATGGAACTTGGCATGGAGCGTGGTCAATTGTGATGGAACTTGGCACGGAGCGTGGTCAATTGTGATGGAACTTGGCATAGAGTGTGGTCAATTGTGATGGAATTTGGCACGGAGCGTGATGGAACTTGGCACGGAGCGTGATGGAACTTGGCACAGAGCGTGATGGAACTTGGCACGGAGCGTGGTCAATTTTGATGGAACTTGGCACGGAGTTTGGTCAATTGTGATGTAACTTGGCACAGAGCGTGGTCAATTTTGATGGAACTTGGCACGGAGCGTGATGGAACTTGGCACGGAGCATGATGGAACTTGGCACAGAGCGTGATGGAACTTGGCACGGAGCGTGGTCAATTTTGATGGAACTTGGCACGGAACGTGATGGAACTTGGCACGGAGCGTGATGGAACTTGGCACAGAGCGTGATGGAACTTGGCACGGAGCGTGGTCAATTGTGATGTAGCTTGGCATGGAGCGTTGTCAATTGTGATGGAACTTGGCACAGAGCGTGATGTAACTTGGCACAGAGCGTGATGGAACTTAGCACGGACGTGATGGAACTTGGCACGGAGCGTTGTCAATTGTGATGTAACTTGGCACGGAGCGTGGTCAATTGTGATGGAACTTGGCACAGAACGTGATGGAACTTGGCACGGAGCGTGATGGAACTTGGCACGGAACTTGGTCAATTGTGATGTAACTTGGCACGGATCTTGGTCAATTGTGATGGAACTTGGCACGGAGCGTGGTCAATTGTGATGGAACTTGGCACGGAGCTTGGTCAATTGTGATGGAACTTGGCACAGAACGTGATGGAACTTGGCACGGAGCGTGATGGAACTTGGCACGGAACTTGGTCAATTGTGATGTAACTTGGCACGGATCTTGGTCAATTGTGATGGAACTTGGCACGGAGCGTGGTCAATTGTGATGGAACTTGGCACGGAGCTTGGTCAATTGTGATGGAACTTAGCACGGAACTTGGTCAATTGTGATGTAACTTGGCACGGAGCTTGGTCAATTGTGATGGAACTTGGCACGGAGCGTGGTCAATTGTGATGGAACTTGGCACGGAGCTTGGTCAATTGTGATGGAACTTGGCATGTAGCATGGTCAATTGTGATGGAACTTGGCATGGAGCATGATCAATTGTGATGGAACTTGGCACGGAGCTTGGTCAATTGTGATGTAACTTGGCACAGAGCGTGATGGAACTTGGCACGGAGCGTGATGGAACTTGGCACGGAACTTGGTCAATTGTGATGGAACTTGGCACAGAGCGTGATGGAAAATGGCACGGAGCGTGATGGAACTTGGCACGGAGCGTGGTCAATTGTGATGGAACTTGGCACAGAGCGTGGTCAATTGTGATGTAACTTGGCACAGAGCGTGGTCAATTGTGATGTAACTTGGCACAGAGTTTGGTCTATTGTGATGTAGCTTGGCATGGAGCGTGGTTAATTGTGATGGAACTTGGCACAGAGCGTGATGGAACTTGACACAGAGCGTGATGGAACTTGGCATGGAGCGTGATGGAACTTGGCACGGAGCGTTGTCAATTGTGATGTAACTTGGCACGGAGCGTGATGGAACTTGGCACGGAGCGTTATGGAACTTGGCACAGAGCGTGGTCAATTGTGATGTAACTTGTCACGGAGCGTGGTCAATTGTGATGGAACTTGGCAAAGAACGTGATGGAACTTGGCACGGAGCGTGATGGAACTTGGCACAGAGCGTGGTCAATTTTGATGGAACTTGGCACGGAGCATGGTCAATTGTGATGAAACATCGCTTGGAACTTGGTCAATTTTGATGAAACTTGGCACAGAGCCAGAACAACTAGTAGATAAAAACTAAGTAGTTCTGGTTTGAAATATCATTTCTTCGAGCATGATTTGCTTCAGGTGCGAAAGAGTGTGCCCTTAGGCTAGGCATTTAAATTCGACGTTGCCTCTTCTCTCTCCCTCGTGGCGATGGATTCCATCAGGAATGAGGTCTCGAGAGTGATTAATATAAATTGTAAGAATTTGTTTCACAATCGAGCTAAAGTAAAGTTGTATAAACAAATGTCTGGGCTCTGTAATTAGTCAGTATAGTAGCGTATTACCGGGAATCGAACTTCCGGTCGCCTCAAACGGGTCCAATATGTAAAATATTGAATCGTTTTCAGCTTATATACTATACGTACATATTAGGACACACACAACAGCTATAAACAAGTTCAGTAATAGAGCAAAAATAATGGTGAATGTTTTTGAGTGTTACTTACGTTAAAATTAACATTACGTTTGAAAACAAATTGATGTTTATTAAATGACATGTGGTATAGGCGCTATGATAATTACACTTTAAAGTCACAATTATCATGTGTGGTCCAGTGGTAACACGCTGGACTGGTAATCCAGGGATCGCAGGTTCGATCCCCCGTCTGACGATAATAAAATTCACAGTCTTTCAGATGGGACTTTAAACCGAGGTCTCGTGTCGGTGCTTTACACCGTGCACGTAAAAGAACCAGAGGAGACTCTGGAATGGGTCTCTGTCTGTATCATTGCACTCCTCCAACAATCTAAAATGACTAATCTCTTCAGGAGGCGTCGCTCATATGGGCAACCGGTAGCGACGATAAATAGTTGCTATATTATGACACAGAATCTACAACAATATACTAGAGGACATAGAAAATGCACACTTACATTATATACTAGAGGACATAGAAAACGCACACCTACATTATATACTAGAGCACATAGAAAATGCACACTTACATTATATGATTATTATTACATGAAAACGAAATATGAAGGATTCCATCAAAGATATATCACATCAGGCGCGGCGCTAGGAATTTCTGGAGGGGATTCGATGCAAGTGCGACGGCCCGTAGGGCAGGAGCCCGCTAGGGGGGTTCGGGGGCATGCTCCCCCTGAACAATTTTAAATCTGGAAGCTCTAAAATGGCATTTCCTGCATTCTAGAGCTCAAAATGTATAGTAAAACAGATGGCAGGAACAAGCATCAGCAGCTTCACAGCTCTCTGTGAAAGTTTGTTAAATCGTGTATCCATCTCACTGATGATGCAGTCAAGAAGTGGAATGGCAACTGTACGGCGATAATATTCTTCTGGCGTATCAGCGGGCTGATTTTGACGATGGATCTTTTTTGAAACCTTCTTCAACGTTGTCACGTGTCGCTTTCATATCAGACGCGGTTTCATCAATCAACTGGTAAGCTTTTACAATGTCTATCGTTCGACCCTGAAGGTAGACGGTAACGCCGTGAAGAGGGTGCAACAGGTAATACAGCGACACCAGACCAACAATAAATCCGAAATCCGTCACAGCGTTAGCGTGAGCAATTGCATCTTTCTTTGATTCCGAGTCCCAGCCTTCCGTAAACGCCTTATCAAAATCATCCATGTCCGGGTGAGTACCACTGATGATATCAAAGCACTCTAGCAGGAATGGTAGGGCCAGGTAGAAATGCTCATAAGCGGTATCGCGCTCCGACCAACGGGTCTTGCACATGCCAATTATCACTTTTCTAGTGGTGGCATTGTGAACGTAACGTTTTTCCACTATCATTTCTATGAGCCTTTCCCGTTTTGGAGAGTAGTTGAAGAAGATAGCTACATCCTTCATGGTAGCAATCACATGCTGTATGTTATTAACTTTACAGCTAGCGGCAATGGAAAGATTAAGAATATGTCATTGCAATGGGTATATATGGAGCATTTGGAGCATGCTGTGAAATGATTCCAGATACGCCTTTCTTCTCACTAGACATGTTTGAGGCACCATCATAACACTGCCCCCGAAACTGATGAATATCCAAACCAACGTTTTTATGGAACTCCAGGATGGCATTTGGCATTAGCGATAGCTTCGCCAGTTATTCTATGAATGTTGACGAACTCCTCTCCTATCTGTTTCTCTTCGTCTACAAAGCGAAAGCAAACTGATAGAATTTCATCATTGCTTGGTGTTACCTCATCCACCATTACAGTGTGAAAACCTGATTTATTAATCTCTGTAATAATATCTGCTTGGATGATGGAGTGGCCAATCAAATGAATCATCTCATTTTGCGACTGGTGATGATGATATGAAGCATTCCTTGAGATGGGTTTCATCATATGATCGTACACCATTAACTGAAAAAGAGGGTTCGTTCGCACCACCCCGAACCCCCTTGGCGCCGCCCCTGCACATCTTTATTACAAAACATAAACTGAACAACTAAATATATTCCAAAATGTTTTAAAACTATGTATTTATAATCATTACTGATTGTTCGGCAGTATGAAGTTGACGTTTATATAGTTATTTGTTTTCATGTAGCCTGGGTTCCAGTCTGTCGATTTTTCACTTTTAACTTCTAGCCAAATTGACATGTTCAAAAACTCAATACGGCCCAATTAATAGTCTCGATGTTAAAATATATTTATTTGACTAACCAGGCAAACTATATCGACGCCTGTTCCCAGGCTAGTTTTCATGTAAAAACACACTTATCCGAAGTGTGCGTTACAACCTCTAGTATATTGTTTGTCGATTCTGTGTCATAATAGAGCATCATATAATATGATTAAATAACAATAGCCTCGTATTTATGCAAAGTTCACATGGCGGATATTTGTTTGTTTTGCTCAAACAAACAAATTTTATTTTTATTTTATGCTAATTGGTGAAAAAAACCCACAAAATGAAGAAATTAAAATAGCTGGCCGCCGTGTTTTTGCGCGGATGAATACATTGACGACTATACGTCGTGAGTCGATGTACAAAGCTGCCGCCATCTTGAAAATACATGAAAACATTTATTGGATTTATTGTTACAATTTGCAGTGACAAAATTCGAGACATTATCAGTTGTATTTCGCTTTTGATTTGTTTCATAACAAAAACAATAATACAGGTAAATAGTGTCATTGAAGCCAGGTAAACGGTGAAAATTAAATGACACGTGTGATACATTTAAAGGGAGAGTAATAGTGCAAGAATAGTATATTGGGAAGGGAGATGATAAAAAAAGTAGTCCGGCAAACTACAGTGAGTGATATGCAGTGAGATATGGATTATATCTCACTGATAGAACACTGTATAGATATTATGTAGATTTATGTGAGCTTTTTGTTTTCCAATAAATCCCGTTATTTTTCACGGGTACACCGTCTCCATGGTCGCCTTCTAGGAGGTGATGATGGTAACAATATGATCAATTTCATATTCGGTTAATTAACAGTTATCCCCCCTTAGGAGAGCTGAGTATTGGAGTCGCTAAAAAGCGTGAATTTCATTCTCCAAAATGTGGCAATATTTGGTCATTTTCATTCTGGAACAGCTAGTGATAACATCGTTCTTCTTACATATACTTATCCCTCCCACCCGCCCAGATATCAGCTTCATTTACATAACTATACAAAGAGGAATAGTATAACCTTTACTGCTGTTTGTAATATGTAATTTCACACTTTATTTTCGGTCACATGCCTGGCACCATGAAAGATTTGAGACGCACTATACGGAGCAGACACTAAGGCAAAGAAAAGCCTAGAATACCAAACAATACGGGTGTTTGCGAAAAAGCCTAGAATACCAAACAATACGGGTGTTTGCGAAAAAGACTAGAAGCGGCTCGATCCTGATCAAAATGTTTGTATGAATCCTGGTGCCAAGCGAATTTCAAGAAACATGTGTTGGTCAAAACGACACAATTATTCATAAACAGAACTATTAATATATGGTGACTTATTAATTGCAACAAGTCAGTGCTTATCTGATAGTCTTGTCGCGGCTTTAAAGTAAAACTTTATGATGCAGTTAGCGTGGTTGTAGACGCGAGCTCGCCAGTGCATAATAGTAGGGTTCTTTTAAAAGAAAAATGTCAAATAAAGGAATTAATTCCTACAAAGGCGATTTTTGGTATATGCAATATATAGGGTGTTTTATCTAATATAGTAACAAGTCCACCACAGTCTTCCGATGTTAAATGCCCTATTTTGGGGTAAAAAGTTGAAAATGTAGACGAAATGGTGAATTTCTGGAATCCGCCCATAACTTCATCCATATTTGTCTGAGGAAGTTGAAAATTGCCAGGAATGTATAAATGAATATTGCGCAAATACTAGACATATCGTTTTCGAAAAAAATCCAATATGGCTGCAAAATCCAAAATGGCCACCAAAAATGTCTTTTTTCAAGCTTTACCGATGCGTTTACATGAACACAGTTTTCATTAGCTAGCTTAATGTTAATGTTTATTGTAAATATTCATGACACCACATGTTTATATCAACAATTGATGCAGAGAAGCAGATAGAATAATTCAAAAGAGCGCAAAGTATTTGATTGACACTCTTCACAACCTCGGTTTCTGCTGTAGTTACAAAGAGGTTCAGAGATATGAACAAAACGCTGCTGTCAGTAACGACTCCGATATACCCGGACATACTTCAGACCAATTTGTGCCGACAACGTTGACCACAATATCCAGACAATAGACGGCCATAGAACCTTTCATGGAATGGGTATCATTGCAGCAGCGACGCCAGGTGGAAAATGTAATAAAACTAGTCCCAGACTGAAGATATCAATGACTGAACTAAATGAGATTGGCAAGATCAATATGCACTTTTATAGTCCAACGAAAAGCTCCGATATGAGTTATGGGACGTTATCTGAACTTCCCAGTACCATGGATGATACATCAAACATAGATATCCTCTGGAAGACGACGTAGTTGTTAAAAGATGATCGAACATCTTGGAGTGGAAGCATGCAAATGATTAATACCAATGGTGAATATCCAGGTCAGTCATCAGTAGTATTCATGCCCATGATTGATCTCAACCCAAGCAACAAGACGTGTATGTATTCAACGCTGATCTGGGTCTGCCAGCATGCAAAGCAATATAATGTGACGCCTGTGTTAACAATCGACCAATTGATTGTTAGTGCAGAACCATCCAGCAGTGATGTCAGTAAGGTTGTTGTTCGATTAGGAGGGTTTCACACGGAAATGAGCTTCCTTGGTGCTGTTGGACACATAATGAACGACTCCGGTCTCCAGGAAGTAATCACCACAGTGTATGCGGAAAGGGCAGTGAGTCATATGCTTACCGGAAAAACTGTAGCTAGAGCCTTAAGAGGTCATGGACTGGTTTACATGGCCCCCTCCAGTCACTCATAGTATGTGAAGTGTTTAATCTCGACCTGATTGGTAGAGATCTGGATGAAACTGATGGCAAGGAACACGAAGCAGAAGGAATTTATCTTGAGGACATTGAGAATGTCGCACAGAGCAGTTCACAATCTGTAGATGAGGATAGCATTCCACAGCCTCACAATGATAGTACCTCAACACATGGGAAAAGTAAGAATATCTCTGATGAGATGAGGAATGATACAGTTTCGAAAACTGATAGAGAATCGACAATGGATGGGATTTCGCATGAGATTGACACTGATTTAGAATCTGCTCTGGAATTGTTTGACAATGTATTGACAGGAGAAATAGGCATAGAACAGGCATGTAAAGATGAAATAGTCACTACAATTCAAAGCAGAATGGATGCATATTGTGACAAAATATCAGCTAACAGTAGAACAGCACGATTGTGGTTGCAATATATTGAAATGGTGAAATTACTGAGATAATTCATAAAAGCAGAACGAACAGGAAACTGGCAGTTACACCTGAATACATTAGGGGCCATGTTACCATATTTCACAGCATCTGGGCATAACTTATATGCCAAATCAGCCTATTTGTATCTAGTGAAAATGAATGCCTTGCAGAAAACACACCCAAAGCTCTATGAATATTTCATGAAAAGGTTTCATGTTGTTAGACGGAGTAATAGGTATTGGGCTGGATTGTCGACAGATCTAGTGATTGAGCAGGTGCTTATGCGGAGTTTGAAGAGTGCAGGGGGACTGACTCGATGTAGAGGAATGACTGAGATACAAAGAGCCGTGTGGGTACTCTCTCAACCTGCAACATCGTCTATTAATGAAGCAATGCCAACCTTCTCTGGTGCGATATATGCCTCAAGTGAACAACACAAAGATACATACTTATGCGAAAGCGATATAAAAAAGATATGCAAGTGGTAACTGAACGAAACCCATTCAAAACCGAAAATGATCTCAAAAGCATAACAAGTGGGGTAGTGTCGTATGACAGTACTGCTGATCAGGCAAAGCAGATTGGAGAGAATATTGTGACAAAGATGGCTGGCCAAAATGTAAACGAGTTCTGGTTCAAGAGGAAAGATGCAGTCGTGCCTATGAATGATAAATCTGCGTTCAAAATTGACGAAGATAGAGTTAAGATCGACCCTCAGTTGTTGTTCCAGAGATTAGATAGTGCGGCTAACAGAATGACTAATGAACCCGATCTTTCACTTACATATGAGTTATGCACACACCCACCGGCATTATTTGAATCATCCAGACAATTGATAGTAACCTGTATTAGCGAATGCTATGAAGTCAGCCGACAATCCTAGTCCGAGAACACATGATCCTGGTGATAGTTATCATGTTGTTGATGGTGGTATGTTGCTGCAGTGGATTCCTTGGGAAAGTGGTCAGATATTTGATTACATTTGTTCTACATACGTCCAGTTTGTGCAGTCTAGGTACACCAATTGCATTGTTGCCTTTGATGGTTATGACAATGGGCCAACTACTAAAGACATCACTCATGGCCGTAGAACTGCAGGAATGGTTGGTACAGAAGTAAGATTTACCCAATCCAGCACATTTAGAGTGAAAAAGAAAACATTTCTAGCTAACCCAAAAAACAAACAGCTCTTCATAAACATGTTGTCAGGGAAAATGAACAGTGAGGGCATAGAAACACCACACGCCGTTGCCGATGCCGATTTACTCATCGTATTAACAGCTGTACGCCGTTCACAGTCAAAACCAACCACATTGGTCGGAGATGACACTGACCTATTGGTGTTATTGTGTTATCACACATCACATGACTCGCACCCTGTATATCTACAGCCTAGGCCCAAATTCAACCGTAGTATATGTTGGGATATACACAAACTACAAGCGTACCTTGGCGACGATGTTTGTAGGAACATATTGTTCTTACATGCTGTGTTGGGGTGCGATACGACGTCAAAAGTGTATGGCTTAGGAAAAGGGACTGCTCTGAAAGCATTTGAAAAAAGTGAAGTATTCCGTCATGTTGCATCAGTATTTCATACACCACCAACAGAGGTGACAAAAGAGAATAGTGTCAGCAGTGGGGAACAATCTCTCGTGTATCTATACAAAGGCAGTCGTGGAGAAACATTGGACAGCTTACGTGTGAGCAAGTTTGTCGAAAAGGTAGCCAAAAGTACCATGTTTGTTGATCCGAAACAACTCCCCCCAACCTCTGATGCTGCATAATTCCACAGCTTGCGAGTTTACCTGCAAGTACAGGACTGGAAATGTGATGATACACTGAATCCAACGGACTGGGGCTGGGAACTAGTTGGAGACAGGCTATTCCCTGTGACAACTAGGAAAGGTCCAGCTCCAGTACATATATTGAAGGTTGTGCGTTGTACTTGTTCTAGAGGCTGTACAACAAAGGCATGCAGCTGCAAAAAAGTTGGCCTTGAATGTAGTTCTGCATGTAGTTCCTGCAAAGGATTTAGTTGTGAAAATTCAGTACATCCAGACTTTGAACCTGACTACTAGCAGTTTACATTGTGCATAACTGTCTGCACATAAAATAGATTTGTAATCATCTTGGAATGTGAATTTGATAGTACCCTAATTGAGAACCAGTACCAGTTTTAACATTTCCTATGTTTGTTTTCTACGACCACATTGTCAAATCCAGATTATTACAATAATGTATACGCGTAATATTCATTGATGCTAATTTGCCATATTGGATATTCTAAATTGACCAGCAGCAATGGACTCTCATGACCTATTCACATGTTGTATTTCACATTCTATACAATAAATACACCATACAATTGTTTATGTAGGACACCATTACTTTGTATATGTAAAAATATTGATATATCTTGAAAAACGAATTTTCGGCGGTCATTTTGGATTTTTTCCACCATATTGGATTGTTTTTGAAAACGGTAATGGCTTTAATCTATGCGCAATTTATATTTATACTTCCGTGGCCAATTTTAACTGCCTAAGACAAATAAAGATGGAGTTATAGGCGGATTCCAGAATTTCGCAGTTTTGTTTATATTTTCAACGTTTTACCCCAAAAAAAGGCATTTAGCATCAGAAGACTGTGGTGGACTTTTACTATGTTAGTTAAGACACGATATATATTACATATACCAAAAATCGCTTTTGTAGGAATTAATTCCTTTATTTTCATAAAAGAACCCTTCTATAATATACATTGTATATATCAAAGAAATGTACATGATTTTGATTAATATAATTGCTAAGCTGGTCAAAGTACCTGTAGCATAAGCTCTCATATTCGAAGTAGTAATAATTTATAAACTTCTAAAAGTTAAATACTAAATACAAGATAAATACTGTCAGAGATCTGCTGAGCACGTAACAAAAGTTATATGCGTGTAACGGGAATTACACACCATAAAGTGTCTAGCCATGGATGGTATAAAACTGTGTTGCCTAGCATTGTCGCTCGGATGTCGTCCATGGTTTATATTGGTTTAAGGAGTGATGAAATTCCACTCTCTTAACTTAGAGGCAAAAGCATTGACAAAAATGTCTGCTAACGCCCCCGGGATAGGACTGCGCTTATATGCTTCAAGGTTAATGCTTCCTTTCGGCCAAAAACAAACACAAATGTTCTGTCGAGGGTTGCGAAAAGAAAAATTAAAAAAGGCAGATCCATGTATGTATCCCCCTTTGCTAATCCTCTTAACACGGGTCGCATTAAAACTATTGCTTGACCCCCTTGAAGCGATAGCCTCAGGTAGGTTCTTCCACTAGTAAGTATGTATAACCGGCCAGCGCAGTCTTACCCCCTGGGCCCCATTACTCGGTGATCGGATAAATTCCTTCACTGAGCCCACACCCACGCATGTAGGCAATTTTGAATATAGTTATGCATATTAATATACCGAAATACATGTGTAACGAGAGCTATTTAAAAAAAAACAAGAAAAAACAAAAAACTGAAACATAATAAAAGCTATTTCAAAATAAAAAATTTAAATATAATAATAAAAACTTATCATCAATGTAAACCGGGGAGTTTATAGAAATGACAAACTCTGGTTGTTTTCTATTTTCTTATAAATGGATATAAAGAGCCTGTAAAATACAATATATACATACTATTATTATGTACAAATCATTCTACTTAATTTCACAATACAAAATAGTAAATACACAATTCCAATCCAAGCATTTCAAATAAATATTTTACAATGTAAAATATCAAAGATAAAACATTACATTACCAGAGTCCGGCTATCAGCTGATACATATAATGTATATATGTATATATTTACTAGTATCGTATATATTAAGGTAACCAGGATAGCTTTTCAACTTATCCGTTTGACTAGTAGAGTAAGAGTGTGGGATAAGGGTCTTGAACAAGTTAGTTGGAAAGTGCACCTAATTAGTTGAGTTAGTTCACTCATTCACACATCTGACCTGATTGTCACTCACAATCACTCACCCATAATACTTTATACACAATAGTAGTGAAGACTAGTATATATTATACAAAGACATAGTATGGGACCAGGCTATATAATTATGATATGATTCAGACCAGTGATTTTATTAGGCCATATAGGGAAACTATTGGGTGGTACGCTTGCAGCAGGGTTTGGAAACATTATAATGTACATGTACTAAATATCAATAATTAGTTCCCTTTAACATAAATATGACATGGGTTACATCAAGATAGAAGTATGGTAATATACTGGCGGTTTTGCGTACATAACAACAGCATACAGCGAGTAATAAGTATCATTTGGCAACTAAAACTGGTTAAATATGTCTCCAGTTCTTTATCTAAAGATGAGGAATGGTTCGCATCCTTAGCCATTTTTCATCCGCAGTCTTCGCGTTGGAGAATTGAATGCGGGGATGCGAATTGTTTGTTGTCTTAATTTGTTCCTTTGCAGTTACCACTGGGGCAAATGAATACCAATTGTAAATGTATATTGGTTTCATGTATATATATATATATTTTTCACTTGCCATATGCTACGAGTTATAAACAATTAAAGTCGCGGCCTTATCCCACTTACTATGTGTTATAGTTATATTTATAAGAGGTTCCTAAGTCAAAGCCAAGCATGGACGGAGAGCTTGTTCACGAGCTCGTACACACATAAAGTTGGATCATTAAGTACTTCAATTTGCTACAGCCGTCTCGTGAATAAACTCTTTGGCTTGTTTTACACAGTCGTTGCCCCTTGATAAAATAATCATTTGTATGTTTTCTTTTATTTGTCACTCAGGTGAGTATCTAGGCCTAAATATGGATTACGCACCATTCCAGGGGGAGCATTTCCCCCGCTATATGGTCTCAGGTGACTATTGCATACTATGAACATCAGCTACAATCAATATATGTTATCATTCGATCATGTCTGCTTTCTTGTGAATGACCAATGTCTGTGCCCCCTTACGACCCAGTTTTTATTGCATTTTTCGCATTTATATAACTTTTATTTTCAGGAACTGTCAACATTAATCTTACGCACGTGCGTACATGCAAAGCCTAGCTAGGCGCCTGCTCATATTAGCATGTAAACATGAACTGAGTTAATACACTTATTGCAAGAAAACTCACTGGGTTATGTCGCAAGTAGATTAATAGTAAAACAACATAAAATATAATTATTACAATATTTAATACTATACAGTCAAACCTGTCTTAAGCAGCCAATCAAGAGATCACAGAAAGTGGCTGCTTAGCACATATGGCTGTTTAATAGAGGTTAAATGTATAATAAAACAACATATTTGGAATCTGGAAACTGGCTGCTTAATACAGGTTGGCTGCTTAATGGAGGTGCCGACTAACAGGTTTCACTGTATACAGTGGCATGGGTGGCCCTGGGGTAATGTGCAAGCCCAGTGATAATGGTGTTTACAAAATATTGCTAGTGGAAAAACAAACAGTAAGCAAAATATCATTAAAAACATCCAGGAAAATGTGCAACACCGGGCGTGATGAGGTAAAGCGTGATGAGGTAAAGGCAGGTATTTGTACACCCCTGAAAGCAAAATTAAATACACGGCGCTTACATGTTACTAAACTAGTAATATTACAATATTAAAATTGTCAGGCATCACGCGCCAATGGCACAAATGCAACTTCTCTCTGGAACTTATAGGTAATGTCGCACACCGTCAGCTGATCTCTTCTTCCTGTCGGACTGGTCAAATTCGCATTCTGAAAAGAGAAACAGACACACGTAGAGTTACATGTATTATACAAATTTATTTTAGCTCGATTGCGAAACAAGTTATTTCAACTTATATTAATCACTCTCGAGACCTCATTCCTGATGGAATCCATCGCCACGAAGGAGAGAGAAGAGGCAACGTGGAATTTAAATGCCTTGTCTAAGGGCACATCGTAACGGCTCCAGCGGGGTTCGAACTACGAACATTTCGCACCTGAAGCGAACGCACATCCACTGCGCTATCACGACTTCCACAAGAGTTATTACAGTCCACGGTGGTCAAACTGGCCTTTTATGATGCGTTTATTTTACCACCACCCCTGGTTAAGCCGCCCCTGGATAATCCGGACGTAGTATCCAGAAGTCATTTTATTTTTGGAAGCTAGTACAGGATGATAGAGAAGACCCTCCAAGTTTCATAAGCACCCTGTATCTTTTACTCGCCCGATGTGGTGTACCAATACAACTACGAGATGCGCGCACGCTTCTCACCAATGCGACCCGGGTTCGATCCTCGGACAGGGAAGTATGTGAGATGGTACGATGGTCGCCAGATCGGACAGGTGGGTTTTCTCCGGGTACTCCGGTTTCCTCCCACATGAATGACCACATATACGCTTACACCCGAGCCAACGAGAGTGATTAATATAAGTTGTTCAAACTTGCTTCGCAATCGTTGTAAAATAAATAAAGTATCAAATAAAAAAAACAACAACAAAACTACGAGATACCTTGTTTTATGACCCCATCTGAAAGACTATATTTTTGTTTTATGTTTATCATTAAGCAAAATTACAGTGCTTCTAGTCTATTATAAATAGTATATAAACATAACATGTAATGTAATGTTATGTTATGTTTCGGGTTTTACGCCTGCATCAGCACCATTTTGGGCTATATCGCCGGCGGGCAGTTTACCTAACAACACCTTTCCTGGGCAGGCTCCAGCGGTTAACCAGTACTTGGGTGCACCAACCTCCGTAAGAAACTGCCAACTTTTTCATATAAATGAGACACGGTCTGAGCGGGGCTCGAACCCGTGACCATCAGTGATGATAGGTTACAGTGGTATACAAGTCAGCGACCTTAACCACTCGACCACGGAGGCGGACTGTAATGTAATGACAACATGAAACATGAGTCCTACACGTGGTATCTTAAGCAAAGTGAAGATTATCATAATTATCATATTTTATTAAGTTTTTCTATTTATTTTTTAAAGAGAAGCTTAGTTTGTTTTAGTATTCATTAGTATTATAGTTCAAGGAATATTATTGATTTGATCTAACTCTTTTTGGACTTTACTGGCAAAATATATGTATTTTGATAAGTTTGAGATTTCCTTTTTATTTCTTGACATCATAAGTTTATCAAATTTATTGAAAGTTGGCCAACTGCAATAATACGGCTTTATGTATTTTTTTTATGTGGGTGAAGTTAGCAGTGAGCAGTGTACTGCCAGTGTACTGCTGTACTGCTGGCAGTGAGCAGTGTACTGCTGTACTGCTAGCAGTGAGTAGTGTAATCCAGCAGTGAGTGGCATATTCTAGTAGTGAATGATGTGTATATGCCAAATTTCAAAAAATAAATAAATAAAAATAATAATTTTTTATTTTTTATTTTTTTACTGCCAGTGTACTGCTGGCAGTGAGCAGTGTACTGATGTACTGCTATCAGTGAGCAGTGAGGAGTGTATTCCAGCAGTGGGTAGTGTAATCCAGCAGTGAGTGGTGTATTCTTGTAGTGTATGATGTGCAAATGTAAATTTTTGAATAAAATAATAAAAATAATAAAAATATTTTTTATATCTTTTTCTGCTTTTCTGGCAGTGAGCAGTGGGGAATGTACGAGTAGTGTATTCCAGCAGTGGGTAGTGTAATCCAGCAGTGAGTGGTGTATTCTTGTAGTGTATGATGTGCAAATGTAAATTTTTGAATAAAATAATAAAAATATTTGTTATCTTTTTTCGTACTTGCTGTGTTTCTAGCAGTGAGCAGTGGGGAATGTACGAGTAGTGTTTTCCAGCAGTGGGTAGATAGACTACTCGTACATTCCCCACTGCTCACTGCCAGAAAAGCAGAAAAAGATATAAAAAATATTTTTATTATTTTTATTATTTTATTCAAAAATTTACATTTGCACATCATACACTACTAGAATACACCACTCACTGCTGAATTACACTACCCATTGCTGGAATACACTACTCACTGCTCACTGCTATCAGTACATCAGTACACTGCTCACTGCCAGCAGTACATTGGCAGTAAAAAAATAAAAAATAAAAAATTATTATTTATTTATTTTTCGAAATTTGGCATATACACATCATTCACTAATAGAATATGCCACTCACTGCTGGATTACACTACTCACTGCTCACTGCTAGCAGTACAGCAGTACACTGCTCACTGCCAGCAGTACAGCAGTACACTGCTCACTGCTAACTTCACCCACATATTTTTTTTCGTATATCGGTGTACAATGTGCATATTAAAAGAAAGTGATACTCATTTTCGATTGTTCTTAAGTTACAAAATTTGCATATTCTCTCATTTCGTGGTACATTAAGATACCTTCCTTTTTCAATTTCTAAATTATGTGATGAAAGTCTAAATCTGCTCAGGGCTATACTAAATGTTTTGTCCGTACTATTATCAAGGTGTGTTTCTAAATTAAATGTATGTTTGAATCTACAGTATGTTGATAGTCTCCTTGTATATATTAGTAGGGACAGGCAAACTGTGGATCAAACCTGAGATGCATGGATTCGCAGTCCGGCAAGTTCTTAACTGAACCACTGACCAGTCTATTTATAGACTGACATTCCGACAATAAGTATAATTATGTCGAGTGCCGCATCGTCTGTGTGTTTTACGTTTATTTATGGACGTTATCGGTTGCCCATATGAGCGACGCAACGCCTCCTGAAGCGATTAGTCATTTTAGATTGTTGGAGGATAGCGAAATGGTATAGACAGAGATCCATTACAGTGTCTCCTCTGGTTCTTTCACGTGCACGGTGTAAAGCACCGATGCGAGACCTAGGTGTAAAGCCCAATCTGAAAAACTGTTAATTGTATTTGGGTCAGACGGGGGTCGAACCTGCGATCCCTGGATTACCAGTCCAGCGTGTTACCACTTGAGTACAGATCCGTCTGTGCCCCATCCACCATCGGATATCAACCATAAGATATAACCATGCATTAATTGACATGTGTACTTTTAAGGAAAGCTGCACTTACGGGTTGGTGCGTCATATGTCATAGTCCACCGCTGGTCATCCATCTGTGGGGAGCCGTTCTCGCACAGGTCCTTTATAATCAAGTGCCAAGGCATGTTGTTGGGACCCGATGCACTGTATATACTCATGCGTGCCCCTTTTCTGAAAACATAGCATTGTCACTGTGAATGACACGTGTGCAGCCAGGCCCGTCGCTGGGCATACGCAAGTACGCACGTGCGTATCATTGGTCTCAGAAAATGAAAAAAATGAAAATGAAAAAAATGCAATAAAACCACAGGGGGTAGTAGGGATACATAGGCGCCGTGATGTGTGGAGTGGTGGCATAATTGAGCCCATTGCAAATATGGTGCATCTCTAAATTTAGTTTGTGCTATTTTACATGCTTGTTTAATTGATAAGGGCGATAGATCATGTATATTATATATCTAGCCTTAATTTATACCTTTAGAATACGTATTGTCGTAAGAACTTTAGTCCTGCAATTGTATGTTACAAAATGCATTGAAATGCAGGAAATTGCTTCATTTAAAAAAATCTCCGGGGGGGGGGGCATGACCCCGGACCCCCTAGCATACTGGCTCGTTATGCTCACTCGACAAACAATCATATTTGGCCGTGCGTATCATCAAAATAGCTCCAGCGACGGCCCTGGCAGCCGGCGGCGGTCCGGGCCTGGACACAAACGCGATACCTCTCGCTTACAGCACTATATACTTATAAAAAGTATAGAGATATCGATAAATATGTTGAGGTGATGTAAATAACACATGCGTCATTCGCCTGAGACAGATAAGCAATTAAAGTGATATGCTACAGTCTTCAAAAAAAAGGTTTGCAAATTCAGAATTTCTTCAAACTTTGTACATTGTTAATGGTAAAGTATTAAAGATGCATAGTATATCCTATACCAGTAGCATTGTCGTCATACATACACCAACCAATATTTACATTGCATTTCCTTATATGAACGTTTATGTCCTGTTTGTGTCCATTTTCGTATGAAGTTTCTCACTAATGACATGCAGCTGACATGCGTACTCGAAGTTACGGTCATGCGCATTCGTAGTGTCCGGCAGCGTTCCCAACAAGAAGGCTCGTCTAACATTTTAGGCTATTCTGATCAATATAACACAATGCACGTGTGTTTTACGTTTATTTATCGTCGCTACCGGTTGCCCATTTAAGCGACGCCTCCTGAAGAGATTAGTCATTTTAGATGTTTGGAGGATAGATAACAGACTTTCCTGCATTGTGTCACAGACGGATCTATAGTCCAGTGGTTAACACACTGGAGTGGTAATCCAAAGATCGCAGGTTCTATTCCCCTAATAAAATTAACAGTCTTTCAGATGGGACTTTAAATCGAGGTCTCGAGGTGTCGGTGTTTTACACCGTGCACGTAAAAGAACCAGGGGATACTCTGTAATGGGTCTCTTTCTGTATCATAGCACTATCCTCCAAACATCTAAGGCGTTGATCATATGGGCAACCGGTAGCGACGATAAATAAACGTAAAACACACATTTCGGCCTCCACACTTTAACCACGTCCGATGTAGTTCATACTCCGATGGAAACTATTATTAACACGCGATTCATTTCATCGTCATGTGAAATTATATAAATACTTCATCTTAGTGAGTGTGACAGTGGATATTGTCAACCCGAGGAAAATAATGTCGACCTAGGCGAAGCAGTTGATCGTGTGTCAAATATCAACGACGGGGTTTGCATGATGCAAATTGCATCTCTCCGAGTGTTATGCCCTAGTGAAACCAAGGTTAAATGCATGTCGACGTGTAATGTAGTGACTTACTTGCATCGTTTCCTATTCTTGTCAATTTTGTAGCTTGGGGTTATTTCGTTCTCTGGGCAATACCAGTTTATCAAATACTTCTGTGGACAGGATGAAAACGAGGTTCCAATCATATATTCAGCTGAAGTATAAATAGAACGTTGAAGTATAAATAGAACGTTGAAGTATAAATAGAACGTTGAAGTATAAATAGAAATAGAACGTTGCAGTATAAATAGAACGTTGAAGTATACATAGAACGTTGAAGTATAAATAGAACATTGACGTATAAATAGAACGCTGAAGTATAAATAGAACGTTGAAGTATAAATAGAACGTTGAAGTATAAATAGAAATAGAACGTTGCAGTATAAATAGAACGTTGAAGTATACATAGAACGTTGAAGTATAAATAGAACGTTGAAGTATAAATAGAACATTGACGTATAAATAGAACGCTGAAGTATAAATAGAACGTTGAAGTATAAATAGAACGTTGAAGTATAAATAGAAATAGAACGTTGCAGTATAAATAGAACGTTGAAGTATACATAGAACGTTGAAGTATAAATAGAACGTTGAAGTATAAATAGAACATTGAAGTATAAATAGAACGCTGAAGTATAAATAGAACGTTGAAGTATAAATAGAACGTTGAAGTATAAATAGAACGTTGAAGTATAAATAGAACGTTGAAGTATAAAAACCATCCGATCACTTAGCAACACAACGTTGTAATTTAAATGAAGTTTATCATCTATTAACTCTTCATCAGTCACAGACGGATCTGTAGTCCAGTGGTTAACACGCTGGACTGGTAACCCAGTGATCGCAGGGTCCTAATGACCCTAATACAATTAATAACAGTCTTTCAGATGGGACTTTAAACCGAGGTCTCGTGTCGGTGCTGTACACCGTGCACGTAAAAGAATGAGAGGAGACTCTGGAATGTGTCTCTGTCTGTATCATTGCACTATCCTCCAACAATCTAAAATGACTAATCTCTTCAGGAGGCGTCGCTCATATGGGTAATCGGTAGCGACGGTAAATAAACGTAAAACACACACACGCAATAGAACGTTGTAATTTTAATGTAAAATGTCGGATTCTGGGTGGATATGAGTGCACGGCTTTATTAGTTTAAACATGATTTATTTCAGTATTTTTACATGTAATCAAGAAATGAACATTTTACATATAATTTAACAGCAGTAGACTGAAAGGGATTAGAATGAAAGAAAACGTAGATAGTTCTTCTCACTATCAATTGATTGATATACAATAGACAGGAGAATAATATATATATATATAAACTATGAGTCAATAGTTTTGGATGTTAAAAAGAAAATTGTTAATATTTAAAGGAATATTTGAAGAAAGTTCAAGAACATGAACTATCAAATCGGAGTACGAGAAGAAAAAGAGATTAGTATAGAGAAAAGTGGAGGAATATGATCGGTTGTTGTGTCAATAACGACAGCATACAGATTGGAATCCGCCATGTGAACCTTTTAGAAATCATCCACCATTGTCTGGTGGTATGTCGATCACAGTATTATAGTATAACGTGACATTGTACATGTAACAAGGTATTCTCGCCATATAACCGTATTAGAAATGGTAAATATATATGTATACATATGCAGCCTTAGACATCTTAGAAGCATACATGCATCGGATATTGTATTCACCCGGTCTACACCCCCCCCCGACTGTCGCTGGCACACATTCTTGTGTGAGCGACAGTCGGAGATATAAAAACCGAACACACACTGAGATTACAGCAGCCCACATATCACTCTAAACATCTAGTTATAATAATTACGATAGTCAAAACCACCACCTTTAGATGATGTGTATTTCAATCTTCTTAGAAAACTCAGTTGCCCAAATGCATTTATGCGGTGGCGACTTTAAATAAATTTACTAGTCAGTCAGTCAGCAACAGAACGTGGACGGTACACAAGCGTACCACGGAATGAACGAATATGTATATATTGTAATAATGACATGATTGAAGGTGAGTAACATTTTTTTCTTATTTGCCCTAAATT
Source organism: Archivesica marissinica (assembly GCA_014843695.1). Taxonomy (NCBI): domain Eukaryota; kingdom Metazoa; phylum Mollusca; class Bivalvia; order Venerida; family Vesicomyidae; genus Archivesica; species Archivesica marissinica. The sequence goes on along the minus strand of CM026396.1, from coordinate 28,549,348 downwards.
TAGATATTTAAGAAAACGTTTTTTTAGTTTATATACATTATTTTAGCTCGATTGCGAAGCAAGTTTTTAAAACGTTATATTAATCGCTCTCGAGACCTTATTCCTGGTGGAATCCATCGCCACGAGGGAGAGAGAAGAGTGAATGTGGAATTTAAATGCCTTGCCTAAGGGCACAATCGAAACGGCTACAGCTGGGCGTGAACTCCGGGCCATTTACACTTGAGCGAACGCCATTGAACAACTGCGCTATCACGACTTCCACTATCATATAGATACACTTGACATACCAAGCAAAAGAGACAAATAATTAAATTGTTCAAAACCTATGCAAATTTATATACATTGTGTAACCCATGTCATATTTATCTAAAAGAGTAATAATTATTGATATTTAGTACATGTACATCATAATATTTCCAAACCCTGCTGCAAGCGTACCACCCAATAGTTTCCCCTATATGGCCTAATAAAATCACTGGTCTGAATCATATCATAATTATATAGCCTGGTCCCATACTATGTCTTTGTATAATATATACTAGTCTTCACTACTATTGTGTATAAATATTATGGAAGTGAGTGACAATCAGGTCAGATGTGTGAATGAGTGAACTAACTCAACTAAGTAGGTGCACTTTCCAACTAACTTGTTCAAGACCCTTATCCCACACTCTATCTCTACTAGTCAAACGGATACGTTGCAAAGCTATCCTGTTTACGTTAATATATACTATACTAGTAACTTTATACATATATATAATATATGTATCAGCTGATAGCCGGACTCTGGTAATGTAATGTTTTACCTTTGATATTTTACATTGTAAAATATTTATTTGAACTGCTGGAATTGGAATTGTGTATTTACTATTTTGTATTGTGAAATTAAGTAGAATGATTTGTACATAATAATAGTATGTATATATTGTATTTTACAGGCTCTTTATATCCATATATACGAAAATACGAAAACAACCAGAGTTTGTTATATCTATAAACTCCCCGGTCTACAATTGTATTAAAGCGAAACTACATCAATGAAAACGCAATTTTTTACAGAACGTAATATTCCTATTATATTGTATAATTTCCCCCCCCCCCCGAATATTTGCCTCAAAAACTGAATATTTCTACTAGTATACGCGGTTTGTTGACATAACAAAAATGTAAACAGAGTCGACATCCATGCGTAACACATGTATCCTGAATAACTCCATTTATGTTACAGCTTTACCCGTCTCACATGTGTGCTATTTATTTGTAGACTAATCTTAGTTAAATTATCTCTAAATGAAAGTATACGCGTTTAGTATTGACTCCAATGACAAACAAACGTCAATTCAGGAGCTTGGATACCCGTTATATGAAATACTATTTTCACTTTTGAAAGTTTGTAGACCACACAAACACTTTTTATTGATTAAATGTTAGTGTTCGAATGTATTCGGAAGAATTTGTAGTAGCAATGCACTAATACGGGGAAAATTCATGCTTTTGCCTTTTGCTATTTAATGGCGCTTTAAACAAATTAAGCAAGACATTAACAGCAAACATCTATGCTCTTCTGTGAATGCATCCATGCCTTTCCATTGTACTTTTTTATGCATCATCTGATATATGTTGTCATACTAAATGCAATAAATATATTGAATTGAATTGAAATAAGTCTAAACTTTATTTATTTTACAACGATTTCGAAGCAAGTTCTAACGATTTCGAAGCAAGTTCTAACAACTGATATTAATCACTCTCGTTGGCTCGGATGAGAGTCTAAATGTGGCCATTCGTGTGGGAGGAAACCGGAGTACCCGGAGAAAACCCACCTGTCCGATCTGGCGACCACCGTACCATCTCACATACTTCCCGGTGCGAGGATCGAACACGGGTTGCATTTGTGAGAAGCGAGCGCCCGCTAACCATTGCGCTAATAGGACAGCCAATAGAAGTAGAGACCAATGGTATCATTACGTGTTGGATGCACATGACTTACCTATTGCATATACATATATTTTATGGTCATGACACGTATTGTATACACATATATTTTATGGTCATGACTTACGTATTGTATACACATATTTTATGGTCATGACTTACCTATTGTATACACATATATTTTATGGTCATGACTTACCTATTGTATACACATATATTTTATGGTCACGACTTACCTATTGTATACACATATATTTTATGATCATGACTTACCCATTGTATACACATATATTTTATGATCACGACTTACCTATTGTATACACATATATATTTATGGTCATGACTTACTACGCATTGTATATACATATATGTTATGGTCATGACTTACTACGTATTGTATATACATATATTTTATGGTCATGACTTACTACGTATTGTATATACATATATTTTATGGTCATGACTTACTACGTATTGTATACACATATATTTTATGGTCATGACTTACTACTTATTGTATACACATATATTTTATGGTCATGACTTACTACTTATTGTATACACATATATTTTATGGTCATGACTTACTTATTGTATACACATATATTTTATGGTCATGACTTACTTATTGTATACACATATATTTTATGGTCATGACTTACGTATTGTATACACATATATTTTATGGTCATGACTTACCTATTGTATACACATATATTTTATGGTCATGACTTACCTATTGTATACACACATATTTTATGGTCATGACTTACGTATTGTATACACATATATTTTATGGTCATGACTTACGTATTGTATATACATATATTTTATGGTCATGACTTACTACTTATTGTATACACATATATTTTATGGTCATGACTTACGTATTGTATACACATATATTTTATGGTCATGACTTACGTATTGTATACACATATATTTTATGGTCATGACTTGCGTATTGTATACACATATATTTTATGGTCATGACTTACGTATTGTATACACATATATTTTATGGTCATGACTTACGTATTGTATACACATATATTTTATGGTCATGACTTACGTATTGTATACACATATATTTTATGGTCATGACTTGCGTATTGTATACACACATATTGTATGGTCACGACTTACGTATTGTATACACATATATTTTATGGTCATGACTTACGTATTGTATACACATATATTTTATGGTCATGACTTACGTATTGTATATACATATATTTTATGGTCATGACTTACGTATTGTATACACATATATTTTATGGTCATGACTTACGTATTGTATACACATATATTTTATGGTCATGACTTACGTATTGTATACACATATATTTTATGGTCATGACTTACGTATTGTATACACATATATTTTATGGTCATGACTTACGTATTGTATACACATATATTTTATGGTCATGACTTACGTATTGTATACACATATATTTTATGGTCATGACTTGCGTATTGTATACACACATATTGTATGGTCACGACTTACGTATTGTATACACATATATTTTATGGTCATGACTTACGTATTGTATACACATATATTTTATGGTCATGACTTACGTATTGTATATACATATATTTTATGGTCATGACTTACGTATTGTATACACATATATTTTATGGTCATGACTTACGTATTGTATACACATATATTTTATGGTCATGACTTACGTATTGTATATACATATATTTTATAGTCATGACTTACGTATTGTATACACATATATTTTATAGTCATGACTTACGTATTGTATACACATATATTTTATAGTCATGACTTACGTATTGTATACACATATATTTTATAGTCATGACTTACGTATTGTATACACATATATTTTATAGTCATGACTTACGTATTGTATACACATATATTTTATGGTCATGACTTACGTATTGTATACACATATATTTTATGGTCATGACTTACGTATTGTATACACATATATTTTATGGTCATGACTTACGTATTGTATACACATATATTTTATGGTCATGACTTACGTATTGTATACACATATATTTTATGATCATGACTTACGTATTGTATACACATATATTTTATAGTCATGACTTACGTATTGTATACACATATATTTTATAGTCATGACTTACGTATTGTATACACATATATTTTATAGTCATGACTTACGTATTGTATACACATATATTTTATAGTCATGACTTACGTATTGTATACACATATATTTTATAATCATGACTTACGTATTGTATACACATATATTGTATGGTCATGGCTTACTACGTATTGTATTCACATCTATTTATGCACACGACGTACGTGTTGGATACACATGACTTACGTGTTGGATATACATGGCGTACGTGTTGGATACACATGACTTACGTGTTGGATACACCGAATGGAATCTGAATTGCAGCTGCTGGTATCGTCGATTAATAGTTTCGAATTCCACAACGCCAGTCTCGCATGGAGAAGTGTCGGGTAACCTAGAACATAATAATGACTCTTATTTTGCTACAATACTCCGAAAATAGTTTGACCAGTCGAACGTCAAGCTATACACTGTGTACATAAAATAAAAATATAGAGATACAGCTGAAGTCATCAAGCAAACTATGAAACACACAGTCAAACGTGTCTTAAGCAGCGGATGAGCCAGCCAAGGGAATCACAAAAAGTGGCTGTTTAGCACAGGTGGCTGCTTAATAGAGGTCAACTGTATAATAAATCAACATATTGGAATCTGGAAACTGGCTGCTTAATACAGGTTAGTTACTTAATGGAGGTGACCACTGACACAGGTTTGACTGTACATAAATACCTTCATAAACAATATATAACAATGGTATCCCAGCTTTTACTAATAGACAGGCGGATCTGTAGTCCAGTGGTAACACGCTGGACTTGTAATCCAGGGATCGCCGGTTCGATCCCCCGTCTGACCCTAATAAAATTAACAGTCTTTCAAATGGGACTTTAAACCGAGGTCTCGTGTCGGTGCTTTTCACCGTGCACGTAAAAGAACCAGAGGAGACTCTGGAATGGGTTTCTGTCTGTATCATGCACTATCCTCCAACATATAAAATAACTAATCTCTTCAGGAGGCGTCGCTCATATGGGTAACCGGTAGCGACGATAAATAAACGTAAAACACAATATCTGTATTTTATACCCCCAACTATCCAATATTGATGTGTTGACATGTGTGATCTATTTTTAAAACCATAATATTGCCAATTTAACCTTGATTTAAAGTCCCATCTGAAAGACTGTTAATTTTATTAGGGTCAGACGGGGGATCGAACCTGCGATATCTGGATTACCAGTCCAGCGTGTTACCACTGGACTACAGATCCGCCTGTAATATATAATGGAGGAATGTATCCTCATTAGATAGAATTACCCCACGACTCGAAGCAGGTGCGTAGTGTTATTTCCGTGGTTAGATACTACATAATTAAATTATATGTTTACTTACCACCCAGCATAGAAGTTTGTGAAGTTGCCAGGGTACACGTCGTCTGAGACTAAATTCCACTGTATAGCAACCTTTCTTAGTATTGGTAACCCGTATGGTCTTAAGGCCATCGGGTCCAAGCTGTATACCTCGTTGTATGGCTTGGATGTAGACTGACCATCCATGACCTGTCAACATGTGATACTCATTAATATAATTGCATATATACGCCCCTGCACACCCAGACAATTGTACGCGACCGTTTTAATTGCAGTGGTGTGGTATATACTACATGTATTATGTTGGACAGGGTTTCATGTTATTGTCAACATGTTTACATTTAATTACTAAAGTATGCACTTTTTAATTTATATACATTCACTCAATACACTATCCGATAGTGTATTATTCAATCATCATTATATTACATATTTATATGCACTAGTTTTTCTCGTTCCACCAAGAGCTGCTTCATACTTACATTAATTATTCTCAGTAGTGCGAATGAAAGCGCATAATTATGTTGTCCTTCGTGTGAGGGGGGGGGGGGGCAGGAGTACCCGGAGAATACCCCACACGACCACCAACTTCCAGGTGTT
>CM026396.1:28501460-28542341 GCA_014843695.1 Archivesica marissinica | reverse complement strand
AATGTACAGCGGTTTAGCACGAGACATCATATACGGCCTAAAATGAACCTGAAACTCACAATGAAGTGGCAGTAATGTACAGCGGTTTAACATGAGACATCCATACATGACATAAAATGAACATGAAACTCACCCTGAAGCGGCAGTAATGTACAGCGGTTTAGCACGAGACATCATACACGACATAAAATGAACATGAAACTCACCCTGAAGCGGCAGTAATGTACAGCGGTTTAGCCCGAGACATCCATACATGACATAAAATGAACATGAAACTCACCCTGAAGCGGCAGTAATGTACAGCGGTTTAGCCTGAGACATCCATACATGACATAAAATGAACATGAAACTCATCCTGAAGTGGCAGTAATGTACAGCGGTTTAGCCTGAGACATCCGTACATGACATAAAAATGAACATGAAACTCACCCTGAAGCGGCAGTAATGTACAGCGGTTTAGCCTGAGACATCCATACATGACATAAATTGAACATGAAACTCACCCTGAAGCGGCAGTAATGTACAGCGGTTTAGCCTGAGACATCCATACATGACATAAAATGAACATGAAACTCACCCAATGAAGTGGCAGTAATGTACAGCGGTTTAGCACGAGACATCATATACAGCCTAAAACGAACCTAAACTCATCCTGAAGTGGCAGTAATGTACAGCGGTTAGCCGAGACATCCATACATGACATAAAATGAACATGAAACTGACCCTGAAGCGGCAGTAATGTACAGCGGTTTAGCCCGAGACATCCGTACATGACATAAAACTCACCCTGAAGCGGCACAGTAATGACTAATGTACAGCGGTTTAGCCTGAGACATCCATACATGACATAAAAATGAACATGAAACTCACCCTGAAGCGGCAGTAATGTACAGCGGTTTAGCCTGAGACATCCATACATGACATAAAAATGAACATGAAACTCACCCTGAAGCGGCAGTAATGTACAGCGGTTTAGCCCGAGACATCATATACGACCTAAAATGAACCTGAAACTCACCCTGAAGTGGCAGTAATGTACAATGGTTTAGCCCGAGACATCATATACGACCTAATATGAACCTGAAACTCACAATGAAGTGGCAGTAATGTACAGCGGTTAGCCCGAGACATCCCTACATGACATAATAAAATGAACCTGAAACTCACACTGAAGCGGTAGTAATGATACTGTGGTTTACACCGTTTAGCATTTAACGAAATCTAACATTTGGGTCACTCTGAAGTTGTATGCATTCGGACGGTGTGCGATTTTCCTGATAAACATTGATAGTGGACTATTTTGCATGTTTCTATTGATAAGATTATAGACAGATCTATCTAACATATAGATCCCTAGAAATACCAACAACTAGGCTCACCAAGCTTTCCAAACTGCTTTACCGCGGTCCCCGTTACATACGTAGACGTAGATTGAATCTCATATGTATGTATGAAATCGTAGCATTCAGCAAGTGTTTTAAACAAACGCCGTGTCCAACCAGTATCATCCGCCATCTTTGATTGGTTTCTGCTTTTACCGATCTTATTAGAACATATCCGAAAACGCTCCCCCAGATTACTGCCCACTGTATTTATCGTTACTGCATCTATCATTAACGCCCTAACATGTGCATTGGCCCTACTTGATTTGTTACCATTGGTCGTCTAAGGCTTTTCGGTGAATGTCTTCTAGTCAATCTCTTTTACGGCAAGTGGAATAATATTACTAAGTAAAATGATCATTTCTGCATTTAATGCTAAACTGAGATTGCATAACAAATGTCCAAAATAAAATACACATTCACTCGCTTACTTGTAAGTGATTTCAACATGGCGTCGAAAAAGTACCTATTATCGGCCGACCTTGAAAATTCATGTAACAGAAATGTTGATTACAGTTAAGTTCCAAAAAGCTAATTAACATTGGGCATAATCATTCAAGTGTATTGGCATTATCAGCAATACATTGCCTTTGGCCATTTACATAAGTATAAACTATGGCAAAGACATACACACATAAATACATACATACACCTATACACATGTTAAGAAACAGTGATATTATCTAGGGTATTTTTTCTTAGTAACATAGATTCCTTTATAAACTTAGATAGTTTTAACAATTCTATTTTATTCTTAGAAGACATGATATTATTGAATGTCTGTACACACGGCCACGATATACTACCAAGATATTTAGTTCTTAAACGTGTGTATCTCGTACAACATAACAGAAAGTGATACTCCGATTCAACCGAATTTTGGTTACATAGTTTACATAATCGATGTTCTCTTTCTATAGCATTATATCTACCAAATTCAATTTCTAAGGTGTGTGAACATAATCTTAAGCATGTGAAACACTTTCGTAAGTCATCACTAACAATCGTATCAATATATTCTTCAAATATAAATTCATTTTTAAATTTACAATAATAGTCTAATGTTGTCATTGTGCTTATGGATTCTCTCCATTCTTGAATAATAAGTGTTACTCGAAACGGAGGAATTCAACACCCAACAAATTATGTTTACTCTTCAATATGAGGTAGGTTGTGACATTCTAGTTCTACATAGTACTCCCAACACTCATACGCGAGTATGACAGGGAGGCGTTTATCAGGGATAGTGGTTAATAATCTCAATTAGTGAGATAGAGAGTGTTAAAAGAACTACATCTAAGGTTAAACACAGACATCATGTTACATTAGTGGTACCGTGGCCAACCGCTCAGCAAAAATGGTTAAGCTGGGGCTGGACTGTACATAGTAGCATTCCAGAGACGTATTATTCGGGGGGGGGGGGTATATTGTATTGGGATCGGGACTGAGGAATTAAGTAGTTAAGGTTCCTTGTAAGTGTTATAGTCCATGGGCCCGGACCCAACATTTCACCCTGAGGTGGAAAATTCTAGTATTTTTTTTTGAAGAGGTACATGTCTATAGATGTTGTTCATATGTGATAACCTTTGCAGATGAGTAGCTTAAGGTCACTAAAAATGCACTTTCTGAAGGGACCCCCTGATCAGAAATATGGTATTTTGACACAAATGAACAACACACTGCTGATGTTTAACATACTGGTAATGTATTAATATTGCAATTTTAGCAAGGCAATTGACATATATATAACAACATGAACTGTAGACACTAGTTAAACTAATATTTAGGGTGATGAGTCTGATGACTCAGAGTTATCTAGCAATTAATACTATGTCACCTTGATAAAACATTGCATCTCAGATCTAGCTGTTATGTAGGATGATAAAGCAATATTGACACTCCGAAATAGTTACTCTTTAAGAGCTGACAGTCATGCAAAGCTTTGTAACATGTTGTATCATTCACAGAATATAGTTGTAGCCCAGGCTTAGTTTATCTGTTTGTAGAATATATTATATTATGTATTATTCATGTACTGCAAGCAATGCTCTCTTATCTGTATATGTACGGTAGCTGTTCCTTCTCTTCTATGGCGGTTACCGATGTATGTCCAGTCTATTGTGTTCTCTACTTGTTGTGTAACGTCATGTATTTATGTCTGAGTGATAGTACGGGAGAATGACGTATGATAGGTCAACTAACTAATCCACGGTTAACCCCAACTAAACCCGTTTTACCGCCCTTATAATATTCCACGCACTTGTGAGAAGGAAGTCGTTAGAGATACCTCGACATTGTTAGTTTAGTTTAATCATATTTTATTGCATTCTATATATACAATGTACAATACAAAACAAATGAACAAACATGTATAACTATCCATAATGCATGATTTGTGGCATTGTTTGCTCAAGGATTGTCAGTATATGTTGAAGCAAATGGGTTGGGCCACAAGTTTTAACAACATTAGTTACGGCCACAATGTCGAACTATTGTATATGTATTTCAACCAACTCGTTTAAACAGATCTACCTCTGATCTATTTATCTATTTACACTTTAATCATTGTCGATTCTGGTCTCCTTGTTTCATTATATATACATGCTATATAAAGGATAGATTGAATCTCGTTTCGGGTTGCTATATATCTCGTTCCCCGAAGTCACCGGTTACATAGTTATCTTCATCATCATCTTCAGCATCTTCTTCATCCTCTAAATCAGGCTGGATGATGTCATCCTCCTCATCTGCCATCTGGTTGGAGCATGTTGGCAAGCGACACATTGGGGTACATTTGAGGTTATTGGCAATGCATGGGCAGCTTCTGGCATCACATGAACGGCTACAGTTGCACTTCATGAGTTCCAAGACTGCTGCAGGAGCTGGTAATCCACTGGATGTCTAGGTGCCCTTCATCATCAATCATCCATCCACAATCTTTGGGGCTAGGAACATCAGGTTCACACTGAAGGGAGCGTCGCCAGATACCAGCTTGATAGTTTGCACGTTGTGCATGCATATGTAAGCAGTCCATGCATAGGGGAAGGTGTGCAGAGTTACCTTCACCCCTCTTGGCATAGAAGAGTTGATATCTACATTCATTAACATCACATGAACTTCCCTTGGATACGTACATATGGCACGTGAAGGCCTCAAGCTTCTGGATAAGTTCTGGTGAAATATCCCATGATTCTCCAAGTTCACCAAAGCACTGTTGGTATGTATGCTCCTTCTTCATGAGTTTCAGTGCTCCTAGCTTCCCTTTCCCAGCAAAGGCACTCACTGTATCGCACCCTGTATATGCATGTAGACCAACCAAGGCTGTGTACACATCAATACCTAGGTTTCTTGCTACCTTGTTGATGTCAATGTATTTGCGGCGGTTCTGTGTTCCCACTGTCTGATATAGGTGGCATGGAATGGTGTGGCTGAAGCCAAGGGCGAGCACAATTATGTCTGTATCTTCAGCAGTGATGACAGCTGCTTTGTACCCATCCTTTGCCACATGTGCTGCATGCAACAGAACGCGTGTGTCTGCCTCCTCATGTGTTGATTTGAGCTCGGCAATTGCTTCCCAGTTGTCCTTTGTGATCTTGAAGCAGTGATCCTCGCAGGTGGCATAAAGAATCTTGTCACCCAACCTGCCTCTGTGTTCTGGCTTCTTCCACTCTTCAACCAGAAATGTGATGAGGCTTGATTTGTTGAATGGACTGCATAGGAATTTTCTCCATTGATGAATTGTGTGTCGTGCTGCAATGTTTTTGAATTGCAGGCTCTCGCTTGCTCCACGGTTGCATCTCTCAGCATTCTTGATGGACACGTCTCGGTATACATCAAACACAACATCAATTCTGTGGCTGTTGACACCTTCATGTAATACCAGTGACATTGCATGCTCTGCGAGCTGTGCAAATGTCTGGTTTTCTCCCTTCATTCGCTGCACCAGACTCATCCCATCGATAATACAGGCAGAGGGTGTAGGGATTGCTTCGGCCACACTCACATTGTGCACTAGCCCTTTGCCTAAAGCAACTTTGTTGGTTTTTCGCAGTGATCCATCTGGCGTCGCCAAAGCCCAGGAAATAGGGCCTAATGGGTGTGATAGGACTTCTCGCGGGTCCAGATTACGGCTCTGAGCAGCAAGTATCATGTGACCAAACAAGTTTCTGTCTGCTTGAAGAATAATTTCCTTGCTGGTGGCTTTCCCAACCCGTTTCTTCTTTGTCAGATCTGAGAAAGTTTTCAACCCTTGCTTGGTAAGCCGATCATGAAATTTCGCAATGGGAGGAACAGTTGCAAGTCGTTTCATTATGAAATCCTGGTATGCATTCTCTCCCACTTCATGTGCCTTTTGAAGGTCTTTAGCAATATTTGGTGGGGCTAGTCGACCAGTTGAGAACTTGAGATGCTGACAATATCAGGCTGATCCCCGCTCATGGGATTTATCCACTCCTGCTCTAGGAGATCTACCAGATCCTCGGCATTAGCATGATCCTTGTGAATCCTGGTCATGTGGAGATATGTGTGACTGAACTTAGAAGTAGGCTGATGCACCATATCTCGCAACTGACGCACTGATGTGCTTCGATATTCAGCAGTCAAGTAGTACCGGCTGATGGCAGCTGGGTTGAGACTGAAACCCTTTGTACCACCAGGGGTCTGGGTGTCCTTGTTCACTGTTTATTCTATTGTCTGATCTGCAGGAATTTTCCCAAAAGGATTCTGAGATCCAATTTGCACAGAGAATCCCCCATTTAGGAAATGGGCATGAACTGCTGGTTGACTGATGGTTAGTTGTGTCATCTCTGCATAGTAGACAGGCATGTAACGGGCATAATTAATCTTGTCGTATGCGAAGGCCCAGGGGATCATGGCACGGATGGAATTCAAGTGCAGCATCCAATCTCCTTCTCTAGATGCCCGCAACAGACCCAGCACGATGTCCACCATGTCTACATAGGACATCCAGAATGCAGCCAGATCTCCATTGGTGCCATCTCGTAGGCCACTGAGAAACATGTCGAAGCGTTGGAGAATTTTTGTGATGCTTTGATTGTCCAGAACTGAATTGAGGGTTGCTTGATTCAAGTCATCACCAGCAGTGTTGATGCTTTTGATCGCTTCCTCCAAGTGGACAACATCTGCTGGGTAGGTAGCCTGCAGCCATGGGATGCACTCCTTCCATGCTAGTCGGAGAAGTGACTCATACACAAGCTTATGGACTCTCACTGCTCGATTATATTGGCGTCCCTCCATCACAGCTTGAACATAACCCTCTGCAACAATGCCTGACTCCACGCATAGTTCCCTCAGACCGGCATCCTGGAAACGCTTACCTATGGTGGATAGGAAGTTCAATACTGTGTGAAAGTCTCCCATCCTGAGAACTATGTCTTGAAAGGTATTAGAGTGTTTCCATTTAATTTCAGTTGCTTTGGAAGCATTGGAAGAAGAATTGCAAAAGGACCAGCATTATAGGGTTATAATAATCGTTGTATAGTAGTAATGATTGATGTTTGGCAGCCATCTTGAATCTTTGATTAGATCCCACATACCTGAGACATACAGTCAAACCTTGAAATTCCGGACTCCACAAATCCAGATAATTCATGATCCGACACTCTGTTCATGCAACAGAGAAAAAAAAATGCTTAAATTCGGAAATCCGGATGATCCGGGTATCCGGACCTGTAACAAACGTGTTCCGAGGTTTGACTGTATATACATACACTGTGACACCCTGTCAGTTATTCAGGCAACTTTGGTGAGCATGGGGCACACAGAAGAAACATGGTAAGCATGGATGTATAGGCATATATACTGATTATTAGCTACTGGGCAACCATTTTGAAAATTGGCGGCCATCTTTGTTAAGCTACTCGTGTGCAAAGGTTATCACCCCAAAATTTTACCTCCACAAGTATACCAACACTGTGGTATGACTTAGAATTTGCCACCTCAGGTGGTACCGATTTTCACTCGGGCCCATGGACTATTAGGTGGTTTTGGTCGGCGCATACCAAATTATTTTTGATTTTATATATGTATATTACTGATGATTGTATGCGTCGATATTCAAGTGTTTGCCAGTTCAGGGAGTTGATCATTTTTGTTACATTGCTTGTATAGTTATAGTCATTGCAGACATAGCATGCGGCAGATCTTTGCACTCTTTCTGCTTTATATGTGAGAGAAATGTCACTTAATGTGGCACACCATACTGTCTTGCTGCTGATTTTATTGGCAAGCCCATGTCTCTAACAACCTGATATGCGTTTGTCAGTGCATTTGGTGAATATAGATGCCAGGTTGGATTTGGGGAAACAAATGAATGAAACTGAATTAGCAATAAGAACAAATGTACAAGATAAAAGAACACTATATTTGAATTGACCTGTATAATGCGCATTATGATTGTCTGATTGGTTGTGCCGAGTACCAGTCTTCGACTCGACCAATCAAATTACGTTACGCTACTAGGTATCTGAAAACAAACTATATTATCTCAGAACATCGTCATGTAATTTTTCACAGACGGATCTGTAGTCCAGTGGTAACATGCTGGACTGGTAATCCAAGGATCGCAGGTTCGATCCCCCGTCTGACCATAATAAAATTAACAATCTTTTATTATTTGATTTTGTGTGCATGTATTGTTTTGTGAATGTATATAGTGGAATAAATATGTTTAAACCAACAGTCTTTCGGATGGGACGTTAAACCGAGGTCTCGTGTCGGTGCTTTACACCGTGCACGTAAAAGAACCAGAGGAGATTCTGGAATTGGTCTCTGTCTGTATCATGCACTATTCTCCAAAATCTAAAATTACTAATCTCTTCAGGAGGCGTCGCTCATATGGGCAACCGGTAGCGACGATAAATAAACGTAAAACACACAATCTTCAAACAGTATCCGTTTCATTGACAGCTGTCGTTTCAAAGGTGTTGGAACATATTGTAGTTCCACAAATCATGAACCACCTAGATGATAATAATATTCTTCAAGAAAACCAGCATGGATTTCGATCAAACAGTTCATACGAAACATAACGTTGTTTACGCTTGGTAAAGTTAGAAACTTCGTGTATTCAGTATAAATACCAACTCATATATACCCATATAATACACATGCAAGACTGCACGAATTTGACATGTATTTATATATCATTACAATAATCTTTCAGAGTTCTAATATTTCAAAAAGAAAAAGAAAGAAGACATATAAACGATAAACTATTCCATCATCTAGCTTACAACAAAACGAAACATGAAGCTTAGATATTAGGATATTTTAAAGCAAGATCTAGCTAGATAAAAATTTCTAACATTAAAACAAAATTAGTTTGCTGTAGTGCTGATCTTTAAAAATCATCAAACTTTGCCCGTTTCATTGACATCTGTCGTTTCAAAGATGTTACAACATATTGTATTTCCACAACTCATGAACCACCTAGATGGTAATAATATGCTGCAGGAAAACCGGCATGGATTTCGATCAACAGATCATGCGAACACAACTTATTCTTACAACAGATGATATTAATAAATACGGTCATGAGATTATGGCGATATTAGATTTTGCTAAAGCCTTTGATAAGGTCTCGCGTCGGAGGCTATCAGTTAAGTTATCTTACTAAAGTATCCGGTACGACACTCTGTCATGGGTGAATGAATTTCTCAGAGGTCGACAACAACACATGGTAATAGATGGTGCAGTATATCTCCCCTAGTCTTTCACGTCTTGTGTCCCTCAGGGAACAGTGTTAGGACCGTCATTATTCTTGGTTTGCATAAATGATATTGCCGATAATATAATCTTATAATCTTATATCAGACTATTTACTGATGACTGCTGTGTCATTTATCAACTTATAAAAGCAGTCGAAGATCAAAAACCATTCCAAGAAGATTTAAATAAATTGGATAAATGGAGCGATACCGTTTGCCTACCAGATGAAGGGCTATGATTTACATGTTGCAAAACACCATCCATATCCTTGGGTTGAACTTACTGAAAATATGAAATTTAATCTGCACATTGATAATATGACAAGCAAGGCATCTAGAGTTCGCGGATTCTTAAAACGTAATCTAAAACACTGTCCGAAGAAGATCAATGAAAGAACATGTCAATCACTAGTACGACCAAATGTGGAATACAGTTCAACTATATGGCATCTATTAGCCTGGGTTCCAGTCTGTCGATTTTTCACTTTTTAATTTCTGGCAAAATAATCAGAAACTCAATACAGCCCAATTAATAGTCTCGGTGTTAAAATATATGTATTTGACTGACCAGGCAAAATATATCGACGCCTGTTCCCAGGCTAGGAATATATACCAACAATGTCAAATTAAACAAATTGAACAGGTGTTAAGGAATGCTGTAAGATTTCTATTAAATAGAACATTAAATAAAATGAACAGGTGTACTGCAATGCTGGAAGATTTGTACAACTGTACTAAATATACCTTATACGTGTCTGCTCGAGTATGAGGTGGTGTCACACACGCACGCACGCACGCACGCACGCACACCACACGCCCGCCCGCACGGCACGCACACCACACGCACGCACGCACACATACACACACGTCAATGCAATAACTATATAGAGCATAGTTGATGAGTGGATAGCATCCCAGTTTGTTAGCTTCTATCTATCTATCTATCTATCTATCTATTTTCTTTCTTTTCTTTTCCTCCGTATGTCCTTCCAATTATGGAACACCAAGATGATCCCTGGTCACATCTTGTATTAGTATGAATATGTCGGTATATTCCTCATACACGTAAATATAAAATCACTGGCTAAAAATAAAATATAACTCTTCACCACGTCGAGACCTCCACCCATGCATCTATATACAGGTACATGTAGATAGTTCACGCACAGCTAGTGAATTGTGTACAGTGCAGGGACAGTTTATAAATCGGTGGGTATTCATAGGTACATGTAGTTAGATCAGCACATATTACACTGCAGCGAAAGTGTCCGTTTGGTATGTAACGTGTGGCACAGATCCGTTGACAATCTCCTTATGGCGTCAATATCTTCCGGTTTGGTGAAAATATGGCTGAAGTGAGTACAGTCTATAATCAGCTTTGTAATGGCAACTTTTTCGGTGAAATATCTCCTCCAGTTATCGATTCCTATCATTGAAGCGACGAGGTGTTTCATCTTGGATAAGCCCTCTTTTCGGACCTCGTGTAGAACAGGACATGTGGTGAGCATGTGGACAATGTCTTCACTTTCCATTGCACAGCATTTACATAGTGAATCTTCAGTTTGTTGATTAAATTTATGTTTCGTATCTTGTAGCATATATGTGCCTGTCATCATGCGGCCTTTTGTAATACCTTTTTTTACGTCCGATACAGTCGAGTATAGGGTTCGCCAGACTGAGTGGGTTACACCTATTTGCAGTCCTGCTTTGGCCAAGAACTTTAGAGAAGATTTGTCGATAATGTCACCATTCAATTTATCAGTCCAGTAACTGTTAACAGCTTGTTTTACTTGTAATTTCCAGCTCAGTTTAGTTGTTAGATGGTTCCTCAGTGTAGAGATTTCTGGGAGTCCATATAGTAGTAGCACCTCAGCAACTCTATGGTAGAAGCTCAGATGACAATCCAGGTTTATAGCTATTTGCCTTTCGCTTAGTTTTTGGATGGTTTCGTTTTCACATGTTAGTATGTTGAACAGAAAACTCAGCTGACGTTTGTGGATTTCTGCTTCCACCGGCAGGGCTCCTAATAAGAGGTACACTATTCCAGTGGCAGTTCGGTCTGGAAGCGATTGCACTTTCCGCAGCATTTTCATATGGAACCTTGTTAACATTGATGTTTGCAGTATCTATCTATCTATCTTCCGTTAATGTCTTCACCGAATTCACAGCGAGAAGTAAATCAAGTCGGACCTTTATCCATTTGGTTCTCGCTTTTTGGCGTTAATTGGACAGAAGCACGCAGCATAGGAACCAGTAATCTAGACACGTAAACTTTCGGTTTCGGCAAACACTTATCTATCTGGTCATAATGTTGAACAGTATTTTCAGCGACAGCACACCAGGTTTGCATGATTCGATAACATAAATACTGATTTATCAATATGGTGACTTGTATTCTTTCTTTCTTTTCCTCCGTATGCCCTTCCAATAGACCCCTTGCACGCAAGGGTGATTTTTACCCTATCACCGGTATGTCCGCCATATTGGAGGTATAGCAAAACAACAATATTTATAAATCCACTGTATTTTAACAAGAAATAGGCTTGTTTGAAAGAGATAATGTCGGAGAAACAGTTAAAACCATCAAAACAAAGTAAAGTATTATATAGAGAAAGCTTAGAACCTATTGAAAGGACCAGATATGACAGTAAACTTGAGATTATCGGTGGTATTTCTAGTGATCCATACGAACTGAAAACGTTTTCAGAAGATGTGAAATTGTTACCAGCGGTAGCATATCCAGATATTGTGAATTATCTGGTGTTTACACCCAGTCCTTACACAACAGAAGATTTGAAATGTTACAAAGGCTTGGACGCATATAATCAGTTTATCAGTGGATGGGTCTCTGCTATGAAAACTGTGATCATCAACAACAAACATGTTGTGAAAGCCAAGGTGAGAAAATACTTGTATAATTTAATGTATGTTTGTAACTTTCTCAACAAGTGGCGTCCAGTATCGGATTTGGAATCGAACGGTCCGGTGTCGAGTTCGATACTCGGTCAGACCACGTTATGTAGTGTCATTGAGCAAGGCACCTCACACACATTGCTTAGTAAGTTAGTACTGGTTAATCGCTTAGGTCAGCTAAGCTTGCTGAGGAAAACATTTCTAAGTCCCCGCTTTGACATTAAAGGAACATACATACAACATGACACCGTTAACCACCGACCCTGCCAAAGCTGTGGGTTTGATAATTTATGATAACGTTTATACCAAGGGGGGTACGAGAGGTTCGACATTAAAGGAAGATAGATAGATAGAATACAGGTTCGGAAGCTGGTGCTAGGTATATAAATTTCGACTTGCAGAATGCCATAAACACATACACCCAAGGGAGTATGAAACTAATATAGCCATAGAAAAATGATCTGGAGGCGGATTAAGATTCTGCATTGCGGATCTCTGAAATCAGGGTTCACATCCCGCCATTCCCGGTGAAGGCCACTCCTTTTTTGTCTGGCAAATGTGTATAGTGATTTTTTTTTTGGTTTCTCATAATATAAATGGATTTATTTACAAGATAGCAACCAATATATTTCCCCCCCCTCCCCCCCCTACAATTCACATTGACAATACGAAGCAGTAATTATTATGCCATACTGTCTTTTAACATTTCAGGTGCTGCACTCTACGTGAGAAATCGTTAAATCCATGGGCTGTAATGGAAACAAATGGCAGAATATTGGCCTAGCACTGTGACTGCATGGCAGGTGTTGGTGAAGTTTGCTCCCATGTAGCTGCAGTTTTATTCGCGATTGAAGATACTATTCACATTCGTGATTCTAGAACTGTGACACAGGAACCAGCCTACTGGCTGCTGCCAACATCGTTGAAAAAGGTGACATATTCAGAAACCAGATACATAAACTTCAGTTCAGCAAAGTCATTGAAGAAAACTTTTGATAAACTATGTGACAACCCTGTGCTTACTCCTACATCAGCAAAAAAAGAGAAAAAGCCTGTACCAGTTCCTACAGAAAGTGAAATGGGTAATCTGTTTGCCAGACTCCATGCAACAGGGAGAAAACCAGCAATCCTTTCTGTTGTACCGGAGTATGCCAAGAATTACATACCAAAGCTAGAGGCAATAAAATATGCTAAAGTGTTGACTGAACTTAGAGATAAACGTTCAATTTCTTTGAATTACATGGACATTATTGCCAAATGCAACGACATGTCTGTTGCAGTAACTGAAGAGGAGGCTTCGAATGTTAAAATGTCAACTAGGCAGCAATCGGGCAGCAAACTTTGGTTCAACTTTAGAGCAGGGCGAATAACTGCATCAAAAATGAAAGCTGTCTGTTCCACAGATAGTTCAAATCCTTCCCAAAGTTTGATTATGTCAATCTGCTATCCACAAGAACATATATTTACTTGTGTTGCAACAACATGGGGAATGAAAAATGAAAAAGTAGCCCTTAATAAATTTGTGCAAGCATTTACTGCAGAAGGGCATGAAAATGTATCTGTTGAAAGTTGTGGCTTTTTCATAAGCACAGAACATCCGTGGATAGGCGCCACACCAGACGGCATCATATCATGTGATTGTTGTGGACGGAGCATAATTGAAGTGAAATGTCCCTACACAAAGAGGAATATTATTTTAGAGGAAGGTGGAAGCTTTTATCTGAAGCGGGGTGAAGATGGAGAATTACATCTGGATGAAAAGCACCCCTATTTCTATCAGATTCAAACACAGTTAGGTGTCACAAAATGTGAATCGTGTTATTTTATTGTATGGACTGAGATAGACATGCATATTGAGGAGATCAGTTTTCAGCAGGACCTGTGGGAAGAAATGGTGGATAATTCAGCTATTATATTAGAACGGCAATATTACCAGAACTGGTTGGAAAGTTCTACTCTAGACTGCCTGGCACTGCCCCTCTGACAGTACATGCAGCATGTAACTTGATCAAGTCATGTGAGAATAACGTGGATACATCAAATGAAATAACCTGGTGCTACTGTGATCAGGTTGAATCTGGGAAGATGGTGTTCTGTGACAATGAAAACTGTGATATTAAATGGTTTCATTTTATATGCCTAAAAATGACCAGTAAACCAAAGAGCCGATTATGGTACTGTCCGGAGTGTAGAAAACTGCCCCAGTTTTCAAAGAAACGTGTAAAGGTGTGTTAATGCTTCACAAACAAATCCTGCGGTCTATTCAATATTGTCAGAAGTTAAAATCAACAGACTGGAACCCAGGCTAGCATGTTATATCAAGATTATAATCTTTTCAATTGTTCTAATATTGTTATTCTGGTAGAGAAATGAATAAACATGTTGGTTCTGTAATAAAATTTATAAATTGAAATAATACCACACCAAATAAATTGTTTATAAAATCTTTATTACATGTAGCTATTGTAATCATTAGTTTCTGGCTCCTGACAATTCTATGTATTTTGCTCTGTAACAGAGATGGAAAATATAAACAAAACAGAGCAAAAAAACATAGAATTTATTATTACGGTAGTGTACGGTAAGACCATGGATATGCTTCTTATATATATATTTATACGTATATGTATGAAATGTATCCTGGTCCATATTAAATGAATTTTCGCTGATAAAAATTGCTGTCAATCAAAGTCTACTACTGATTCGCACATATTAACAAGTCCACAGCAAACATGGGCACTTTTATCCACTAAAGGAATGTCATCGTTTTTCTTTGTTAATAGAAAATCGATAGGCAGTGTACCACTGAGAATAGTGTATTTTTGCCTTACTAAACCAATGACTCTCTCTACATGAATCCTAACATTCGCAATTTTCCTCGTAGCCTCTACATCTAGAGGCGAAAGTTGACTCTTCCCATTCGTGAAAGCAAGGATTTTCACCTCAGCACACAAGCTACCAACTGTAGCTTGAATATCGAATCCTCTGTCTGCTAAAATGATGTCGCCCGGAAGAATATTACTCAAAAAACCACAATTCTCTGTTATGTGCTTATCACTCGTTCGTCCACCCCATGATTTGGATATGAATGAAATTACTTGTGGCGTAATTCCGAGCAAAAATTTCACAGTATTATGGTGCTTGTAAGAAGACCAGGTTTCCGCACGTGCTTTTAAGTTTGAAGGTCGTTCGATAAATACTTCAAAACAGTCTATTATGACAGCACATTTTGTTCCAAAGTGTTTTCTAAATTGCATGGGCATTGTCAGTCTTAATGTTTCTCTATCTGGCCAGTAAACCAGCGGTTTCATGCGCACGTACATAATATCCACTACTTCGGAAAATGTCCTTGACACATTTGATGGAGAGACTTTGAATTGGTAGGACAGGAACTGATTGCTAAGGTTCAGTCGTAACTTAACTAATACCAACATAAGAGTCTCAAACTTTGTCAGCGACAATTTAACAGGTATATAAGGCTCCAAATACTGAAACAGTGTAAAGAGCACAGAAAAACATGTTAATCCTGTGAAGTACTTCACTTTTTCATCATTTCCTGTCATTGACTCAATACTATAGGGTTGTTCACCAGAAAGTTTGTCATTCAGTTCCTTATTTTGAGTTTTCAAATGGAGAATTTCATTATCCATAGCTGTGATCCCAGAACAGGTAATATCTGTCTGACAAGATATGCCTGGATCTGTTTCGACTTCTACATCTGGAAATGTTCCTGCACCTTCCGAGAAATCAAGAAGTGTCCTAGCAGCATCGCCCTTCCTGGTGCGATCCAGACGTCTCTGGAATCGGTCTTGCGCCAGATCAGTTGAAACAAACTGTTTTGGACCCATGTCCACTGTTGGAGCCCAGTCGGGGTCGTCTCTGTCATACAGATCTGCCTTCTTCTCTGAAGTAAAGAGAATAAACATTTATTTAGTCAAACTGCCTGAATTTAAAAGCATACCGGTAGTCATATGTTGGACTTGGAGCCTGCTATTATTCGGACAAATAAAGGTTGTGATGCAGTGCAATTGTTTCATAAATTATGACAAGTGGCCAGCTCCCATGTAGTCATGTGTTTTATCCATGCATCGGTTGTACATGTCTACATCCCCGCGAGGGGCTTGACATTACAGGAAGATAGATTAATACGAACATTGTAAGTTAACCTAATATAATTTAACTGCAATCGAACCTAATATAATTTAACTGCAATCGTACATATAGCACATTAAAATTAGTATTATTAAATGTCATGTTACAGTGTGGCGTCCGTGGGCCAGTGGTATAGCGTCGGATTTGGAATAAAATGGTCCGGGGTTCGATACTCGGAAAGGCCACGTATGTAGCGTCATTGAGCAAGGCACCTCACACACATTGCTTAGTACTGGTAGTACTGGTTAATCGCTTAGGTCAGCTACGCCTGTCCAGGAAAAATGTCTAGGTCCCCGAGAGGGGTTTGACATTAATGGAACATACATAGTGTACAATTGACTTGTCTACAGTTACGAGTAAATGGCTACTCGCTATGTTAGTATGTACAGTTATCAAAGTACAAATTAAAGTAAATAATGATAACGAAATAAAATACAAAAAAAAGTAGAAAGTATATCAAATATCATTATATACTTACTGGACACGAAGTGATCTGAGCACACACGAATATTTTTCAGTTTTTTTCCGGTAAAATCCCGATTTAAATTTCCCAACCACAGACGCCTTCTTTCAATTGTCATTTCTTTCGTCTTTTCACTTTCACGAGTCACTACCTCAGGCAATCGGTAGTATTGTTTATCATTCTCCCTGTCTGACCTATTGTGACAACCCAACACTCGACAATAATTGACCATTTCAATGAAAATTAAATGTTATCGTGAAAATGTTTACTATTTATCTGTTGCTTTATATGTGCTTCTCCTCGTGTGGATTATCCCGGATATTATCTTATGGCGGACGGCTTATCTATTATGTCACGTGCAAGGGGTCTATTATGGAACACCAAGATGATCCCTGGTCACATCCTGTATTAGTATGAATATGTCGGTATATTCCTCATACACGTAAATATAAAATCACTCGCTAAAAATAAAATATAACTCTTCACCACGTCGAGACCTCCTCCCATGCATCTATATACAGGTACATGTAGATAGTTCACGCACAGCTAGTGAATTTTGTACAGTGCAGGGACAGTTTATAAATCGGTGGGTATTCATAGGTACATGTAGTTGGATCAGCACATATTACACTGCAGCGAAAGTGTCCGTTTGGTATGTAACTTGTGGCACAGATCCGTTGACAATCTCATTATGGCGTCAATATCTTCCTGTTTGGTGAAAATATGGCTGAAGTGAGTACAGTCTATAATCAGCTTTGTATTTCTGAAATGAGTGAATTCAAGTGTGTTACACACATTTGCTAAATTCTACTCCACCCATAACAGTGTAACTTTAGTCCTATAAATAGCCTAAGACCTAGAGCTAGATCTACATAAAAACATTTCTTCTGATATTTCGAGGTCTTATCATTAAAGCTCATTTTCGCATAGCACTTTCCGGCCTGATCCGATGGCGCGATTTCTGACCAATATTTTGAAGCTTTTCGGACATCTATCTTCCGCTAATGTCGAATGTGTTAAGAATAATCCTAATTATAGATATTAAGAACGTTAAAAATATATTGTATTACCGTTGTGCATGTCATTTAGCTGTTTGAAGTCGACATGTGAAATTCTCCCATTTTTGCTGCGCAGTCTTCACAAAAGAAATCTGAATGATTTATTATTTAGTGAATTTCATACGTATGAACAATTGGATACTAAACAAAATCTTATTAGGTTCACCGTAATGGCACGGAGATAAACATTATCGTCTATTTCGAGTTCTATTTTTGTATTTTGCAATAATCAAATATTCAAAATGGACGATTTGGAATGGCGAAACTCTGCCATGAAATTTAAACATTGATTTCATGTATAATATTGTGTCAAGATGTTCATCTTGTTTCAAGTCTAAATATTTGGACTACCATAATTGTTTTCAGATTCATCGTCAACATTATCATCGTCATCATCTATAGTGATTGCCTCACTCTGTCAAGAGCATTCAAAGTAGCATGCACACGTAGAACTCGGTATTGAACATCGAGCCTCCATGACTGTATTTTACAGACAGAGACCCATTCCAGAATCTCCTCTGGTTCTTTTACATGCACAGTGTAAAGCACCGACACAAGACCTCGGTTTAACGTCCCATCTGAAAGACTGTTAATTTTATTAGGGTCAGACGGGGGATCGAACCTGCGATCGTTGGATTACCAGTCCAGCGTGTTACCACTGGACTACATATCCGTCTGTACTATTTCAGAGTACTACTTGCACAAGAGTGATGGCTAAGAATCAAGATGTCTCCACCAATCAACAAGTCCGACAGCGTAAGGAAAACAGATCTGATAATTTACAAAATATGACGGACACAAAACACTCTACTGATGCGGATACTCAGAATCTCATTGCCGGCGACAACTCCAGCCTGCCAATGAGCAGGATGAGCAAGAAAGAGGTTCACATATTTGGAATGGCGTTCAACAAAGTGATTTTAGCCACGCATCTCAATATATTCCTGTACTCTGCATGTTTCTGGATACAGAATGGTACTCTTCCGGTACGTAATTTTATCACATTTAGCGCCGACATTAATCATATTTCTGCACAAAATAACGTCGCTACTTTCATTTTGGCGCCTCGTTTCGGCACAAATTGTCATGACATCACTAAAATTGTCATGATGTAACTACGCAAAACAGCAAAATATTTTATGTTTTAAAACAGCGTTCTAATTACGTCTAGGAGTTCTTTTAGATTTATTTTAGGTATAGTACAGGGCTAATATGTGTACAGGTAATTTCCCCTGCCTCATTAACCCTTTGCACGCTTGCAGTGAAAATGACAGTGTGTGTGTGTTTTACGTTTATTTATCGTCGCTACCGGTTGCCCATATGAGCGACGCCTCGTGAAGAGATTAGTAATTTTAGATTATTTGGAGGATAGTGCAATGATACAGACAGAGACCCATTCCAGAGTCTCCTCTGGTTCTTTTACATGCACAGTGTAAAGCACCGACACGAGACCTCGGTTTAACGTCCCATCTGAAAGACTGTTAATTGTATTAGGGTCAGACGGGGGATCGAACCTGTGATCCCTGGATTACCAGTCCAGCGTGTTACCACTGGACTATAGATCCGTCTGTGAAAATGACAGTCAAATATGTCGTGCAATTTCATTAGAATTTTGTCGTGCAATTTCATTCTGGATACATTTAAAGGTTTTTGCAAACAACATAGATCCAGATCAGCCGCAGCGTGACGCATGCTGATCAGGATCTATGTTATTTGCTACATAGCCAAGTGTCTTAGCAAGATTATCTGAATAGCAAACAGCATAGAGCCTGATCAGATGGCACGTTCCTTGGCAGTTGATCTGGCTCTATGTTCTTTGCAAATACTGTTTGAACGGTATCCAGAATGAAATGGGTTAAAACGGTATCCAGAATGAAATGGGTTAATGCAAATGGCATATTTCCAGAGTTTTCTGCTTCAAATAAAAACATGTTAATGAATCGTCATGTGCTACAATTATTTTGAACTATTTATAGCCTTTATTTTACCCAGCATGCAAAGAGTTGAAATAAATATATACAAAATGTCTCGAGTCCGCCTCCGTGGTCGAGTGGTTATGGTCGCTGACTTGTATACCACTGTAACTTATCATCATGGTCACGGGTTCGAGCCCTGCTCGGGCCGTGTCTCATTTAAATGAAAAAGTTGGCAGTTTTTTACGGAGGATGGTGCACCCAAGTACTGGTTAACCGCTGGAGCCTGCCCAGGAAAGGTGTTGTTAGGTAAATTGCCCGCCGGCGATATAGCCCAAAATGGTGCTGATGCAGGCATAAAACCCGAAATATAAAATATAACATAACATATATATAATACAAAACAATTTTAAAACCCGAAATATAAAATATAACATAACATATATATAATACAAAACAATTTTAAAACCCGAAATATAAAATATAACATAACATATATATAATACAAAACAATTTTAAAACCCGAAATATAAAATATAACATAACATATATATAATACAAAACAATTTTAAAACCCGAAATATAAAATATAACATAACATATATATAATACAAAACAATTTTAAAACCCGAAATATAAAATATAACATAACATATATATAATACAAAACAATTTTAAAACCCGAAATAAATCATCAATAAATCAATAAATTTTAATATTCCCTGAAGAAGGATAATTATTATCCGAAACGTGTTGGCGACGATTTTTCGATATTATTGAATAAATCATAAAATCTGTATTAAGACTGCCGAGATCAACAAATACATTTTTCACCTCCATTAAACAACCAACCTGTATTAAGCATCCTGTTTCCAGATTCCCACTATGTAGTTTTATAATAAATATGCCCTCTATTAAGCAGCCACTATCTATGATTCGTTTGGCTGGCTGTTTGAGACAGGTTAGACTGTATTTCATGGACAGCATAAAATAAATAGTGTTAATTTATATTCTAACACGACCCAGCTAATAACATACATACTTGTAGAGTAAAATCTACCTCAGGTTATTCTGCGATATACCTACCTTGAACTATGCTGCCCGCGCACCGTGTTTTGGCTATTCCATTTATACAATGCGTGTAAAGTTTTATGAATGAAAGTCACGTGATGTTTGTAAATACTACCGTGGGAATTCGCGGAAGTGAGCTATTTTTAGAATCAGATAATATCTTGTCCGTCTTGTTTTTCTGTTAAGTAACGTTTCAGTTACTATTCTGTACAGTTTTATTTGACAAAATAAATAAAATTATTGATCAGTTACTGACTTTTGTTCATTTGTGCACTAGATTGATATTTTCCATAAAAAAATAACGTCATCACCCCTTACGCGGGAGGAAATTTCGAAAGCCAAATGCACGGCGTTTGAAGAAAATACTCGTTTGATTCTCGTGTAAAATTATTAGAAGTAAGTCGTGTTAGAATCGAAATAATAAGTATCAACTGTGGTATATCGCAGAATAACCCTCGTTTGTCGTTCTTATGCATAGAAATATATCACTCAGGCCTTCGGCCTTCGTGATATATTTCTACGCATAAGAACTTCAAACTCAGGTTATACCACGGTTGATACTTATTATTTCTTAAATATTATGATATTGGGTAAGTGTTCCGAAGTTGTAGGTTTAATCTCTTTTAGTATCTGTCGAAGAAGCTGGGAGTAAATGCCGTATGGTTCGGATATCTTCAAACCACATTTGCCATTGTTCAATTAGCCGGAGGTCCACTGTACGGAAGATTCGGTGACCTATTTGGAAGTCGAGCAGCAATGACCTTAGCCTTCGTGTCGGCAGCTCTGTCGTACCTATTGTTGTCGGTGTCTACGTCTGTTACAATCCTCTTCCTGTCGCGATTACCGTCGATGTTCATGCATGCCATGCAGGGTAATCCTATAGTTTTAATACATATGTCTTTCAAGACACTTGGTTTAAAGCAGCATTGTATGAAATAAAAGATATTTGAAAAATTCAAATTTTACGTATGGGTAGCAATGCTGCTACACATTCTAACATTATACTTTGTATGCTTATGTTCATTTGGTAAACAGTGTTTTTTTGCGATAAAACAAACTCGAAACCGAAAGTAGGACTTTCCGAGTCGATCGGTCACACACTTGTTTACAACCGGAACGCATCATCCGCACTTGTTTACATTCGGAATGCATCGTCTCCATTTGTCCCACATTGTCTTTTTAATTCTTTAATTAAGTCTTTTAGGGACATTTCTACATCCCCGCGAGGGGTTCGACATTAGAGGAAGATAGATATATAGATATTATTTCATGTTAAAAACGTCGTTTTCTACATCCTCTGTTGTTTCACGCATGCGCTCTGTGCGTGTTTACATTTCGTGTGTTTCAGTTTAAATTTATTGGAATTTTATCATGTCTGAGCGACTGTTTCGAGTTTTGTAAACACACACACATTAGTATTTATATTTTACCCAAATCATCCTTTATTACGATGTAATGCTGCTTTAAAGCGACAATACATCGGTGAAAGCGCAAATTTCTACAGAATGTAATTTGCTATTATTTGGTATAATTTTTTTCCAAATATATGCCTCAAAAACTGAGTATTTCAACAAATAAACAAACGTCGTATACGCAGAACCTAGGTCTCGTGTATCGGTGCTATACACCGGACATGTAGCAGAACCGAGGTCTCGTGTATCGGTGCTATACACTGGACATGTAGCAGAACCTAGGTCTCGTGTATCGGTGCTATGCACCGGACATGTAGCAGAACAGAGGTCTCGTGTATCGGTGCTATGCACTGGACATTTAGCAGAACCGAGGTCTCGTGTATCGGTGCTATACACCGGACATGTAGCAGAACCGAGGTCTCGTGTATCGGTGCTATGCACTGGACATTTAGCAGAACCGAGGTCTCGTGTATCGGTGCTATGCACCAGACATTTAGCAGAACTGAGGTCTTGTGTATCGGTGCTATACACTGGACATGTAGCAGAACCGAGGTCTCGTGTATCGGTGCAATACACCGGACATTTAGCAGAACCGAGGTCTCGTGTATCGGTGCTATGCACCGGACATGTAGCAGGACCGAGGTCTCGTGTATCGGTGCTATACACCGGACATTTAGCAGAACCGAGGTCTCATGTATCGGTGCTATACACCGGACATTTAGCAGAACCGAGGTCTCGTGTAGCGGCGCTTCTGGAATTGGAGCATCTTCTGTATATTGCACCTCCAAAATATAAAATGACAATTAGTAACATAGTTCTGGAGGTATCACCTCAATATTCCAGGGGCAATGATAAATAAACATATTCATCTTGGGACAACAATAATTACACTTATAGACACACAGGGTGTCGATCGCCAATGTCACCAATTGCACCAAAAATGAAATACTGCCACTTAAGTTTGCGAAATGGCAAAAATATTTGGCTCTACTTTTTGTTTTTTGGATAACATGTTTTGTTAAAGTGACATTACATCGCAAAAAGCCAACAAAATGCATTGTTCACGTATAAATAAATGCATTGCTACTACAAATATTGAATCAATAAACAGTATGTTTGTGGTCTACAAACTTTCTAAAGTGAATGTAGGATTTCATATACCGGTCATCCACACTCCTGAATTGACATTTCTTTGTCATTGTAGTCAATACTAAACGCTTGATAGTGTCGCTTGGAGATAATAAATTTAACAAAGATTAGTCTACAAATAAATATGCATCTAGGCCCAAATGCGAGATATAATGGTAAATCTGTTATTTGGGATACACAGGTTGTATTACACATGTATGTCGACCCTGTTTACATTATTTTGTTATGTCAACAAGCCGCGTATACGACGCTTGTTTATTAGTTGAAATACTCAGTTTTTGAGGCAAATATTTGAATTTTTTTATACCATATAATAGGAAATTACATTCTGTATAAATTTGCGTTTTCACTGATGTAGTGTCGCTTTAAATACATGGTTTCACATATTTGTCTATGAACTCTATGGCTCTTAGATGACTTAAAGTTTTTCAAATTGGCTCCAATTTTTTCAATTGGAGGCAGCAGTGGCGCAGATAACAATTCAGACAGAGGGAACCCGGGTAGTTTAAACATATTTATTTTCTGTCAATACATGATTATTTACAACAACTGATATAAGGAATTGGACAGAAAGCTGTATAGCTTATGATTGTCCTCTCCTAGGGAACCCGGTTATATCATAGACTCATGCTACCGTTCTATAGGAATCCCTTGTATTCAATCGTGTGAGTGAATCCCGTGTAATCAATCGTGTGAGTGACTCTCTTGTATTTAATCGTGTGAGTGACTCTCTTGTATTAAATCGTGTGAGTGACTCCCTTGTATTCAATCATGTGAGTGAAATTCAGTGAATCCCTTGTATTCAATCGTGTGAGTGAATCCCTTGTATTCAATCATGTGAGTGAATCCCTTGTATTCAATCGTGTGAGTGACTCCCTTGTATTCAATCATGTGAGTGACTCCCTTGTATTCAATCGTGTGAGTGACTCCCTTGTATTCAATCATGTGAGTGACTCCCTTGTATTCAATCGTGTGAGTGACTCCCTTGTATTCAATCATGTGAGTGACTCCATTGTATTCAATTGTGTGAGTGAATCCCTTGTATTCAATCATGTGAGTGAATCTCTTGTATTCAATTGTGTGAGTGACTCTTGTATTCAATCATGTGAGTGAATCTCTTGTATTCAATTGTGTGAGTGACTCTTGTATTCAATCATGTGAGTGAATCCCTTGTATTTAAACGTGAGTGAATCCCTTGTATTTAATCGTGTGTGAATCCCTTGTATTCAATCGTGTGAGTGAATCCCTTGTATTCAATCGTGTGAGTGAATCCCTTGTATTTAATCGTGTGAGTGAATCCCTTGTATTTAATCCTGTGAATGAATCCCTTGTAATCAATTGTGTGAGTGACTCTTGTAATCAATCGTGTGAGTGAATCCCTTGTATTTAATTGTGAGTGAATCCCTTGTATTTATTCGTGTGAGTGAATCCCTTGTATTCAATTGTATGAGTGAATCCCTTGTAATCAATCGTGTGAGTGAATCCCTTGTATTCAATCGTGTGAGTGACTCCCTTGTAATCAATCATGTGAGTGACTCCCTTGTAATCAATCGTGTGAGTGACTCCCTTGTAATCAATCATGTGAGTGAATCCCTTGTAATCAATCATGTGAGTGAATCCCTTGTATTCAATTGTGTGAGTGAATCTCTTGTATTCAATCATGCATGTGAATCCCTTGTAATCAATCATGTGAGTGACTCCCTTGTAATCAATCGTGCGAGTGAATCCCTTGTATTAGACGAGTGACTCCGTAGTATTCAATCGACACGCATGGCTTATGCTTGTATTTCAGGCGGTCAAATGATAGTTACGGACCTGGGTGACTCCAGTAAGCGTGCAGATGCCCTGGGCAAGCTGGGATTGTCATATGGAGTCGGCATGGTGATTGGGCCTATAGTAGGAGGACTCATCACAAAACATCAGGGGTAATATACCTACTGTCTACCTTTACCTAGGGTAGTATACATACTGTCTACCTTTACCAAGGGTAGTATACATACTGTCTACCTTTACCTAGGGTAATATACATACTGTCTACCTCTATCGAGGGTAATATACATACTGTCTACCTTTACCAAGGGTAGTATACATACTGTCTACCTTTACCAAGGGTAACATACATACTGTCTACCTTTACCAAGGGTAATATACATACTGTCTACCTTTACCAAGGGTAGTATACATACTGTCTACCTTTACCTAGGGTAATATACATACTGTCTACCTTTACCAAGGGTAACATACATACTGTCTACCTTTACCTAGGGTAACATACATACTGTCTACCTTTACCTAGGGTATTATACATATTGTCTATGTAGTATGCATACTGTCTACCTTTACCTAGGGTAATATACATACTGTCTACCTTTACCTAGGGTAATATACATACTGTCTACCTTTACCTAGGGTAATATACATACTGTCTACCTTTACCTAGGGTAATATACATACTGTCTACCTTTACCAAGGGTAACATACATACTGTCTACCTTTACCAAGGGTAATATACATACTGTCTACCTTTACCTAGGGTAATATACATGCTGTCTACCTTTACCAAGGGTAACATACATACTGTCTACCTTTACCAAGGGTAATATACATACTGTCTACCTTTACCAAGGGCAATATACATACTGTCTAACTTTACCTAGGGTAATATACATACTGTCTACCTTTACCAAGGGTAGTATACATACTGTCTAACTTTACCTAGGGTAATATACATACTGTCTACCTTTACCAAGGGTAATATACATACTGTCTACCTTTACCTAGGGTAATATACATGCTGTCTACCTTTACCAAGGGTAACATACATACTGTCTACCTTTACCAAGGGTAATATACATACTGTCTACCTTTACCAAGGGCAATATACATACTGTCTAACTTTACCTAGGGTAATATACATACTGTCTACCTTTACCAAGGGTAGTATACATACTGTCTAACTTTACCTAGGGTAATATACATACTGTCTACCTTTACCAAGGGTAGTATACATACTGTCTACCTTTACCTAGGGTAATATACATACTGTCTACCTTTACCTAGGGTAATATACATACTGTCTACCTTTACCTAGGGTAACATACATACTGTCTACCTTTACCAAGGGTAATATACATACTGTCTACCTTTACCTAGGGTAACATACATACTGTCTACCTTTACCTAGGGTAACATACATACTGTCTACCTTTACCTAAGGTAACATACATACTGTCTAACTTTGCCTAGGGTAACATACATACTGTCTACCTTTGCCTAGGGTAACATACATACTGTCTAACTTTGCCTAGGGTAATATACATACTGTCTACCTTTACCTAGGGTAACATACATACTGTCTACCTTTACCAAGGGTAATATACATACTGTCTACCTTTACCTAGGGTAACATACATACTGTCTACCTTTACCTAGGGTAACATACATACTGTCTACCTTTACCTAGGGTAACATACATACTGTCTAACTTTGCCTAGGGTAACATACATACTGTCTACCTTTGCCTAGGGTAACATACATACTGTCTAACTTTGCCTAGGGTAACATACATACTGTCTAACTTTGCCTAGGGTAACATACATGCTGTCTAACTTTGCCTAGGGTAACATACATACTGTCTAACTTTGCCTAGGGTAACATACATACTGTCTAACTTTGCCTAGGGTAACATACATACTGTCTAACTTTACCTGGGGTAACATACATGCTGTCTAACTTTGCCTAGGGTAACATACATACTGTCTACCTTTGCCTAGGGTAACATACATACTGTCCAACTTGGAGAAAAGAAAAATGAAATGGACTGCATTGAGGCCTCCGTGTTGTTACGGTCGTTGACTTCAAATAAATTGCCCCTCTCTCCGCTATAGGTTTGAATCCTACTGGGGGTATCACATTCTTTCAAGTTAGGTAGATATACAGCTGGTTTGCGAATGGTCAGTGGTTCTACCCGTGTGCATGTCCATGCCTGAAATAGTGCTCGAAGATGCACCCAGGGTCTTCCTCCGCCTTTAATTCGATGGAGATTGGATATGTGACTTACGCAGCTGGTGCGGCTTTAAACCCCAAAAGCATACATGACCGAAGTAAATGAACCGCACTTTATTACTTTGGGGGGGGGGGCTTTATTACTTTGGGGGGGGCTTCGGGCCCCAACAATACTGGAATAGTCTTCGGATATTCGGACATCCGAGCGAATATTTGAATATTCGTTGCCATCCCTAATATATAGTTATGAACATACTATGTAAGAAAGGTATAGTTATAGGTACAGGAATTTTGTTTGTATACGCATAATAGGAACATAAAATTATATTACCGTGTTTAAAAGTTTGAACTATATTCATTTTACAACGATTGCGAAGAAAGTTCTAACAACTTATATTAATCACTCTCGTTGGCGCGGATGAAAGCGTATATGTGGTCATTCATGTGGGAGGAAACCGGAGTACCCAGAGAAAACCCACCTGGCCGATCTGGCGACCACCGTACCATCTCACATACTTCTCGGTCCAAGGATCGAACCCGGGTTGCATTGGTGAGAAGATACCGTGTTTAAATCTGCAATAAAACATTGTTTAGCGAGTGACGTCAGATCTGCCATCATTTTACCGTTTTATAATTTTGTGACGTCATATACACACACTAAAAAATAACACCAACTATTTTTGCGATTTTTAGATATTTTGGTCGAAATCGAAATAAGTCGTTCTGCTCGGTTAATTTCTACATGGCAGAACTCCAAACCATGTTTTATTTGTGGTTAATTTCTATGTGGCAGAACTCCAAACCATGTTTTATTTGTGGTTAATTTCTACGTGGCAAAACTCCAAACCATGTTTTATTTGTGGTTAATTTCTATGTGGCAGAACTCCAAACCATGTTTTATTTGTGGTTAATTTCTATGTGGCAGAACTCCAAACCATGTTTTATTTGTGGTTAATTTCTACGTGGCAAAACTCCAAACCATGTTTTATTTGTGGTTAATTTCTATGTGGCAGAACTCCAAACCATGTTTTATTTGTGGTTAATTTCTATGTGGCAGAACTCCAAACCATGTTTTATTTGTGGTTAATTTCTACGTGGCAAAACTCCAAACCATGTTTTATTTGTGGTTAATTTCTACGTGGCAGAACTCCAAACCATGTTTTATTCGCCAATAAATAACTGAAAAGACATATACGATTTCATTATCAAAAGAATGTATAACAATTTCAGACTAGAGTTTGCAGCGTTTGTTGCCTTCCTTGGTTCCATATTCAGTATATGCCTCGTGGTCACATCGGTACCAAAACAGACGAAGAAGGTTCATATACAAGGTACGTTATATAGAATGAATATTTTCTCCACTTTTCCCTAGCTGCATTGTATTGTTACGAATTTACATATTTTGTATTTACATCGCATATACGAGTACGTACTATTTAATCATAATTGTCCCAACGCCCGAAGATAAGAGATACTCCAAATAGAGACATGGCCTCGAGGTTATAAAACTTTTCTCCTATCTTAACTCTTTCAACACCAAGTAACTGACATGGACTGGTCCATGATATTCTTAGACCAATAAATGAATTAAGAAAATTACATTCGGACCAGTTCATTTATCAAGATGTGTAATTTTGTCTAAAATTAGTAATACTACTTGCAAAAAGTGCAGATCCTGATGAGACGGCTCGTCATGAGCCGGCTCATCTGGATCTACACTTTTTGTAAGCCTATATAGAGGTCTGTGGTGTTGAAAGGGTTAAACACAGTCTCGAGCTTCTGTTTGGTTCAGCTGGCAGTAAAACTCAGAATCAACCAATCAAATCATTTGAGTTTGAGATCTGAGAAAAAGTGTTATAACCTCGAGCAATGGTTTCCATTCTGTATACTCCATGCATCATCTATATTAATCTACTGGACTCCAAGCTCTGAATCCGGCATATATCGACGTTACCTCTGTTCTTGTTACTGATCTCAACCCACTTCGTACACGCTACACGTATATTGAACTGTTGACATTTTATTATTTGGTGAATGTATGTGCGTGAACAACGTATATATGATTGGTGAATGTATGTGCGTGAACAATGTATATATGATTGGTGAATGTACGTGCATGAACAATGTATATATGATTGGTGAATGTACGTGCATGAACAAGGCTCCCTACCCCAGTGAGGGCCTCACTGTTGATTAAAGGCTCCCTACACTCACAGGGGGCCTCACTGTTGATTAAAGGCTCCCTACCCCTGTGAGGGCCTCACTGTTGATTAAAGGCTCCCTACACTCACAGGGGGTCTCACTGTTGATTAAAGGCCCCCTACCCCTGTGAGGGCCTCAGTGTTGATTAAAGACTCCTATCCCTGTGAGGGCCTCAGTGTTGATTAAAGGCTGCTACCCATGTGAGGGCCTCAGTGTTGATTAAAGGCTCCCTACCCATGTGAGGGCCTCAGTGTTGATTAAAGGCCCCCTACCCCTGTGAGGGCCTCAGTGTTGATTAAAGGCTCCCTACACTCACAGGGGGCCTCAGTGTTGATTAAAGGCTCCCTACCCATGTGAGGGCCTCATTGTTGATTAAAGGCTTCCTACCCATGTGAGGGCCTCATTGTTGATTAAAGGCTCCCTACCCATGTGAGGGCCTCATTGTTGATTAAAGGCTCCCTACCCCTGTGAGGGCCTCAAGGTATATTTATGGACCGTACCCATGTACGGGCCGGATCCTGACTAAAGGACCCTAGAGCTTGTTTGGGATCTCATGCTTGATTATTGGCTTCTATAAAGACTTCTTGCTTGATTAAATACCCCTGTTGGGGCCCTCGTGTATGATTGAAGGCCTAAGCTCCTGTCATGGTCTCATGCAGGTTAAGGGTCTGTACCCTAGTTAGAGCATTATATTTGATTAAAGGACCATACCCTCCTGTCAGACCCTCATACTTGACTAAGGAACTATACACCTGTCAGGGTCCCCTGTTTGATGAAAATCCAATTATTCTGTCAGGGTTTCGTGATTGATTAACCCTTTCAACACCACAGACCTCTAAATAGGCTTACAAAAAGTGTAGATCCAGATGAGCCGGCTCGTGACAAGCCGTCTCATCAGGATCTGCACTTTTTGCCAGTGATATGACTAATTTTAGACATAATTACCCATTTTGATAAATGATTATGTTATATTTTATGTTATATTTCGGGTTTTACGCCTGCATCAGCACCATTTTGGGCTATATCGCCGGCGGGCAGTTTACCTAACAACACCTTTCCTGGGCAGGCTCCAGCGGTTAACCAGTACTTGGGTGCACCAACCTCCGTAAGAAACTGCCAACTTTTTCATATAAATGAGACACGGTCTGAGCGGGGCTCGAACCCGTGACCATCAGTGATGATAGGTTACAGTGGTATACAAGTCAGCGACCTTAACCACTCGACCACGGAGGCGGATTGATAAATGAACTTGTCCAAATGTGATTTTCTGATTCATTTATTGGTTTATGAATATCATGGACCAGTCCATGTGAGTTACTTGGTGTTGAATGGGTTAAGGACCCATGCTCTTACCACATTAGATTCATTTTCTTTAAAAATGAAGTTTGACTTAATAATCCGAGAATGTATGCATTTTATGTTTTAGTTTAATCATATTTTATGATGCCCCAGAGTGGAGGCATATCGTTTCTCACTGTCCGTCCGTCCGAGTCAATACCGATCCGTCTTGTGTGTGTTCAGTGTTCAGTAACATTTTATTACTTGTAGAGAAAACTGGAGGAGCTTTGTTAGACTGGAGGAAATGGTTGTCACTGATTATGTCACCTGGTGCCCTGTTCCTGCTTTCACTGAGGATGGCTACAGGTAAGCTGGTACCCTGTTCTTGCTTACACTCAGGGTGGCTACAGGTAAGCTGGTACCCTGTTCCTTCTTACACTGAGGATGGCTACAGGTAAGCTTGTGCCCTGTTCCTGCTTACACTCAGGGTGGCTATAGGTTTGCTGGTACCCTGTTCCTGCTTACACTCAGGGTGGCTACAGGTTTGCTGGTACCCTGTTCATGCTTACATTCAGGGTGGCTACAGGACAGCTGGTGCCGTGTTCCTGCTTACACTGAGGGTGGCTACAGGACAGCTGGTACCCTGTTCTTGCTTACACTCAGGGTGGCTACAGGTAAGCTTGTGCCCTGTTCCTGCTTACACTCAGGGTGGCTACAGGTATGCTGGTACCATGTTCCTGCTTACACTCAGGGTGGCTACAGATATGCTGGTACCATGTTCTTGCTCACACTCAGGGTGGCTACAGGTATGTTGGTACCCTGTTCCTGATCACACTCAGGGTGGCTACAGGTATGCTGGTACCCTGTTCCTGCTCACACTCAGGGTCGCTACAGGTATGCTGGTACCATGTTCTTGCTCACACTCAGGGTGGCTACAGGTATGCTGGTACTATGTTCCTGCTCACACTCAGGGTGGCTACAGGTATGCTGGTACCCTGTTCCTGCTTACACTCGGGTGGCTACAGGTATGCTGGTACCCTGTTCCTGCTTACACTCAGGGTGGCTACAGGTATGCTGGTACCCTGTTCCTGCTTACACTCAGGGTGGCTACAGCTATGCTGGTACCCTGTTCCTGCTTGCACTAAGGGTGGCTACAGGTAAGCTGGTACCATGTTCGTGCTCACACTCAGGGTGGCTACAGGTATGCTGGTACCCTGTTCCTGCTTACACTCAGGGTGGCTACAGGTATGCTGGTACCCTGTTCCTGCTTACACTCAGGGTGGCTACAGCTATGCTGGTACCCTGTTCCTGCTTGCACTAAGGGTGGCTACAGGTAAGCTGGTACCATGTTCGTGCTCACACTCAGGGTGGCTACAGGTATGCTGGTACCCTGTTCCTGCTTACACTCAGGGTGGCTACAGGTAAACTGGTGCCCTGTTCCTGCGTACACTCAGGGTGGCTACAGGACAGCTGGTACCCTGTTCCTGCGTACACTCATGGTGGCTACATGCAAGCTGGTACCATGTTCCTTCTCATACTCGGGGAAGCTACATGTCAGCTGGTGCCCTGTTCCTGCTCACACTCAGGGTGGCTACAGGTTAGCTGGTACCCTGTTCCTGCTCACACTCAGGGTAGCTACATGCAAGCTGGTGCCCTGTTCCTGTTCACACTCAGGGTGGCTACAGGTATGCTGGTACCCTGTTCCTGCTCACACTCAGGGTGGCTACAGGTAAGCTGGTGGCCTGTTCCTGCTCACACTCAGGGTGGCTACAGGTATGTTGGTACCCTGTTCCTGCTTACACTCAGGGTGGCTACAGGTATGTTGGTACCATGTTCCTGCTTACACTCAGGGTGGCTACAGGTAAGCTGGTACCCTGTTCCTGCTTACACTCAGGGTGGCTACAGGTATGCTGGTACCCTGTTCCTGCTCACACTCAGGGTGGCTACAGGTAAGCTGGTACCCTGTTCCTGCTCACACTCAGGGTGGCTACAGGTATGCTGGTACCCTGTTCCTGCTCACACTCAGGGTGGCTA
The DNA here is from genome assembly GCA_014843695.1 of Archivesica marissinica. Lineage (NCBI taxonomy): Eukaryota > Metazoa > Mollusca > Bivalvia > Venerida > Vesicomyidae > Archivesica > Archivesica marissinica. The sequence continues at coordinate 28,509,582 of CM026396.1, read as the reverse complement.
CAGGTATGCTGGTACCCTGTTCCTGCTCACACTCAGGGTGGCTACAGGTAAGCTGGTACCCTGTTCCTGCTCACACTCAGGGTGGCTACAGGTATGTTGGTACCCTGTTCCTGCTTACACTCAGGGTGGCTACAGGTATGCTGGTACCCTGTTCCTGCTCACACTCAGGGTGGCTACAGGTAAGCTGGTACCCTGTTCCTGCTTACACTCAGGGTGGCTACAGGTAAGCTGGTACCCTGTTCCTGCTCACACTCAGGGTGGCTACAGGTAAGCTGGTACCCTGTTCCTGCTCACACTCAGGGTGGCTACAGGTAAGCTGGTACCCTGTTCCTGCTCACACTCAGGGTGGCTACAGGTAAGCTGGTACCCTGTTCCTGCTTACACTCAGGGTGGCTACAGGTAAGCTGGTACCCTGTTCCTGCTTACACTCAGGGTGGCTACAGGTATGCTGGTACCCTGTTCCTGCTTACACTCAGGGTGGCTACAGGTAAGCTGGTACCCTGTTCCTGCTTACACTCAGGGTGGCTACAGGTAAGCTGGTACCCTGTTCCTGCTCACACTCAGGGTGGCTACAGGTATGCTGGTACCCTGTTCCTGCTCACACTCAGGGTGGCTACAGGTAAGCTGGTGCCCTGTTCCTGCTACACTCAGGGTGGCTACAGGACAGCTGGTACCCTGTTCCTGCTACACTCAGGTGCTACATGCAGCTGGTCCTGTTCCTCTAACTGGGCTACAGAGCTGTCCCTGTTCCTGCTCACACTCAGGGTGGCTACAGGTAAGCTGGTACCCTGTTCCTGCTCACACTCAGGGTGGCTACAGGTAAGCTGGTGCCCTGTTCCTGTTCACACTCAGGGTGGCTACAGGTATGCTGGTACCCTGTTCCTGCTCACACTCAGGGTGGCTACAGGTAAGCTGGTGGCCTGTTCCTGCTCACACTCAGGGTGGCTACAGGTAAGCTGGTACCCTGTTCCTGCTCACACTCAGGGTGGCTACAGGTAAGCTGGTACCCTGTTCCTGCTCACACTCAGGGTGGCTACAGGTAAGCTGGTACCCTGTTCCTGCTCACACTCAGGGTGGCTACAGGTTAGCTGGTACCCTGTTCCTGCTCACACTCAGGGTAGCTACATGCAAGCTGGTGCCCTGTTCCTGTTCACACTCAGGGTGGCTACAGGTATGCTGGTACCCTGTTCCTGCTCACACTCAGGGTGGCTACAGGTAAGCTGGTGGCCTGTTCCTGCTCACACTCAGGGTGGCTACAGGTATGCTGGTACCCTGTTCCTGCTCACACTCAGGGTGGCTACAGGTAAGCTGGTACCCTGTTCCTGCTTACACTCAGGGTGGCTACAGGTATGCTGGTACCCTGTTCCTGCTCACACTCAGGGTGGCTACAGGTATGCTGGTACCCTGTTCCTGCTCACACTCAGGGTGGCTACAGGTAAGCTGGTACCCTGCTCCTGCTCACACTCAGGGCGGCTACAGGTATGCTGGTACCCTGTTCCTGCTTACACTCAGGGTGGCTACAGGTATGTTGGTACCCTGTTCCTGCTCACACTCAGGGTGGCTACAGGTATGTTGGTACCCTGTTCCTGCTAAAACTCAGGGTGGCTACAGGTATGTTGGTACACTGTTCTTGCTCACACTCAGGGTGGCTACAGGTATGTTGGTACCATGTTCCTGCTTACACTCAGGGTGGCTACAGGTATGCTGGTGCCCTGTTCCTGCTTACACTCAGGGTGGCTACAGGTCAGCTGGTACCCTGTTCCTGCTTGCACTCAGGGTGGCTACAGGTCAGCTGGTACCCTGTTCCTGCTTGCACTCAGGGTGGCTACAGGTCAGCTTGTGCCCTGTTCCTGCTTGCACTCGGGGTGGCTATATATAAGCTTGTGCCCTGTTCATTCTTACATTAAGGGTGGCTACATGAAAGCTGGTGCCCTGTTCCTTCGCATACTCATGGTGACTACAGGTAAGATGGTACCCTGTTCCTGCTCATACACTGGGGCTACAGGTCAGCTGGTACCCTGTTCCTGCTTGCACTCAGGGTGGCTACAGGTAAGCTGGTACCCTGTTCCTGCTCACACTCAGGGTAGCTACATGCAAGCTGGTGCCCTGTTCCTGTTCACACTCAGGGTGGCTACAGGTAAGCTGGTACCCTGTTCCTGCTCACACTCAGGGTGGCTACAGGTTAGCTGGTACCCTGTTCCTGCTCACACTCAGGGTAGCTACATGCAAGCTGGTGCCCTGTTCCTGTTCACACTCAGGGTGGCTACAGGTATGCTGGTACCCTGTTCCTGCTCACACTCAGGGTGGCTACAGGTAAGCTGGTGGCCTGTTCCTGCTCACACTCAGGGTGGCTACAGGTATGCTGGTACCCTGTTCCTGCTCACACTCAGGGTGGCTACAGGTAAGCTGGTGCCCTGTTCCTGCTCACACTCAGGGTGGCTACAGGTATGCTGGTACCCTGTTCCTGCTTACACTCAGGGTGGCTACAGGTATGCTGGTACCCTGTTCCTGCTCACACTCAGGGTGGCTACAGGTAAGCTGGTACCCTGTTCCTGCTTACACTCAGGGTGGCTACAGGTATGCTGGTACCCTGTTCCTGCTCACACTCAGGGTGGCTACAGGTTAGCTGGTACCCTGTTCCTGCTCACACTCAGGGTAGCTACATGCAAGCTGGTGCCCTGTTCCTGTTCACACTCAGGGTGGCTACAGGTATGCTGGTACCCTGTTCCTGCTCACACTCAGGGTGGCTACAGGTAAGCTGGTGGCCTGTTCCTGCTCACACTCAGGGTGGCTACAGGTATGCTGGTACCCTGTTCCTGCTTACACTCAGGGTGGCTACAGGTATGCTGGTACCCTGTTCCTGCTCACACTCAGGGTGGCTACAGGTAAGCTGGTACCCTGTTCCTGCTCACACTCAGGGTGGCTACAGGTATGCTGGTACCCTGTTCCTGCTCACACTCAGGGTGGCTACAGGTATGTTGGTACCTGTTCCTGCTTACACTCAGGGTGGCTACAGGTATGCTGGTGCCCTGTTCCTGCTTACACTCAGGGTGGCTACAGGTCAGCTGGTACCCTGTTCCTGCTTGCACTCAGGGTGGCTACAGGTCAGCTGGTACCCTGTTCCTGCTTGCACTCAGGGTGGCTACAGGTCAGCTTGTGCCCTGTTCCTGCTTGCACTGGGTGGCTAAATAAGCTTGTGCCCTGTTTTCTTACATTAGGGTGGCTACATGAAAGCTGGTGCCCTGTTCCTCGCATACTCATGGTGACTACAGGTAAGTGGTACCCTGTTCCGCTCACACGGGCTACAGTCAGCTGGTACCTGTTCCTGCTTCACTCAGGGTGGCTACAGGTAAGCTGGTACCCTGTTCCTGCTCACACTCAGGGTAGCTACATGCAAGCTGGTGCCCTGTTCCTGTTCACACTCAGGGTGGCTACAGGTAAGCTGGTACCCTGTTCCTGCTCACACTCAGGGTGGCTACAGGTTAGCTGGTACCCTGTTCCTGCTCACACTCAGGGTAGCTACATGCAAGCTGGTGCCCTGTTCCTGTTCACACTCAGGGTGGCTACAGGTATGCTGGTACCCTGTTCCTGCTCACACTCAGGGTGGCTACAGGTAAGCTGGTGGCCTGTTCCTGCTCACACTCAGGGTGGCTACAGGTATGCTGGTACCCTGTTCCTGCTCACACTCAGGGTGGCTACAGGTAAGCTGGTACCCTGTTCCTGCTCACACTCAGGGTGGCTACAGGTTAGCTGGTACCCTGTTCCTGCTCACACTCAGGGTAGCTACATGCAAGCTGGTGCCCTGTTCCTGTTCACACTCAGGGTGGCTACAGGTATGCTGGTACCCTGTTCCTGCTCACACTCAGGGTGGCTACAGGTAAGCTGGTGGCCTGTTCCTGCGTACACTCAGGGTGGCTACAGGACAGCTGGTACCCTGTTCCTGCGTACACTCATGGTGGCTACATGCAAGCTGGTACCATGTTCCTTCTCATACTAGGGGAAGCTACATGTCAGCTGGTGCCCTGTTCCTGCTCACACTCAGGGTGGCTACAGGTTAGCTGGTACCCTGTTCCTGCTCACACTCAGGGTAGCTACATGCAAGCTGGTGCCCTGTTCCTGTTCACACTCAGGGTGGCTACAGGTATGCTGGTACCCTGTTCCTGCTCACACTCAGGGTGGCTACAGGTAAGCTGGTGGCCTGTTCCTGCTCACACTCAGGGTGGCTACAGGTATGTTGGTACCCTGTTCCTGCTTACACTCAGGGTGGCTACAGGTATGTTGGTACCATGTTCCTGCTTACACTCAGGGTGGCTACAGGTATGCTGGTACCCTGTTCCTGCTCACACTCAGGGTGGCTACAGGTAAGCTGGTACCCTGTTCCTGCTTACACTCAGGGTGGCTACAGGTATGCTGGTACCCTGTTCCTGCTCACACTCAGGGTGGCTACAGGTATGCTGGTACCCTGTTCCTGCTTACACTCAGGGTGGCTACAGGTATGTTGGTACCCTGTTCCTGCTCACACTCAGGGTGGCTACAGGTATGTTGGTACCCTGTTCCTGCTAAAACTCAGGGTGGCTACAGGTATGTTGGTACCCTGTTCCTGCTCACACTCAGGGTGGCTACAGGTCAGCTGGTACCCTGTTCCTGCTTGCACTCAGGGTGGCTACAGGTCAGATTGTGCCCTGTTCCTGCTTGCACTCGGGGTGGCTATATATAAGCTTGTGCCCTGTTCATTCTTACATTCAGGGTGGCTACATGAAAGCTGGTGCCCTGTTCCTTCGCATACTCATGGTGACTACAGAAGCTGGTCCCTGTTCCTCCATACCAGGCTACAGGTAAGCTGGTGCCCTGTTCCTCGCATACTCAGGTGACTACAGGTAAGCTGGTACCCTGTTCCTGCTTACACTGGGGCTACAGGTCAGCTGGTACCCTGTTCCTGCTCACACTCAGGGTGCTACAGCAAGCTGGTGCCCTGTTCCTGTCACACTCAGGGTGGCTACAGGTAAGCTGGTACCCTGTTCCTGCTCACACTCAGGGTGGCTACAGGTAAGCTGGTACCCTGTTCCTGCTCACACTCAGGGTGGCTACAGGTAAGCTGGTACCCTGTTCCTGCTCACACTCAGGGTGGCTACAGGTAAGCTGGTACCTGTTCCTGCTCCACTCAGGGGGCTACAACCCCCCCCTGTTCCTGTCACACTCAGGGTGGCTACAGGTATGCTGGTACCCTGTTCCTGCTCACACTCAGGGTGGCTACAGGTAAGCTGGTGGCCTGTTCCTGCTCACACTCAGGGTGGCTACAGGTATGCTGGTACCCTGTTCCTGCTCACACTCAGGGTGGCTACAGGTAAGCTGGTACCCTGTTCCTGCTCACACTCAGGGTGGCTACAGGTTAGCTGGTACCCTGTTCCTGCTCACACTCAGGGTGGCTACAGGTAAGCTGGTGGTCTGTTCCTGCGTACACTCAGGGTGGCTACAGGACAGCTGGTACCCTGTTCCTGCGTACACTCATGGTGGCTACATGCAAGCTGGTACCATGTTCCTTCTCATACTAGGGGAAGCTACATGTCAGCTGGTGCCCTGTTCCTGCTCACACTCAGGGTGGCTACAGGTTAGCTGGTACCCTGTTCCTGCTCACACTCAGGGTAGCTACATGCAAGCTGGTGCCCTGTTCCTGTTCACACTCAGGGTGGCTACAGGTATGCTGGTACCCTGTTCCTGCTCACACTCAGGGTGGCTACAGGTAAGCTGGTGGCCTGTTCCTGCTCACACTCAGGGTGGCTACAGGTATGTTGGTACCCTGTTCCTGCTTACACTCAGGGTGGCTACAGGTATGTTGGTACCATGTTCCTGCTTACACTCAGGGTGGCTACAGGTATGCTGGTACCCTGTTCCTGCTCACACTCAGGGTGGCTACAGGTAAGCTGGTACCCTGTTCCTGCTTACACTCAGGGTGGCTACAGGTATGCTGGTACCCTGTTCCTGCTCACTCAGGGTGGCTACAGGTATGCTGGTACCCTGTTCCTGCTCACACTCAGGGTGGCTACAGGTAAGCTGGTACCCTGCTCCTGCTCACACTCAGGGCGGCTACAGGTATGCTGGTACCCTGTTCCTGCTTACACTCAGGGTGGCTACAGGTATGCTGGTACCCTGTTCCTGCTCACACTCAGGGTGGCTACAGGTATGCTGGTACCCTGTTCCTGCTCACACTCAGGGTGGCTACAGGTAAGCTGGTGGCCTGTTCCTGCTCACACTCAGGGTGGCTACAGGTATGTTGGTACCCTGTTCCTGCTTACACTCAGGGTGGCTACAGGTATGCTGGTACCCTGTTCCTGCTCACACTCAGGGTGGCTACAGGTATGCTGGTACCCTGTTCCTGCTTACACTCAGGGTGGCTACAGGTATGTTGGTACCCTGTTCCTGCTCACACTCAGGGTGGCTACAGGTATGTTGGTACCCTGTTCCTGCTAAAACTCAGGCTGGCTACAGGTATGTTGGTACCCTGTTCTTGCTCACACTCAGGGTGGCTACAGGTCAGCTGGTACCCTGTTCCTGCTTGCACTCAGGGTGGCTACAGGTCAGATTGTGCCCTGTTCCTGCTTGCACTCGGGGTGGCTATATATAAGCTTGTGCCCTGTTCATTCTTACATTCAGGGTGGCTACATGAAAGCTGGTGCCCTGTTCCTTCGCATACTCATGGTGACTACAGGTAAGCTGGTGCCCTGTTCCTCCTCATTGGATAGTGTTACCCTGTTCGCACACTCAGGGTGGCTACAGGTAAGCTGGTACCCTGTTCCTGCTCACACAGGGTGGCTACAGGTAGCTGGTACCCTGTTCTGCTCACACTCAGGGTAGCTACATGCAAGCTGGTGCCCTGTTCCTGTTCACACTCAGGGTGGCTACAGGTATGCTGGTACCCTGTTCCTGCTCACACTCATGGTGGCTACATGCAAGCTGGTACATGTTCCTTCTCACACTAAGGGAAGCTACATGTAAGCTGGTGCCCTGTTCCTGCTCACACTCAGGGTGGCTACAGGTCAGCTGGTACACTGTTCCTGCTTGCACTCAGGGTGGCTACAGGTAAGCTGGTGCCCTGTTCCTGCTTATACTGAGGGTGGCTACATGCAAGATTGTGCCCTGTTCCTGTTCACACTCAGGGTGGCTACAGGTATGCTGGTACCCTGTTCCTGCTCACACTCAGGGTGGCTACAGGTAAGCTGGTGGCCTGTTCCTGCTCACACTCAGGGTGGCTACAGGTATGCTGGTACCCTGTTCCTGCTCACACTCAGGGTGGCTACAGGTAAGCTGGTACCCTGTTCCTGCTCACACTCAGGGTGGCTACAGGTTGCTGGTACCTGTTCCTGCTCACACTCAGGGTGGCTACAGGTGCTGGTGGTGTTCCTGCTACACTCAGGGTGGCTACAGGTCAGCTGGTACCCTGTTCCTGCTCACACTCAGGGTGGCTACAGGTAAGCTGGTACCCTGTTCCTTCTCATACTCAGGGTGGCTACAGGTCAGCTGGTGCCTGTTCCTGCTCACACTCAGGGGGCTACAGGTTAGCTGGTACCCTGTTCCTGCTCACACTCAGGGTAGCTACATGTAAGCTGGTGCCCTGTTCCTGTTCACACTCAGGGTGGCTACAGGTATGCTGGTACCCTGTTCCTGCTCACACTCAGGGTGGCTACAGGTAAGCTGGTGGCCTGTTCCTGCTCACACTCAGGGGGCTACAGCAGTATGCTGGTACCCTGTTCCTGCTTACACTCAGGGGCTACAGGTATGCTGGTACCCTGTTCCTGCTCACACTCAGGGTGGCTACAGGTATGCTGGTACCCTGTTCCTGCTTGCACTAAGGGTGGCTACAGGTAAGCTGGTACCATGTTCGTGCTTACACTCAGGGTGGCTACAGGTATGCTGGTACCCTGTTCCTGCTTACACTCAGGGTGGCTACAGCTATGCTGGTACCCTGTTCCTGCTTGCACTAAGGGTGGCTACAGGTAAGCTGGTACCATGTTCGGGCTCACACTCAGGGTGGCTACAGGTATGCTGGTACCCTGTTCCTGCTTACATTCAGGGTGGCTACAGGTAAACTGGTGCCCTGTTCCTGCGTACACTCAGGGTGGCTACA
>CM026396.1:28489702-28500460 GCA_014843695.1 Archivesica marissinica | reverse complement strand
CTGCTTGCACTAAGGGTGGCTACAGGTAAGCTGGTACCATGTTCGTGCTCACACTCAGGGTGGCTACAGGTATGCTGGTACCCTGTTCCTGCTTACACTCAGGGTGGCTACAGGTATGCTGGTACCCTGTTCCTGCTTACACTCAGGGTGGCTACAGGTAAGCTGGTACCATGTTCGTGCTCACACTCAGGGTGGCTACAGGTATGCTGGTACCCTGTTCCTGCTTACACTCAGGTGGCTACAGGTATGCTGGTACCCTGTTCCTGCTTACACTCAGGGTGGCTACAGCTATGCTGGTACCCTGTTCCTGCTTGCACTAAGGGTGGCTACAGGTAAGCTGGTACCATGTTCCTGTTCACACTCAGGGTGGCTACAGGTATGCTGGTACCCTGTTCCTGCTCACACTCAGAGTGGCTACAGGTAAGCTGGAGGCCTGTTCCTGCGTACACTCAGGGTGGCTACAGGACAGCTGGTACCCTGTTCCTGCGTACACTCATGGTGGCTACATGCAAGCTGGTACCATGTTCCCTCTCATACTAGGGGAAGCTACATGTCAGCTGGTGCCCTGTTCCTGCTCACACTCAGGGTGGCTACAGGTTAGCTGGTACCCTGTTCCTGCTCACACTCAGGGTAGCTACATGCAAGCTGGTGCCCTGTTCCTGTTCACACACAGGGTGGCTACAGGTATGCTGGTACCCTGTTCCTGCTCACACTCAGGGTGGCTACAGGTAAGCTGGTGGCCTGTTCCTGCTCACACTCAGGGTGGCTACAGGTATGCTGGTACCCTGTTCCTGCTCACACTCAGGGTGGCTACAGGTATGTTGGTACCATGTTCCTGCTTACACTCAGGGTGGCTACAGGTCAGCTGGTACCCTGTTCCTGCTCACACTCAGGGTGGCTACAGGTAAGCTGGTACCCTGTTCCTGCTTACACTCAGGGTGGCTACAGGTATGCTGGTACCCTGTTCCTGCTCACACTCAGGGTGGCTACAGGTTAGCTGGTACCCTGTTCCTGCTCACACTCAGGGTAGCTACATGCAAGCTGGTGCCCTGTTCCTGTTCACACTCAGGGTGGCTACAGGTATGCTGGTACCCTGTTCCTGCTCACACTCAGGGTGGCTACAGGTTAGCTGGTACCCTGTTCCTGCTCACACTCAGGGTAGCTACATGCAAGCTGGTGCCCTGTTCCTGTTCACACTCAGGGTGGCTACAGGTATGCTGGTACCCTGTTCCTGCTCACACTCAGGGTGGCTACAGGTAAGCTGGTGGCCTGTTCCTGCTTACACTCAGGGTGGCTACAGGTATGCTGGTGCCCTGTTCCTGCTTACACTCAGGGTGGCTACAGGTCAGCTGGTACCCTGTTCCTGCTTGCACTCAGGGTGGCTACAGGTAAGCTGGTGCCCTGTTCCTGCTTATACTGAGGGTGGCTACATGCAAGCTTGTGCCCTGTTCCTGTTCACACTCAGGGTGGCTACAGGTATGCTGGTACCCTGTTCCTGCTCACACTCAGGGTGGCTACAGGTAAGCTGGTGGCCTGTTCCTGCTCACACTCAGGGTGGCTACAGGTATGCTGGTACCCTGTTCCTGCTTACACTCAGGGTGGCTACAGGTAAGCTGGTACCCTGTTCCTGCTTACACTCAGGGTGGCTACAGGTTAGCTGGTACCCTGTTCCTGCTTACACTCAGGGTGGCTACATGCAAGCTGGTACCATGTTCCTTTGGGGTGTGTGGTTGTTTGTTTGGGTGGTGGTTGTGGTTGTTTGTTTGGGTGGTGGTGTGGTTGTTTGTTGGGTGGTGTGTGGTTGTTTGTTTGGGTGGTGGTGTGGTGTTCACACTCAGGGTGGCTACAGGTATGCTGGTACCCTGTTCCTGCTCACACTCAGGGTGGCTACAGGTAAGCTGGTGGCCTGTTCCTGCGTACACTCAGGGTGGCTACAGGACAGCTGGTACCCTGTTCCTGCGTACACTCATGGTGGCTACATGCAAGCTGGTACCATGTTCCTTCTCATACTAGGGGAAGCTACATTTCAGCTGGTGCCCTGTTCCTGCTCACACTCAGGGTGGCTACAGGTTGTGGTTGTTTGTTGGTGTTGGTGGTGTGTTCCTGTTCACACTCAGGGTGGCTACAGGTATGCTGGTACCCTGTTCCTGCTCACACTCAGGGTGGCTACAGGTAAGCTGGTGGCCTGTTCCTGCTCACACTCAGGGTGGCTACAGGTATGTTGGTACCCTGTTCCTGCTTACACTCAGGGTGGCTACAGGTATGCTGGTACCCTGTTCCTGCTACACTCAGGGTGGCTACAGGTATGCTGGTACCCTGTTCCTGCTCACACTCAGGGTGGCTACAGGTAAGCTGGTACCCTGTTCCTGCTTACACTCAGGGTGGCTACAGGTATGCTGGTACCCTGTTCCTGCTCACACTCAGGGTGGCTACAGGTATGCTGGTACCCTGTTCCTGCTTACACTCAGGGTGGCTACAGGTATGTTGGTACCCTGTTCCTGCTCACACTCAGGGTGGCTACAGGTATGTTGGTACCCTGTTCCTGCTAAAACTCAGGGTGGCTACAGGTATGTTGGTACCCTGTTCTTGCTCACACTCAGGGTGGCTACAGGTATGCTGGTGCCCTGTTCCTGCTTACACTCAGGGTGGCTACAGGTCAGCTGGTACCCTGTTCCTGCTTGCACTCAGGGTGGCTACAGGTCAGCTGGTACCCTGTTCCTGCTTGCACTCAGGGTGGCTACAGGTCAGCTTGTGCCCTGTTCCTGCTTGCACTCGGGGTGGCTATATATAAGCTTGTGCCCTGTTCATTCTTACATTCAGGGTGGCTACATGAAAGCTGGTGCCCTGTTCCTTCGCATACTCATGGTGACTACAGGTAAGCTGGTACCCTGTTCCTGCTCATACTCTGGGGCTACAGGTAAGCTGGTACCCTGTTCCTGCTTACACTCAGGGTGGCTACAGGTAAGCTGGTACCCTGTTCCTGCTCACACTCAGGGTAGCTACATGCAAGCTGGTGCCCTGTTCCTGTTCACACTCAGGGTGGCTACAGGTATGCTGGTACCCTGTTCCTGCTCACACTCAGGGTGGCTACAGGTAAGCTGGTACCTGTTCCTGCTCACACTCAGGGTGGCTACAGGTATGCTGGTACCCTGTTCCTGCTCACACTCAGGGTGGCTACAGGTAAGCTGGTGCCCTGTTCCTGCGTACACTCAGGGTGGCTACAGGACAGCTGGTACCCTGTTCCTGCGTACACTCATGGTGGCTACATGCAAGCTGGTACCATGTTCCTTCTCATACTCGGGGAAGCTACATGTCAGCTGGTGCCCTGTTCCTGCTCACACTCAGGGTGGCTACAGGTTAGCTGGTACCCTGTTCCTGCTCACACTCAGGGTAGCTACATGCAAGCTGGTGCCCTGTTCCTGTTCACACTCAGGGTGGCTACAGGTATGCTGGTACCCTGTTCCTGCTCACACTCAGGGTGGCTACAGGTAAGCTGGTGGCCTGTTCCTGCTCACACTCAGGGTGGCTACAGGTATGTTGGTACCCTGTTCCTGCTTACACTCAGGGTGGCTACAGGTATGTTGGTACCCTGTTCCTGCTCTACACTCAGGGTGGCTACAGGTAAGCTGGTACCCTGTTCCTGCTCACACTCAGGGTGGCTACAGGTAAGCTGGTACCCTGTTCCTGCTCACACTCAGGGTGGCTACAGGTATGCTGGTACCCTGTTCCTGCTTACACTCAGGGTGGCTACAGGTATGTTGGTACCCTGTTCCTGCTCACACTCAGGGTGGCTACAGGTATGTTGGTACCCTGTTCCTGCTAAAACTCAGGGTGGCTACAGGTATGTTGGTACACTGTTCTTGCTCACACTCAGGGTGGCTACAGGTATGCTGGTGCCCTGTTCCTGCTTACACTCAGGGTGGCTACAGGTCAGCTGGTACCCTGTTCCTGCTTGCACTCAGGGTGGCTACAGGTCAGCTGGTACCCTGTTCCTGCTTGCACTCAGGGTGGCTACAGGTCAGCTTGTGCCCTGTTCCTGCTTGCACTCGGGGTGGCTATATATAAGCTTGTGCCCTGTTCATTCTTACATTAAGGGTGGCTACATGAAAGCTGGTGCCCTGTTCCTTCGCATACTCATGGTGACTACAGGTAAGATGGTACCCTGTTCCTGCTCATACACTGGGGCTACAGGTCAGCTGGTACCCTGTTCCTGCTTGCACTCAGGGTGGCTACAGGTAAGCTGGTACCCTGTTCCTGCTCACACTCAGGGTAGCTACATGCAAGCTGGTGCCCTGTTCCTGTTCACACTCAGGGTGGCTACAGGTATGCTGGTACCCTGTTCCTGCTCACACTCAGGGTGGCTACAGGTAAGCTGGTACCCTGTTCCTGCTCACACTCAGGGTGGCTACAGGTTAGCTGGTACCCTGTTCCTGCTCACACTCAGGGTAGCTACATGCAAGCTGGTGCCCTGTTCCTGTTCACACTCAGGGTGGCTACAGGTATGCTGGTACCCTGTTCCTGCTCACACTCAGGGTGGCTACAGGTAAGCTGGTGGCCTGTTCCTGCTTACACTCAGGGTGGCTACAGGTATGCTGGTGCCCTGTTCCTGCTTACACTCAGGGTGGCTACAGGTCAGCTGGTACCCTGTTCCTGCTTGCACTCAGGGTGGCTACAGGTAAGCTGGTGCCCTGTTCCTGCTTACACTCAGGGTGGCTACATGCAAGCTTGTGCCCTGTTCCTGTTCACACTCAGGGTGGCTACAGGTATGCTGGTACCCTGTTCCTGCTCACACTCAGGGTGGCTACAGGTAAGCTGGTGGCCTGTTCCTGCTCACACTCAGGGTGGCTACAGGTATGCTGGTACCCTGTTCCTGCTCACACTCAGGGTGGCTACAGGTAAGCTGGTACCCTGTTCCTGCTCACACTCAGGGTGGCTACAGGTTAGCTGGTACCCTGTTCCTGCTCACACTCAGGGTAGCTACAGGTAAGCTGGTGCCCTGTTCCTGCTCACACTCAGGGTGGCTACAGGTATGCTGGTACCCTGTTCCTGCTCACACTCAGGGTGGCTACAGGTAAGCTGGTGGCCTGTTCCTGCTACACTCAGGGTGGCTACAGGTAAGCTGGTACCCTGTTCCTGCTCACACTCAGGGTGGCTACAGGTATGCTGGTACCCTGTTCCTGCTCACACTCAGGGTGGCTACAGGTATGCTGGTACCCTGTTCCTGCTCACACTCAGGGTGGCTACAGGTATGCTGGTACCCTGTTCCTGCTTACACTCAGGGTGGCTACAGGTATGTTGGTACCCTGTTCCTGCTCACACTCAGGGTGGCTACAGGTATGTTGGTACCCTGTTCCTGCTCACACTCAGGGTGGCTACAGGTATGTTGGTACCCTGTTCCTGCTCACACTCAGGGTGGCTACAGGTATGCTGGTACCCTGTTCCTGCTTACACTCAGGGTGGCTACAGGTATGCTGGTGCCCTGTTCCTGCTTACACTCAGGGTGGCTACAGGTCAGCTGGTACCCTGTTCCTGCTTACACTCAGGGTGGCTACAGGTCAGCTGGTACCCTGTTCCTTCTTGCACTCAGGGTGGCTACAGGTCAGCTGGTGCCCTGTTCCTGCTTGCACTCGGGGTGGCTATATATAAGCTTGTGTCCTGTTCATTCTTACATTCAGGGTGGCTACATGAAAGCTGGTGCCCTGTTCCTTCGCATACTCATGGTGACTACAGGTAAGCTGGTGCCCTGTTCCTTCGCATACTCATGGTGACTACAGGTAAGATGGTACCCTGTTCCTGCTCATACACTGGGGCTACAGGTTAGTTGGTACCCTGTTCCTGCTTGCACTCAGGGTGCCTACAGGTAAGATGGTACCCTGTTCCTGCTCATACTCTGGGGCTACAGGTAAGATGGTACCCTGTTCCTACTCTGGGGCTACAGATAAAATGGTGCCCACTCATGAAAATCCTGGATTCACTAATGTTCAGTTTGAAAAGTATAAGTAAAGTGTTCATTTATTACCTCTATTAAAGGTCTGTGGTTCTACCTGATTGCAGCTCTGTAGAATTTATTAAATCTCGTAAACATTCTATATCCAATTGGATGTCCGATTAGCGCAGTGGTTAGCGCGCTAGCTTCTCACCAATGCAACCGGGTTCGATCCTCAAACCGGGAAGTATGTGAGATGGTACTGTGGTCGCCAGATCTGACAGGTGGGTTTTCCCCATGTACTCCGGTTTCCAACCACATGAATGTCCACATATACGCTTTCACCTGCACCAACGAGAGTGATTGGTTTAAACATATTTTATTTATCAAGATAAACATGACATATAACATCTGTACATATAACATCCATACAATACAACTACCATCAAGACAAGAGGATTGAATTGAAAGCTACAGGAGCTTATGGTAATTCTCTCCGCGAGAGTGATTAATATAAGTTGTTAAAACTTGTTTCGCAATCATTGTAAAATAAATAAAATTTATAATGTTCTATTCTATTTTCAGGAATCCCGATTGGAATATTTCAGAGCATGTTCCAGGTGGTTGCCTTGGAGAAGTTTAATCTTCCAGCTGATCAAAATGGGTATCTAATGGCATATATCGGAATACTAACGATGGTATGAACTATTTTCCAGTACATTTACTCTATAGTTCTATAAACTGTGGCCGATTAACTAGTGTGCCCTTAGGCAAGGCATTTAAATTCCACATTGCCTTTTCTCTCTCCCTCCCCAAAGCCCTCTGCCCCCAGCTTCCCCTTGTTCCTCCTTTTGGATGAAAATCTAGCCGGTGCGAAAGGTCCAGTGTTCGAGCCCCGCTGGAGCCGTTACGATTGTGCCCTTAGACAAGGCATTTAAATTCCACATTGCCTTTTCTCTCTCCCTCGTGGCGAAGGATTCCATCAGGAATGAGGCCTTACAAGTAATTAACACTTTCCCTCATAGAAGCACCTATTGACGCCATTACCAATACGACAATGTAGTAACCAAACCAATGTTCATAATAAACCCTTTCCCTCATAGAAGCACCTCTTGACGCCATTACCAATATGACATACATTGACAATGTAGTAGCCAAACCAATGTTCATAATAAAGGCCAGGATTAACCCTTTCCCTCATAGAAGCACCTCTTGACGCTATTACCAATACGACATACATTGACAATGTAGTAGCCAAACCAATGTTCATAATAAAGGCCAGGATCTCATGTAGTCCCAGTAATATCTATGGAGGTGGGATAGATATGGCGACTACTTATCCACTGCAGGATTGCTAAATGGCTGTCGTTTGTATGGAGATATAATACACTGCTCAAAACAATTAAAGGATCAAACACATATTTGGAATTCAATGGACCATACGGAATAATAAATAGAAACGGGTATATGTAACATGTATTCGCAACATTTACATGACGAAGCAGTAACAGGAACAGGAAAACAAGCAACAACGTAACTGACCGTAGAAACTCTGGCTTAATCAGAAAGTATCAATTTTCTTAACAATGGCATAATGCTAACATAATGAGGAAAACTGTGTTTAAGACCAGAGAACTGTCTGAAATAATGTCTGCTAATAATGAGTATGCCCCCCTCGTCTATTGTAACACTCATGGCAACGCCTAGGCACACTCCTGATTAAGGGTGCTATCACCTGCTGGGGTAGGCCATTCCATTCCAGAATGAGCGCCTGTATGAGATCCGGTAGAGTAAGTGGTCGAATGTCGCGCTCCGAAATCCATCTATAAATGTAGTCCCACACATGTTCTATAGGATTTAGGTCGGGTGAACGCGCCGGCCAATCCATTACTTCAATGCCCTCCTGATTAAGGTAGTCCATGGCTATCCTAGCAGTGTGTGGGCGGGCATTGTCTTGCATTAAAATGAAGTCAACACCGATAGCTCCAGCGAATGGCCTTACGATCGGTGCTAGAATGTCATCCCTATACCTTAAAGCAGTTAATGTTCCTCGATCAAACACATAGAGGTCCGTGCGCCCTCATAAGCAGATCCCACCCCAAACCATTACTGAGCCACCCCCAAAACGATCCCATTCCATAATGTTAAAGTCCGCATATCGTTCACCTGGCCGTCTCCACACTCGAGTACTCCTATCACATGATGATAAATGGAATCTACTCTCGTCAGTGAACAACACAGGCTCCCAATCTCGAAGTCCCCAGTTAAGGTGGTCCTCAGCAAATTCGCGTCTCCGAATGCGATGTGCACGTGTCAAAACAGGGCCGGTTGCTGGGCGTCTAGCATTCATGGTGTCATTGTGGAGTCTATTATGGATGGTTTGGGTGGATACTCGTTGCCCGGTGGTCAGCTGGAACTGTATCTGGAGCCGCGTTGCAGTACCACGACGGTTTCTTAAGGCCATTAACCGTATATAGCAGTCATCGGCATTGGTTGTGCATCGTGAACGACCTTGACCAGGACGTCTGGTGTACTGTCCCGTCTCCTGGTACCGCGCCCACAAACGTGCAATCATGCTCTGCGAGACGTCTAGTGTTCTAGCCACATTGCGCTGCGAGTGTCCATCCTGTATCATTTGCACCGCCCTGGCGACCTCGGGTGGATTTAAGTGACGCCTAACACAGTCGCACGTGTAAATAAGCACAAAGTCCCAATAAAAGCCAAAAAGAGTTCATACTCGTCACTATAACGAAAGATGGCAATTGACTCCCATATCACAAATCAGGCCAATTTATAGGGGTATTGATTTCAATCACAATTTGCACGAGCTTCTTGATTAGCAAACCGCTTGATTTACCCGTGCGTATTCATAAGAGACATGTATTAGCGCATATTAATGGACAATATATATGTCGATACCAAAATGATTACTGTAGAGTCATTATAAAAAGTGATCCTTTAATTGTTTTGAGCAGTGTATATTAATTTAAATCTCATGTAGTCCCAGTAAATATCAATGAAGGTGGGCACGCTCGCTTCTCACCAATGCAACACGGGTTCGATTGTTGGACCGGGAAGTATGTGAGATGGTACGGTGGTCGCCAGATCGGACAGGTGGGTTTTCTCCTCCAACACGAATGACCACATATACGCTTCCATCCACTCCAACGAGAATGATTAATATAAGTTGTTAAAACTTGCTTCGCAATCGTTGTAAAATAACTAAAGTTTAAACTTTAGAGGTCTGCTGCAACTACTGAAGATGATGATGAT
This sequence comes from Archivesica marissinica, assembly GCA_014843695.1. Taxonomy (NCBI): domain Eukaryota; kingdom Metazoa; phylum Mollusca; class Bivalvia; order Venerida; family Vesicomyidae; genus Archivesica; species Archivesica marissinica. The sequence continues at coordinate 28,491,261 of CM026396.1, read as the reverse complement.
GATGATGATTACTAGGCAGCCAATGATGATGATGATGATGATGATGATGATGATGAAGAATTTGTTTTTTACAGATCATACAAGGTGTAGGAGTTGGTGTTTTACTCAAGAAAGTCAGTGAAAATGCTATCATGAAATGGGCATCGTTTCTACTGGTGTGGTCATACCTCAGTCTTGTAAGTATGACAACAAAAATACAGTCAAACCTGTGTTAGTGGAAGCCTCCAGTAAGCAGCTAACCTTACTAGGCAGCCAATTTCCAGATTGGAGCCGTTGCAATTGTGCCCTTAGGAAAGGCATTTAAATTCCACGTTGCCTCCTCTCTCTCCCTCGTGGCGATGGATTCCATCAGGAATGAGGTCTCGAGAGTGATTAATATAAGTTGTAAGAAACTTGTTTCGCAATCGAGCTAAAATAAATTTGTATAAACTAATTTCCAGGTTCTCAATATGTTGTTTTGTACATTTGGCATCTATTAAGCAGCCACCTGAGCTAAGCAGCCATTTTCTAGAATCTCTTGATTCCATTGGCTTACTGCTTAAGACAGGTTTGATTGTATGCACAAGTGTAAGCTAGCCTGGACGGATTCTGATTGGTCGCTGCATCACTGAATACTTTTGACATATTCGACATATAATCTGGAAACTGCTGCTTAATAGAGGTGACTACTAACATAGGTTTGACTGTATATAATCATAGATATACAGTCAAACCTGTCTTAAGCAGCCAGCCAAGGGAATCACAGAAATTGGCTGCTTAGTACAGGTGGCTGCTTAATAGAGGTAAAATATATAATAAAACAACATATTGGGACTCTGGTTAGTGGCTGCTTAATACAGGTTGGCTGCTTAATTGAGGTGACCACTAACACAGGTTTGACTGTATATGCGTACTTAACTGTTCAAGTTAAAATTAACATGTGCCATACAGGTTTGACTGTATACCAGAATATACGTGGTGGCCATATTAAACTGACCACAAGCGAAGTTATGTGATGAATTGTATTTCAACTCGTAATTGGTAAGAGCCATCTCTAATGTTGTAAGAACTTGTGGCTCGTCTCTAATGTTGTAAGAACTTGTGGCTCGTCTCTAATAGGGTAAGAACTTGTGGCTCGTCTCTAATGTTGTAAGAACTTGTGGTTCATCTCTAATGTTGTAAGAACTTGTGGTTCATCTCTAATGTTGTAAGAACTTGTGGCTCGTCTCTAATGTTGTAAGAACTTGTGGCTCGTCTCTAATGTTGTAAGAACTTGTGGCTCGTCTCTAATGTAAGACTTGTGGCTCATCTCTAATGTTGTAAGAACTTGTGGTTCATCTCTAATGTTGTAAGATCTTGTGGCTCGTCTCTAATGTTTGGTAAGAACTTGTGGTTCATCTCTAATGTTGTAAGAACTTGTGGCTCGTCTCTAATGTTGTAAGAACTTGTGGCTCGTCTCTAATGTTGTAAGAACTTGTGGCTCGTCTCTAATGTAAGACTTGTGGCTCATCTCTAATGTTGTAAGAACTTGTGGTTCATCTCTAATGTTGTAAGAACTTGTGGCTCGTCTCTAATGTTGT
>CM026396.1:28468836-28488702 GCA_014843695.1 Archivesica marissinica | reverse complement strand
TGCTTACACTCGGGTGGCTACAGGTATGCTGGTACCCTGTTCCTGCTTACACTCAGGGTGGCTACAGGTATGCTGGTACCATGTTCTTGCTTACACTCAGGGTGGCTACAGGTATGCTGGTACAATGTTCCTGCTTGCACTAAGGGTGGCTACAGGTATGCTGGTACCATGTTCGTGCTACACTCAGGGTGGCTACAGGTATGCTGGTACCCTGTTCCTGCTTACACTCAGGGTGGCTACAGGTATGCTGGTACCCTGTTCCTGCTTACACTCAGGGTGGCTACAGCTATGCTGGTACCCTGTTCCTGCTTGCACTAAGGGTGGCTACAGGTAAGCTGGTACCATGTTCGTGCTCACACTCAGGGTGGCTACAGGTATGCTGGTACCCTGTTCCTGCTTACACTCAGGGTGGCTACAGGTAAACTGGTGCCCTGTTCCTGCGTACACTCAGGGTGGCTACAGGACAGCTGGTACCCTGTTCCTGCGTACACTCATGGTGGCTACATGCAAGCTGGTACCATGTTCCTTCTCATACTCGGGGAAGCTACATGTCAGCTGGTGCCCTGTTCCTGCTCACACTCAGGGTGGCTACAGGTTAGCTGGTACCCTGTTCCTGCTCACACTCAGGGTAGCTACATGCAAGCTGGTGCCCTGTTCCTGTTCACACTCAGGGTGGCTACAGGTATGCTGGTACCCTGTTCCTGCTCACACTCAGGGTGGCTACAGGTAAGCTGGTGGCCTGTTCCTGCTCACACTCAGGGTGGCTACACCGCTACAGGTATGTTGGTACCCTGTTCCTGCTTACACTCAGGGTGGCTACAGGTATTTTGGTACCATGTTCCTGCTTACACTCAGGGTGGCTACAGGTATGCTGGTACCCTGTTCCTGCTCACACTCAGGGTGGCTACAGGTAAGCTGGTACCCTGTTCCTGCTTACACTCAGGGTGGCTACAGGTATGCTGGTACCCTGTTCCTGCTCACTCAGGGTGGCTACAGGTATGCTGGTACCCTGTTCCTGCTCACACTCAGGGTGGCTACAGGTAAGCTGGTACCCTGCTCCTGCTCACACTCAGGGTGGCTACAGGTATGCTGGTACCCTGTTCCTGCTCACACTCAGGGTCGCTACAGGTATGCTGGTACCCTGTTCTTGCTCACACTCAGGGTGCTACAGGTATGCTGGTACTATGTTACTGATCACACTCAGGGTGGCTACAGGTATGCTGGTACCCTGTTCCTGCTTACACTCAGGGTGGCTACAGGTATGCTGGTACCCTGTTCCTGCTTACACTCAGGGTGGCTACAGGTATGCTGGTACCCTGTTCCTGCTTACACTCAGGGTGGCTACAGCTATGCTGGTACCCTGTTCCTGCTTGCACTAAGGGTGGCTACAGGTAAGCTGGTACCATGTTCGTGCTTACACTCAGGGTGGCTACAGGTATGCTGGTACCCTGTTCCTGCTTACACTCAGGGTGGCTACAGCTATGCTGGTACCCTGTTCCTGCTTGCACTAAGGGTGGCTACAGGTAAGCTGGTACCATGTTCGTGCTCACACTCAGGGTGGCTACAGGTATGCTGGTACCCTGTTCCTGCTTACACTCAGGGTGGCTACAGGTAAACTGGTGCCCTGTTCCTGCGTACACTCAGGGTGGCTACAGGACAGCTGGTACCCTGTTCCTGCGTACACTCATGGTGGCTACATGCAAGCTGGTACCATGTTCCTTCTCATACTCGGGGAAGCTACATGTCAGCTGGTGCCCTGTTCCTGCTTGCACTAAGGGTGGCTACAGGTATGCTGGTACCCTGTTCCTGCTTACACTCAGGGTGGCTACAGGTATGCTGGTACCCTGTTCCTGCTTACACTCAGGGTGGCTACAGCTATGCTGGTACCCTGTTCCTGCTTGCACTAAGGGTGGCTACAGGTAAGCTGGTACCATGTTCGTGCTCACACTCAGGGTGGCTACAGGTATGCTGGTACCCTGTTCCTGCTTACACTCAGGGTGGCTACAGGTAAACTGGTGCCCTGTTCCTGCGTACACTCAGGGTGGCTACAGGACAGCTGGTACCCTGTTCCTGCGTACACTCATGGTGGCTACATGCAAGCTGGTACCATGTTCCTTCTCATACTCGGGGAAGCTACATGTCAGCTGGTGCCCTGTTCCTGCTCACACTCAGGGTGGCTACAGGTTAGCTGGTACCCTGTTCCTGCTCACACTCAGGTAGCTACATGCAAGCTGGTGCCCTGTTCCTGTTCACACTCAGGGTGGCTACAGGTATGCTGGTACCCTGTTCCTGCTCACACTCAGGGTGGCTACAGGTAAGCTGGTGGCCTGTTCCTGCTCACACTCAGGGTGGCTACAGGTATGTTGGTACCCTGTTCCTGCTTACACTCAGGGTGCTACAGGTATGCTGGTACCATGTTCCTGCTACACTCAGGGTGGCTACAGGTATGCTGGTACCCTGTTCCTGCTCACACTCAGGGTGGCTACAGGTAAGCTGGTACCCTGTTCCTGCTCACACTCAGGGCGGCTACAGGTATGCTGGTACCCTGTTCCTGCTTACACTCAGGGTGGCTACAGGTATGTTGGTACCCTGTTCCTGCTTACACTCAGGGTGGCTACAGGTATGTTGGTACCCTGTTCCTGCTCACACTCAGGGTGGCTACAGGTATGTTGGTACCCTGTTCCTGCTCACACTCAGGGTGGCTACAGGTATGTTGGTACCCTGTTCCTGCTTACACTCAGGGTGGCTACAGGTATGCTGGTGCCCTGTTCCTGCTTACACTCAGGGTGGCTACAGGTCAGCTGGTACCCTGTTCCTGCTTGCACTCAGGGTGGCTACAGGTCAGCTGGTACCCTGTTCCTGCTTGCACTCAGGGTGGCTACAGGTCAGCTTGTGCCCTGTTCCTGCTTGCACTCGGGGTGGCTATATATAAGCTTGTGCCCTGTTCATTCTTACATTAAGGGTGGCTACATGAAAGCTGGTGCCCTGTTCCTTCGCATACTCATGGTGACTACAGGTAAGATGGTACCCTGTTCCTGCTCATACACTGGGGCTACAGGTCAGCTGGTACCCTGTTCCTGCTTGCACTCAGGGTGGCTACAGGTAAGCTGGTACCCTGTTCCTGCTCACACTCAGGGTAGCTACATGCAAGCTGGTGCCCTGTTCCTGTTCACACTCAGGGTGGCTACAGGTATGCTGGTACCCTGTTCCTGCTTGCACTCAGGGTGGCTACAGGTAAGCTGGTACCCTGTTCCTGCTCACACTCAGGGTGGCTACAGGTATGCTGGTACCCTGTTCCTGCTTACACTCAGGGTGGCTACAGGTAAGCTGGTACCCTGTTCCTGCTTACACTCAGGGTGGCTACAGGTAAGCTGGTACCCTGTTCCTGCTACACTCATGGTGGCTACATGCAAGCTGGTACCTGTTCCTTCTCACACTCGGGGTGGCTACATGTCAGCTGGTGCCCTGTTCCTGCTCACACTCAGGGTGGCTACAGGTTAGCTGGTACCCTGTTCCTGCTCACACTCAGGGTAGCTACATGCAAGCTGGTGCCCTGTTCCTGTTCACACTCAGGGTGGCTACAGGTATGCTGGTACCCTGTTCCTGCTCACACTCAGGGTGGCTACAGGTAAGCTGGTGGCCTGTTCCTGCTCACACTCAGGGTGGCTACAGGTATGCTGGTACCCTGTTCCTGCTTACACTCAGGGTGGCTACAGGTATGCTGGTACCATGTTCCTGCTCACACTCAGGGTGGCTACAGGTAAGCTGGTACCCTGTTCCTGCTCACACTCAGGGTGGCTACAGGTATGCTGGTACCCTGTTCCTGCTCACACTCAGGGTGGCTACAGGTATGCTGGTACCCTGTTCCTGCTTACACTCAGGGTGGCTACAGGTATGTTGGTACCCTGTTCCTGCTCACACTCAGGGTGGCTACAGGTATGTTGGTACCCTGTTCCTGCTAAAACTCAGGGTGGCTACAGGTATGTTGGTACACTGTTCTTGCTCACACTCAGGGTGGCTACAGGTATGCTGGTGCCCTGTTCCTGCTTACACTCAGGGTGGCTACAGGTCAGCTGGTACCCTGTTCCTGCTTGCACTCAGGGTGGCTACAGGTCAGCTGGTACCCTGTTCCTGCTTGCACTCAGGGTGGCTACAGGTCAGCTTGTGCCCTGTTCCTGCTTGCACTCGGGGTGGCTATATATAAGCTTGTGCCCTGTTCATTCTTACATTAAGGGTGGCTACATGAAAGCTGGTGCCCTGTTCCTTCGCATACTCATGGTGACTACAGGTAAGATGGTACCCTGTTCCTGCTCATACACTGGGGCTACAGGTCAGCTGGTACCCTGTTCCTGCTTGCACTCAGGGTGGCTACAGGTAAGCTGGTACCCTGTTCCTGCTCACACTCAGGGTAGCTACATGCAAGCTGGTGCCCTGTTCCTGTTCACACTCAGGGTGGCTACAGGTATGCTGGTACCCTGTTCCTGCTCACACTCAGGGTGGCTACAGGTAAGCTGGTACCCTGTTCCTGCTCACACTCAGGGTGGCTACAGGTTAGCTGGTACCCTGTTCCTGCTCACACTCAGGGTAGCTACATGCAAGCTGGTGCCCTGTTCCTGTTCACACTCAGGGTGGCTACAGGTATGCTGGTACCCTGTTCCTGCTCACACTCAGGGTGGCTACAGGTAAGCTGGTGGCCTGTTCCTGCTTACACTCAGGGTGGCTACAGGTATGCTGGTGCCCTGTTCCTGCTTACACTCAGGGTGGCTACAGGTCAGCTGGTACCCTGTTCCTGCTTGCACTCAGGGTGGCTACAGGTAAGCTGGTGCCCTGTTCCTGCTTATACTGAGGGTGGCTACATGCAAGCTTGTGCCCTGTTCCTGTTCACACTCAGGGTGGCTACAGGTATGCTGGTACCCTGTTCCTGCTCACACTCAGGGTGGCTACAGGTAAGCTGGTGGCCTGTTCCTGCTCACACTCAGGGTGGCTACAGGTATGCTGGTACCCTGTTCCTGCTCACACTCAGGGTGGCTACAGGTAAGCTGGTACCCTGTTCCTGCTCACACTCAGGGTGGCTACAGGTTAGCTGGTACCCTGTTCCTGCTCACACTCAGGGTAGCTACATGCAAGCTGGTGCCCTGTTCCTGTTCACACTCAGGGTGGCTACAGGTATGCTGGTACCCTGTTCCTGCTCACACTCATGGTGGCTACAGGTAAGCTGGTGGCCTGTTCCTGCGTACACTCAGGGTGGCTACAGGACAGCTGGTACCCTGTTCCTGCTCACACTCAGGGTGGCTACAGGTATGCTGGTACCCTGTTCCTGCTCACACTCAGGGTGGCTACAGGTAAGCTGGTACCCTGCTCCTGCTCACACTCAGGGCGGCTACAGGTATGCTGGTACCCTGTTCCTGCTCACACTCAGGGTGGCTACAGGTATGTTGGTACCCTGTTCCTGCTCACACTCAGGGTGGCTACAGGTATGTTGGTACCCTGTTCCTGCTAAAACTCAGGGTGGCTACAGGTATGTTGGTACCCTGTTCTTGCTCACACTCAGGGTGGCTACAGGTATGTTGGTACCATGTTCCTGCTTACACTCAGGGTGGCTACAGGTATGCTGGTGCCCTGTTCCTGCTTACACTCAGGGTGGCTACAGGTCAGCTGGTACCCTGTTCCTGCTTGCACTCAGGGTGGCTACAGGTCAGCTGGTACCCTGTTCCTGCTTGCACTCAGGGTGGCTACAGGTCAGCTTGTGCCCTGTTCCTGCTTGCACTCGGGGTGGCTATATATAAGCTTGTGCCCTGTTCATTCTTACATTCAGGGTGGCTACATGAAAGCTGGTGCCCTGTTCCTTCGCATACTCATGGTGACTACAGGTAAGCTGGTGCCCTGTTCCTTCGCATACTCATGGTGACTACAGGTAAGATGGTACCCTGTTCCTGCTCATACACTGGGGCTACAGGTCAGCTGGTACCCTGTTCCTGCTTACACTCAGGGTGGCTACATGTAAGCTGGTGCCCTGTTCCTGCTCACACTCAGGGTGGCTACAGGTATGCTGGTACCCTGTTCCTGCTCACACTCAGGGTGGCTACAGGTAAGCTGGTGCCCTGTTCCTGCTCACACTCAGGGTGGCTACAGGTAAGCTGGTACCCTGTTCCTGCTTACACTCAGGGTGGCTACATGCAAGCTGGTACCATGTTCCTTCTCATACTAGGGGTAGCTACATGTCAGCTGGTGCCCTGTTCCTGCTCACACTCAGGGTGGCTACAGGTTAGCTGGTACCCTGTTCCTGCTCACACTCAGGGTAGCTACATGCAAGCTGGTGCCCTGTTCCTGTTCACACTCAGGGTGGCTACAGGTATGCTGGTACCCTGTTCCTGCTCACACTCAGGGTGGCTACAGGTAAGCTGGTGGCCTGTTCCTGCGTACACTCAGGGTGGCTACAGGACAGCTGGTACCCTGTTCCTGCGTACACTCATGGTGGCTACATGCAAGCTGGTACCATGTTCCTTCTCATACTAGGGGAAGCTACATGTCAGCTGGTGCCCTGTTCCTGCTCACACTCAGGGTGGCTACAGGTTAGCTGGTACCCTGTTCCTGCTCACACTCAGGGTAGCTACATGCAAGCTGGTGCCCTGTTCCTGTTCACACTCAGGGTGGCTACAGGTATGCTGGTACCCTGTTCCTGCTCACACTCAGGGTGGCTACAGGTAAGCTGGTGGCCTGTTCCTGCTCACACTCAGGGTGGCTACAGGTATGTTGGTACCCTGTTCCTGCTTACACTCAGGGTGGCTACAGGTATGTTGGTACCATGTTCCTGCTTACACTCAGGGTGGCTACAGGTATGCTGGTACCCTGTTCCTGCTCACACTCAGGGTGGCTACAGGTAAGCTGGTACCCTGTTCCTGCTTACACTCAGGGTGGCTACAGGTATGCTGGTACCCTGTTCCTGCTCACACTCAGGGTGGCTACAGGTAAGCTGGTACCCTGTTCCTGCTCACACTCAGGGTGGCTACAGGTAAGCTGGTGGCCTGTTCCTGCTCACACTCAGGGTGGCTACAGGTATGTTGGTACCCTGTTCCTGCTTACACTCAGGGTGGCTACAGGTATGTTGGTACCATGTTCCTGCTTACACTCAGGGTGGCTACAGGTATGCTGGTACCCTGTTCCTGCTCACACTCAGGGTGGCTACAGGTAAGCTGGTACCCTGTTCCTGCTCACACTCAGGGTGGCTACAGGTATGCTGGTACCCTGTTCCTGCTCACACTCAGGGTGGCTACAGGTATGTTGGTACCCTGTTCCTGCTAAAACTCAGGGTGGCTACAGGTATGTTGGTACCCTGTTCTTGCTCACACCCAGGGTGGCTACAGGTATGTTGGTACTATGTTCCTGCTTACACTCAGGGTGGCTACAGGTATGCTGGTGCCCTGTTCCTGCTTACACTCAGGGTGGCTACAGGTCAGCTGGTACCCTGTTCCTGCTTGCACTCAGGGTGGCTACAGGTCAGCTGGTACCCTGTTCCTGCTTGCACTCAGGGTGGCTACAGGTCAGCTTGTGCCCTGTTCCTGCTTGCACTCGGGGTGGCTATATATAAGCTTGTGCCCTGTTCATTCTTACATTCAGGGTGGCTACATGAAAGCTGGTGCCCTGTTCCTTCGCATACTCATGGTGACTACAGGTAAGCTGGTGCCCTGTTCCTTCGCATACTCATGGTGACTACAGGTAAGATGGTACCCTGTTCCTGCTCATACACTGGGGCTACAGGTCAGCTGGTACCCTGTTCCTGCTCACACTCAGGGTAGCTACATGCAAGCTGGTGCCCTGTTCCTGTTCACACTCAGGGTGGCTACAGGTATGCTGGTACCCTGTTCCTGCTCACACTCAGGGTGGCTACAGGTAAGCTGGTGGCCTGTTCCTGCTTACACTCAGGGTGGCTACAGGTATGCTGGTGCCCTGTTCCTGCTTACACTCAGGGTGGCTACAGGTCAGCTGGTACCCTGTTCCTGCTTGCACTCAGGGTGGCTACAGGTAAGCTGGTGCCCTGTTCCTGCTTATACTGAGGGTGGCTACATGCAAGCTTGTGCCCTGTTCCTGTTCACACTCGGGTTGGCTACAGGTATGCTGGTACCCTGTTCCTGCTCACACTCAGGGTGGCTACAGGTAAGCTGGTGGCCTGTTCCTGCTCACACTCAGGGTGGCTACAGGTATGCTGGTACCCTGTTCCTGCTCACACTCAGGGTGGCTACAGGTAAGCTGGTACCCTGTTCCTGCTCACACTCAGGGTGGCTACAGGTAAGCTGGTACCCTGTTCCTGCTCACACTCAGGGTGGCTACAGGTAAGCTGGTGGCCTGTTCCTGCGTACACTCAGGGTGGCTACAGGACAGCTGGTACCCTGTTCCTGCGTACACTCATGGTGGCTACATGCAAGCTGGTACCATGTTCCTTCTCATACTAGGGGAAGCTACATGTCAGCTGGTGCCCTGTTCCTGCTCACACTCAGGGTGGCTACAGGTTAGCTGGTACCCTGTTCCTGCTCACACTCAGGGTAGCTACATGCAAGCTGGTGCCCTGTTCCTGTTCACACTCAGGGTGGCTACAGGTATGCTGGTACCCTGTTCCTGCTCACACTCAGGGTGGCTACAGGTAAGCTGGTGGCCTGTTCCTGCTCACACTCAGGGTGGCTACAGGTATGTTGGTACCCTGTTCCTGCTTACACTCAGGGTGGCTACAGGTATGTTGGTACCATGTTCCTGCTTACACTCAGGGTGGCTACAGGTATGCTGGTACCCTGTTCCTGCTCACACTCAGGGTGGCTACAGGTAAGCTGGTACCCTGTTCCTGCTTACACTCAGGGTGGCTACAGGTATGCTGGTACCCTGTTCCTGCTCACACTCAGGGTGGCTACAGGTATGCTGGTACCCTGTTCCTGCTCACACTCAGGGTGGCTACAGGTAAGCTGGTACCCTGCTCCTGCTCACACTCAGGGCGGCTACAGGTATGCTGGTACCCTGTTCCTGCTTACACTCAGGGTGGCTACAGGTATGTTGGTACCCTGTTCCTGCTCACACTCAGGGTGGCTACAGGTATGTTGGTACCCTGTTCCTGCTAAAACTCAGGGTGGCTACAGGTATGTTGGTACACTGTTCTTGCTCACACTCAGGGTGGCTACAGGTATGTTGGTACCATGTTCCTGCTTACACTCAGGGTGGCTACAGGTATGCTGGTGCCCTGTTCCTGCTTACACTCAGGGTGGCTACAGGTCAGCTGGTACCCTGTTCCTGCTTGCACTCAGGGTGGCTACAGGTCAGCTGGTACCCTGTTCCTGCTTGCACTCAGGGTGGCTACAGGTCAGCTTGTGCCCTGTTCCTGCTTGCACTCGGGGTGGCTATATATAAGCTTGTGCCCTGTTCATTCTTACATTAAGGGTGGCTACATGAAAGCTGGTGCCCTGTTCCTTCGCATACTCATGGTGACTACAGGTAAGATGGTACCCTGTTCCTGCTCATACACTGGGGCTACAGGTCAGCTGGTACCCTGTTCCTGCTTGCACTCAGGGTGGCTACAGGTAAGCTGGTACCCTGTTCCTGCTCACACTCAGGGTAGCTACATGCAAGCTGGTGCCCTGTTCCTGTTCACACTCAGGGTGGCTACAGGTATGCTGGTACCCTGTTCCTGCTCACACTCAGGGTGGCTACAGGTAAGCTGGTACCCTGTTCCTGCTCACACTCAGGGTGGCTACAGGTTAGCTGGTACCCTGTTCCTGCTCACACTCAGGGTAGCTACATGCAAGCTGGTGCCCTGTTCCTGTTCACACTCAGGGTGGCTACAGGTATGCTGGTACCCTGTTCCTGCTCACACTCAGGGTGGCTACAGGTAAGCTGGTGGCCTGTTCCTGCTTACACTCAGGGTGGCTACAGGTATGCTGGTGCCCTGTTCCTGCTCACTCAGGGTGGCTACAGGTCAGCTGGTACCCTGTTCCTGCTTGCACTCAGGGTGGCTACATGCAAGCTTGTGCCCTGTTCCTGTTCACACTCAGGGTGGCTACAGGAAGCTGGTGGCCTGTTCCTGCTCACACTCAGGGTGGCTACAGGTATGCTGGTACCCTGTTCCTGCTCACACTCAGGGTGGCTACAGGTAAGCTGGTACCCTGTTCCTGCTCACACTCAGGGTGGCTACAGGTTAGCTGGTACCCTGTTCCTGCTCACACTCAGGGTAGCTACATGCAAGCTGGTGCCCTGTTCCTGTTCACACTCAGGGTGGCTACAGGTATGCTGGTACCCTGTTCCTGCTCACACTCAGGGTGGCTACAGGTAAGCTGGTGGCCTGTTCCTGCGTACACTCAGGGTGGCTACAGGACAGCTGGTACCCTGTTCCTGCGTACACTCATGGTGGCTACATGCAAGCTGGTACCATGTTCCTTCTCATACTAGGGGAAGCTACATTTCAGCTGGTGCCCTGTTCCTGCTCACACTCAGGGTGGCTACAGGTATTCTGGTACCCTGTTCCTGCTCACACTCAGGGTGGCTACAGGTAAGCTGGTACCCTGTTCCTGCTCACACTCAGGGTGGCTACAGGTATGCTGGTACCCTGTTCCTGCTTACACTCAGGGTGGCTACAGGTATGCTGGTACCCTGTTCCTGCTCACACTCAGGGTGGCTACAGGTATGCTGGTACCCTGTTCCTGCTCACACTCAGGGTGGCTACAGGTAAGCTGGTACCCTGCTCCTGCTCACACTCAGGGCGGCTACAGGTATGCTGGTACCCTGTTCCTGCTTACACTCAGGGTGGCTACAGGTATGTTGGTACCCTGTTCCTGCTCACACTCAGGGTGGCTACAGGTATGTTGGTACCCTGTTCCTGCTAAAACTCAGGGTGGCTACAGGTATGTTGGTACCCTGTTCTTGCTCACACCCAGGGTGGCTACAGGTATGTTGGTACTATGTTCCTGCTTACACTCAGGGTGGCTACAGGTATGCTGGTGCCCTGTTCCTGCTTACACTCAGGGTGGCTACAGGTCAGCTGGTACCCTGTTCCTGCTTGCACTCAGGGTGGCTACAGGTCAGCTGGTACCCTGTTCCTGCTTGCACTCAGGGTGGCTACAGGTCAGCTTGTGCCCTGTTCCTGCTTACACTCAGGGTGGCTACAGGTATGCTGGTGCCCTGTTCCTTCGCATACTCATGGTGACTACAGGTAAGATGGTACCCTGTTCCTGCTCATACACTGGGGCTACAGGTCAGCTGGTACCCTGTTCCTGCTCACACTCAGGGTGGCTACAGGTATGCTGGTACCCTGTTCCTGCTCACACTCAGGGTGGCTACAGGTAAGCTGGTGGCCTGTTCCTGCTTACACTCAGGGTGGCTACAGGTATGCTGGTGCCCTGTTCCTGCTTACACTCAGGGTGGCTACAGGTCAGCTGGTACCCTGTTCCTGCTTGCACTCAGGGTGGCTACAGGTAAGCTGGTGCCCTGTTCCTGCTTATACTGAGGGTGGCTACATGCAAGCTTGTGCCCTGTTCCTGTTCACACTCAGGGTGGCTACAGGTATGCTGGTACCCTGTTCCTGCTCACACTCAGGGTGGCTACAGGTAAGCTGGTGGCCTGTTCCTGCTCACACTCAGGGTGGCTACAGGTATGCTGGTACCCTGTTCCTGCTCACACTCAGGGTGGCTACAGGTAAGCTGGTACCCTGTTCCTGCTCACACTCAGGGTGGCTACAGGTTAGCTGGTACCCTGTTCCTGCTCACACTCAGGGTAGCTACATGCAAGCTGGTGCCCTGTTCCTGTTCACACTCAGGGTGGCTACAGGTATGCTGGTACCCTGTTCCTGCTCACACTCAGGGTGGCTACAGGTAAGCTGGTGGCCTGTTCCTGCTCACACTCAGGGTGGCTACAGGTATGCTGGTACCCTGTTCCTGCTCACACTCAGGGTGGCTACAGGTAAGCTGGTACTCTGTTCCTGCTCACACTCAGGGTGGCTACAGGTTAGCTGGTACCCTGTTCCTGCTCACACTCAGGGTAGCTACATGCAAGCTGGTGCCCTGTTCCTGTTCACACTCAGGGTGGCTACAGGTATGCTGGTACCCTGTTCCTGCTCACACTCAGGGTGGCTACAGGTAAGCTGGTGGCCTGTTCCTGCGTACACTCAGGGTGGCTACAGGACAGCTGGTACCCTGTTCCTGCGTACACTCATGGTGGCTACATGCAAGCTGGTACCATGTTCCTTCTCATACTAGGGGAAGCTACATGTCAGCTGGTGCCCTGTTCCTGCTCACACTCAGGGTGGCTACAGGTTAGCTGGTACCCTGTTCCTGCTCACACTCAGGGTAGCTACATGCAAGCTGGTGCCCTGTTCCTGTTCACACTCAGGGTGGCTACAGGTATGCTGGTACCCTGTTCCTGCTCACACTCAGGGTGGCTACAGGTAAGCTGGTGGCCTGTTCCTGCTCACACTCAGGGTGGCTACAGGTATGCTGGTACCCTGTTCCTGCTTACACTCAGGGTGGCTACAGGTAAGCTGGTACCATGTTCCTGCTCACACTCAGGGTGGCTACAGGTATGCTGGTACCCTGTTCCTGCTTACACTCAGGGTGGCTACAGGTATGCTGGTACCCTGTTCCTGCTCACACTCAGGGTGGCTACAGGTATGCTGGTACCCTGTTCCTGCTCACTCAGGGTGGCTACAGGTATGCTGGTACCCTGTTCCTGCTCACACTCAGGGTGGCTACAGGTATGCTGGTACCCTGCTCCTGCTCACACTCAGGGTGGCTACAGGTATGCTGGTACCCTGTTCCTGCTCACACTCAGGGTGGCTACAGGTATGTTGGTACCCTGTTCCTGCTAAAACTCAGGGTGGCTACAGGTATGTTGGTACCCTGTTCTTGCTCACACCCAGGGTGGCTACAGGTATGTTGGTACTATGTTCCTGCTTACACTCAGGGTGGCTACAGGTATGCTGGTGCCCTGTTCCTGCTTACACTCAGGGTGGCTACAGGTCAGCTGGTACCCTGTTCCTGCTTGCACTCAGGGTGGCTACAGGTCAGCTGGTACCCTGTTCCTGCTTGCACTCAGGGTGGCTACAGGTCAGCTTGTGCCCTGTTCCTGCTTGCACTCGGGGTGGCTATATATAAGCTTGTGCCCTGTTCATTCTTACATTCAGGGTGGCTACATGAAAGCTGGTGCCCTGTTCCTTCGCATACTCATGGTGACTACAGGTAAGCTGGTGCCCTGTTCCTTCGCATACTCATGGTGACTACAGGTAAGATGGTACCCTGTTCCTGCTCATACACTGGGGCTACAGGTCAGCTGGTACCCTGTTCCTGCTCACACTCAGGGTAGCTACATGCAAGCTGGTGCCCTGTTCCTGTTCACACTCAGGGTGGCTACAGGTATGCTGGTACCCTGTTCCTGCTCACACTCAGGGTGGCTACAGGTAAGCTGGTGGCCTGTTCCTGCTTACACTCAGGGTGGCTACAGGTATGCTGGTGCCCTGTTCCTGCTTACACTCAGGGTGGCTACAGGTCAGCTGGTACCCTGTTCCTGCTTGCACTCAGGGTGGCTACAGGTAAGCTGGTGCCCTGTTCCTGCTTATACTGAGGGTGGCTACATGCAAGCTTGTGCCCTGTTCCTGTTCACACTCAGGGTGGCTACAGGTATGCTGGTACCCTGTTCCTGCTCACACTCAGGGTGGCTACAGGTAAGCTGGTGGCCTGTTCCTGCTCACACTCAGGGTGGCTACAGGTATGCTGGTACCCTGTTCCTGCTCACACTCAGGGTGGCTACAGGTAAGCTGGTACCCTGTTCCTGCTCACACTCAGGGTGGCTACAGGTTAGCTGGTACCCTGTTCCTGCTCACACTCAGGGTGGCTACAGGTAAGCTGGTGGCCTGTTCCTGCGTACACTCAGGGTGGCTACAGGACAGCTGGTACCCTGTTCCTGCGTACACTCATGGTGGCTACATGCAAGCTGGTACCATGTTCCTTCTCATACTAGGGGAAGCTACATGTCAGCTGGTGCCCTGTTCCTGCTCACACTCAGGGTGGCTACAGGTTAGCTGGTACCCTGTTCCTGCTCACACTCAGGGTAGCTACATGCAAGCTGGTACCCTGTTCCTGCTCACACTCAGGGTGGCTACAGGTAAGCTGGTGGCCTGTTCCTGCTCACACTCAGGGTGGCTACAGGTATGTTGGTACCCTGTTCCTGCTTACACTCAGGGTGGCTACAGGTATGTTGGTACCATGTTCCTGCTTACACTCAGGGTGGCTACAGGTAAGCTGGTACCCTGTTCCTGCTCACACTCAGGGTGGCTACAGGTAAGCTGGTACCCTGTTCCTGCTTACACTCAGGGTGGCTACAGGTATGCTGGTACCCTGTTCCTGCTCACACTCAGGGTGGCTACAGGTAAGCTGGTACCCTGTTCCTGCTCACACTCAGGGTGGCTACAGGTAAGCTGGTACCCTGTTCCTGCTCACACTCAGGGTGGCTACAGGTATGCTGGTACCCTGTTCCTGCTTACACTCAGGGTGGCTACAGGTATGCTGGTACCCTGTTCCTGCTCACACTCAGGGTGGCTACAGGTATGCTGGTACCCTGTTCCTGCTCACACTCAGGGTGGCTACAGGTATGCTGGTACCCTGTTCCTGCTCACACTCAGGGTGGCTACAGGTATGCTGGTACCCTGTTCCTGCTTACACTCAGGGTGGCTACAGGTAAGCTGGTGCCCTGTTCCTGCTTACACTCAGGGTGGCTACAGGTCAGCTGGTACCCTGTTCCTGCTCACACTCAGGGTGGCTACAGGTAAGCTGGTACCCTGTTCCTGCTCACACTCAGGGTGGCTACAGGTCAGCTGGTACCCTGTTCCTGCTCACACTCAGGGTGGCTACAGGTTAGCTGGTACCCTGTTCCTGCTCACACTCAGGGTAGCTACATGCAAGCTGGTGCCCTGTTCCTGTTCACACTCAGGGTGGCTACAGGTATGCTGGTACCCTGTTCCTGCTCACACTCAGGGTGGCTACAGGTAAGCTGGTGGCCTGTTCCTGCTCACACTCAGGGTGGCTACAGGTATGTTGGTACCCTGTTCCTGCTTACACTCAGGGTGGCTACAGGTATGTTGGTACCATGTTCCTGCTTACACTCAGGGTGGCTACAGGTATGCTGGTACCCTGTTCCTGCTCACACTCAGGGTGGCTACAGGTAAGCTGGTACCCTGTTCCTGCTTACACTCAGGGTGGCTACAGGTATGCTGGTACCCTGTTCCTGCTCACTCAGGGTGGCTACAGGTATGCTGGTACCCTGTTCCTGCTCACACTCAGGGTGGCTACAGGTAAGCTGGTACCCTGCTCCTGCTCACACTCAGGGCGGCTACAGGTATGCTGGTACCCTGTTCCTGCTTACACTCAGGGTGGCTACAGGTATGTTGGTACCCTGTTCCTGCTCACACTCAGGGTGGCTACAGGTATGTTGGTACCCTGTTCCTGCTAAAACTCAGGGTGGCTACAGGTATGTTGGTACCCTGTTCTTGCTCACACCCAGGGTGGCTACAGGTATGTTGGTACTATGTTCCTGCTTACACTCAGGGTGGCTACAGGTATGCTGGTGCCCTGTTCCTGCTTACACTCAGGGTGGCTACAGGTCAGCTGGTACCCTGTTCCTGCTTGCACTCAGGGTGGCTACAGGTCAGCTGGTACCCTGTTCCTGCTTGCACTCAGGGTGGCTACAGGTCAGCTTGTGCCCTGTTCCTGCTTGCACTCGGGGTGGCTATATATAAGCTTGTGCCCTGTTCATTCTTACATTCAGGGTGGCTACATGAAAGCTGGTGCCCTGTTCCTTCGCATACTCATGGTGACTACAGGTAAGCTGGTGCCCTGTTCCTTCGCATACTCATGGTGACTACAGGTAAGATGGTACCCTGTTCCTGCTCATACACTGGGGCTACAGGTCAGCTGGTACCCTGTTCCTGCTCACACTCAGGGTAGCTACATGCAAGCTGGTGCCCTGTTCCTGTTCACACTCAGGGTGGCTACAGGTATGCTGGTACCCTGTTCCTGCTCACACTCAGGGTGGCTACAGGTAAGCTGGTACCCTGTTCCTGCTCACACTCAGGGTGGCTACAGGTTAGCTGGTACCCTGTTCCTGCTCACACTCAGGGTAGCTACATGCAAGCTGGTGCCCTGTTCCTGTTCACACTCAGGGTGGCTACAGGTATGCTGGTACCCTGTTCCTGCTCACACTCAGGGTGGCTACAGGTAAGCTGGTGGCCTGTTCCTGCTTACACTCAGGGTGGCTACAAGTATGCTGGTGCCCTGTTCCTGCTTACACTCAGGGTGGCTACAGGTCAGCTGGTACCCTGTTCCTGCTTGCACTCAGGGTGGCTACATGCAAGCTTGTGCCCTGTTCCTGTTCACACTCAGGGTGGCTACAGGTAAGCTGGTGGCCTGTTCCTGCTCACACTCAGGGTGGCTACAGGTATGCTGGTACCCTGTTCCTGCTCACACTCAGGGTGGCTACAGGTAAGCTGGTACCCTGTTCCTGCTCACACTCAGGGTGGCTACAGGTTAGCTGGTACCCTGTTCCTGCTCACACTCAGGGTAGCTACATGCAAGCTGGTGCCCTGTTCCTGTTCACACTCAGGGTGGCTACAGGTATGCTGGTACCCTGTTCCTGCTCACACTCAGGGTGGCTACAGGTAAGCTGGTGGCCTGTTCCTGCGTACACTCAGGGTGGCTACAGGACAGCTGGTACCCTGTTCCTGCGTACACTCATGGTGGCTACATGCAAGCTGGTACCATGTTCCTTCTCATACTAGGGGAAGCTACATGTCAGCTGGTGCCCTGTTCCTGCTCACACTCAGGGTGGCTACAGGTATTCTGGTACCCTGTTCCTGCTCACACTCAGGGTGGCTACAGGTAAGCTGGTACCCTGCTCCTGCTCACACTCAGGGCGGCTACAGGTATGCTGGTACCCTGTTCCTGCTTACACTCAGGGTGGCTACAGGTATGCTGGTACCCTGTTCCTGCTCACACTCAGGGTGGCTACAGGTATGCTGGTACCCTGTTCCTGCTCACACTCAGGGTGGCTACAGGTAAGCTGGTACCCTGCTCCTGCTCACACTCAGGGCGGCTACAGGTATGCTGGTACCCTGTTCCTGCTTACACTCAGGGTGGCTACAGGTATGCTGGTACCCTGTTCCTGCTCACACTCAGGGTGGCTACAGGTATGCTGGTACCCTGTTCCTGCTAAACTCAGGGTGGCTACAGGTATGTTGGTACCCTGTTCTTGCTCACACTCAGGGTGGCTACAGGTATGTTGGTACCATGTTCCTGCTTACACTCAGGGTGGCTACAGGTATGCTGGTGCCCTGTTCCTGCTTACACTCAGGGTGGCTACAGGTCAGCTGGTACCCTGTTCCTGCTTGCACTCAGGGTGGCTACAGGTCAGCTGGTACCCTGTTCCTGCTTGCACTCAGGGTGGCTACAGTCAGCTTGTGCCCTGTTCCTGCTTACACTCAGGGTGGCTACAGGTAGCTGGTGCCCTGTTCCTTCGCATACTCATGGTGACTACAGGTAAGTGGTACCCTGTTCCTGCTCATACACTGGGCTACAGGTCAGCTGGTACCCTGTTCCTGCTCACACTCAGGGTGGCTACAGGTATGCTGGTACCCTGTTCCTGCTCACACTCAGGGTGGCTACAGGTAAGCTGGTGGCCTGTTCCTGCTTACACTCAGGGTGGCTACAGGTATGCTGGTGCCCTGTTCCTGCTTACACTCAGGGTGGCTACAGGTCAGCTGGTACCCTGTTCCTGCTTGCACTCAGGGTGGCTACAGGTAAGCTGGTGCCCTGTTCCTGCTTATACTGAGGGTGGCTACATGCAAGCTTGTGCCCTGTTCCTGTTCACACTCAGGGTGGCTACAGGTATGCTGGTACCCTGTTCCTGCTCACACTCAGGGTGGCTACAGGTAAGCTGGTGGCCTGTTCCTGCTCACACTCAGGGTGGCTACAGGTATGCTGGTACCCTGTTCCTGCTCACACTCAGGGTGGCTACAGGTAAGCTGGTACCCTGTTCCTGCTCACACTCAGGGTGGCTACAGGTTAGCTGGTACCCTGTTCCTGCTCACACTCAGGGTAGCTACATGCAAGCTGGTGCCCTGTTCCTGTTCACACTCAGGGTGGCTACAGGTATGCTGGTACCCTGTTCCTGCTCACACTCAGGGTGGCTACAGGTAAGCTGGTGGCCTGTTCCTGCTTACACTCAGGGTGGCTACAGGTATGCTGGTACCCTGTTCCTGCTCACACTCAGGGTGGCTACAGGTAAGCTGGTACCCTGTTCCTGCTCACACTCAGGGTGGCTACAGGTTAGCTGGTACCCTGTTCCTGCTCACACTCAGGGTAGCTACATGCAAGCTGGTGCCCTGTTCCTGTTCACACTCAGGGTGGCTACAGGTATGCTGGTACCCTGTTCCTGCTCACACTCAGGGTGGCTACAGGTAAGCTGGTGGCCTGTTCCTGCTCACACTCAGGGTGGCTACAGGTATGCTGGTACCCTGTTCCTGCTCACACTCAGGGTGGCTACAGGTAAGCTGGTACCCTGTTCCTGCTTACACTCAGGGTGGCTACAGGTATGCTGGTACCCTGTTCCTGCTCACACTCAGGGTGGCTACAGGTTAGCTGGTACCCTGTTCCTGCTCACACTCAGGGTAGCTACATGCAAGCTGGTGCCCTGTTCCTGTTCACACTCAGGGTGGCTACAGGTATGCTGGTACCCTGTTCCTGCTCACACTCAGGGTGGCTACAGGTAAGCTGGTGGCCTGTTCCTGCTCACACTCAGGGTGGCTACAGGTATGCTGGTACCCTGTTCCTGCTCACACTCAGGGTGGCTACAGGTATGCTGGTACCCTGTTCCTGCTTACACTCAGGGTGGCTACAGGTATGCTGGTACCCTGTTCCTGCTCACACTCAGGGTGGCTACAGGTATGCTGGTACCCTGTTCCTGCTTACACTCAGGGTGGCTACAGGTATGCTGGTACCCTGTTCCTGCTCACTCAGGGTGGCTACAGGTATGCTGGTACCCTGTTCCTGCTCACACTCAGGGTGGCTACAGGTAAGCTGGTACCCTGCTCCTGCTCACACTCAGGGCGGCTACAGGTATGCTGGTACCCTGTTCCTGCTCACACTCAGGGTGGCTACAGGTATGTTGGTACCCTGTTCCTGCTAAAACTCAGGGTGGCTACAGGTATGTTGGTACCCTGTTCTTGCTCACACCCAGGTTGGCTACAGGTATGTTGGTACTATGTTCCTGCTTACACTCAGGGTGGCTACAGGTATGCTGGTGCCCTGTTCCTGCTTACACTCAGGGTGGCTACAGGTCAGCTGGTACCCTGTTCCTGCTTGCACTCAGGGTGGCTACAGGTCAGCTGGTACCCTGTTCCTGCTTCACTCAGGGTGGCTACAGGTCAGCTTGTGCCCTGTTCCTGCTTGCACTCGGGTGGCTACATAGCTGTGCCCTGTTCCTGCTACACTCAGGGTGGCTACATGTAAGCTTGCCCTGTTCCTTCGCATACTCTCATGTGACTACAGGTAGCTGGTGCCCTGTTCCTTCGCATACTCAGGGTGGCTACAGGTAAGCTGGTACCCTGTTCCTGCTCACACACTGGGGCTACAGGTCCTGGTACCCTGTTCCTGCTCACACTCAGGGTAGCTACATGCAAGCTGGTGCCCTGTTCCTGTTCACACACAGGGTGGCTACAGGTATGCTGGTACCCTGTTCCTGCTCACACTCAGGGTGGCTACAGGTAAGCTGGTGGCCTGTTCCTGCTCACACTCAGGGTGGCTACAGGTATGCTGGTACCCTGTTCCTGCTCACACTCAGGGTGGCTACAGG
>CM026396.1:28454824-28467836 GCA_014843695.1 Archivesica marissinica | reverse complement strand
CATCGTACCATCGACATCGTACCATCGTACCATCGCCATCGTGCCATCGTACCATCGACATCGTACCATCGTACCATCGTACCATCGGCATCGTGCCATCGTACCATCGACATCGTACCATCGTACCATCGGCATCGTGCCATCGTACCATCGACATCGTACCATCGTACCATCGGCATCGTGCCATCGTACCATCGTACCATCGACATCGTACCATCGTACCATCGACATCGTGCCATCGTACCATCGACATCGTGCCATCGTACCATCGACATCGTACCATCGTACCATCGACATCGTACCATCGTACCATCGCCATCGTGCCATCGTACCATCGACATCCAGCCATCGTACCATCGCCTTCCTGTGACGCATGCGCATTAAATGTTCATGCGTGTATATTCAGTTTATACAAATATATTTAAGCTCGATTGCGAAACAAGTTCTTACAACTTATATAAATCACTCTCGAGACCTAATTCCAGGTGTAACTCCGGGCGTTTCGCACCTGAAGCGAACGCGCTACCACTGCGCTATCACGACGTCCACGGCTGTGTATATTTACATTCCGACCGCTGTCGTCTACGATGAATCAATACCAGTGCAAATGTATTCATAAACTGATGAACACCATTAGGAACTAACGCACATAATAATACTTGGAGCGTGGGAATCGGGCTACTTTTTTCATTCATTAAAACATCCAACGGCCGACGTCCGTTCTATATTTCCAGGCGCGTAGCTACCCGTACGCAAAAACGCAGCTGCGTACACATAGTTTTGAAAAGGTTGAACAATGTCGGTGATCAAATTATCCATAGATACCTCAGATGGCAGGAAATCGCCTTTACGATGTAAAAAGAATTCAGGGGGAGCATGCCCCTGGACCCCCTGCCTAGGTTGCAATTTCAGTGTTCCCATTTTGCGTACACATACTTTTGGTAGGATGTCGATGGTACGATGGTACGATGTCGATGGCACGATGTCGATGGTACGATGGTACGATGTCGATGGTACGATGGTACGATGGTACGATGTCGATGGTACGATGGCACGATGTCGATGGTACGATGGCACGATGTCGATGGTACGATGGTACGATGTCGATGGTACGATGGTACGATGTGTTATTATCATCGTGCCATCGTACCATCGACATCGTACCATCGTGCCATCGTACCATCGACATCGTGCCATCGTACCATCGACATCGTGCCATCGTACCATCGACATCGTACCATCGTACCATCGCCATCGTGCCATCGTACCATCGACATCGTGCCATCGTACCATCGCGTTACATTTTTTATATACCGCGATGGCCCTAACGGAACACCGTAGAAAATAGCATTGTAACAGGACATTATTACGGTGTTCCGTTAGGGCCATCGCGGTATATAGAGGGAAATCAGGAAGGCGATGGTACGATGGCACGATGGTACGATGTCGATGGTACGATGGCACGATGTCGATGGTACGATGTCGATGGTACGATGGCACGATGCCGATGGTACGATGGTACGATGTCGATGGTACGATGGCACGATGTCGATGGTACGATGGCACGATGTCGATGGTACGATGGTACGATGTCGATGGTACGATGGTACGATGTCGATGATACGATGGTACGATGGTCAACGCCATCGTACCATCGACATCGTGCCATCGTACCATCGACATCGTGCCATCGACATCGTACCATCGACATCGTGCCATCGTACCATCGACATCGTACCATCGGCATCGTGCCATCGTACCATCGACATCGTACCATCGACATCGTGCCATCGTACCATCGGCATCGTGCCATCGTACCATCGTACCATCGACATCGTACCATCGTACCATCGACATCGTACCATCGGCATCGTGCCATCGACATCGTGCCATCGTACCAACGACATCGTGCCATCGTACCATCGACATCGTACCATCGTACCATCGACATCGTGCCATCGTACCATCGACATCGTACCATCGTACCATCGACATCGTACCATCGGCATCGTGCCATCGTACCATCGACATCGACATCGTACCATCGCATCGTACCATCGACATCGTGCCATCGTACCATCGACATCGTGCCATCGTACCATCGACATCGTACCATCGTACCATCGACATCGTGCCATCGTACCATCGACATCGTACCATCGACATCGTACCATCGCCATCGTGCCATCGTACCATCGCCATCGTGCCATCGTACCATCGACATCGTGCCATCGTACCATCGCCTTCCTGTGACGCATGCGCATTAAATGTTCATGCGTGTATATTCAGTTTATACACATATATTTAAGCTCGATTGCAAAACAAGTTCTTACAACTTATATAAATCACTCTCGAGACCTAATTCCTGGTGTAACTCGGGCCTTTCGCACCTGGAGCGAACGCGCTACCACTGCGCTATCACGACTTCCACGACCGTGTATATTTACATTCCGACTGCTGTCGTCTACGATGAATCAATACCAGTGCAAATGTATTCATAAACTGATGAACACCATTAGGACCTAACGCACATAATAATACTTGGAGCGTGGGAATCGGGCTACTTTTTTCATTCATTAAAACATCCAACGGCCGACTTCCGTTCTATATTTCCAGGCGCGTAGCTACCCGTACGCAAAAACGCAGCTGCGTACACATAGTTTTGAAAAGGTTGAAAAATATCGGTGATCAAATTATCCATAGATACTTCAGATGGCAGGAAATCGCCTTTACGATGTAAAAAGAATTCAGGGGGAGCATGCCCCTGGACCCCCTGCCTAGGTTGCAATTTCAGTGTTCCCATTTTGCGTACACATACTTTTGGTACGATGTCGATGGTACGATGGTACGATGTCGATGGTACGATGTCGATGGTACGATGGTACGATGTCGATGGTACGATGGCACGATGTCGATGGTACGATGGTACGATGTCGATGGTACGATGGTACGATGTGTTATTATCATCGTGCCATCGTACCATCGACATCGTGCCATCGTACCATCGACATCGTGCCATCGTACCATCGACATCGTGCCATCGTACCATCGACATCGTACCATCGCCATCGTGCCATCGTACCATCGACATCGTGCCATCGTACCATCGCGTTACATTTTTTATATACCGCGATGACCCTAACGGAACACTACGGTGTTCCGTTAGGGTCATCGCGGTATATAAAAAATGTAACGCGATGGTACGATGGCACGATGTCGATGGTACGATGGCACGATGGCGATGGTACGATGGTACGATGTCGATGGTACGATGGCACGATGTCGATGGTACGATGGCACGATGTCGATGGTACGATGGCACGATGGTACGATGTCGATGGTACGATGGCACGATGATAATAACACATCGTACCATCGTACCATCGACATCGTGCCATCGTACCATCGACATCGTACCATCGTACCATCGTACCATCGACATCGTACCATCGTACCATCGACATCGTGCCACGGTACCATCGAAATCGTCGTGCCATCGTACCATCGACAGTTCGTACCATCGACATAATGTTATACATGTACATCGTACCATGTACAATCGTGTCTGTCTTCGACATGTACATCGTACCATCGACATCGTACCAAACAAAAGTATGTGTACGCAAAATGGGAACACTGAAATTGCAACCTAGGCAGGGGGTCCAGGGGCATGCTCCCCCTGAATTCTTTTTACATCGTAAAGGCGATTTCCTGCCATCTGAGGTATCTATGGATAATTTGATCACCGACATTTTTCAACCTTTTCAAAACTATGTGTACGCAGCTGCGTTTTTGCGTACGGGTAGCTACGCGCCTGGAACTATAGAACGGACGTCGGCCGTTGGATGTTTTAATGAATGAAAAAAGTAGCCCGATTCCCACGCTCCAAGTATTATTATGTGCGTTAGGTCCTAATGTTGTTCATCAGTTTATGAATACATTTGCACTGGTATTGATTCATCGTAGACGACAGCAGTCGAAATGTAAATATACACGGTCATGGAAGTCGTGATAGCGCAGTGGTAGAGCGTTCACTTCAGGTGCGAAAGGCCCGGAGTTACACCAAGAATTAGGTCTCGAGAGTGATTTATATAAGTTGTAAGAACTTGTTTCGCAATCGAGCTTAAATATATTTGTATAAACTGAATATACACGCATGAACATTTAATGCGCATGCGTCACAGGAAGGCGATGGCACGATGTCGATGGTACGATGGCACGATGGCGATGGTACGATGGTACGATGTCGATGGTACGATGGCACGATGTCGATGGTACGATGGTACGATGTCGATGGTACGATGGCACGATGTCGATGGTACGATGGTACGATGTCGATGGTACGATCGATGGTACGATGGCACGATGCCGATGGTACGATGGTACGATGTCGATGGTACGATGGTACGATGTCGATGGTACGATGGTACGATGGTACGATGGCACGATGCCGATGGTACGATGGCACGATGTCGATGGTACGATGGTACGATGGCGTTGACCATCGTACCATCGTACCATCGACATCGTACCATCGTACCATCGTACCATCGACATCGTACCATCGTACCATCGACACCGTGCCATCGTACCATCGACATCGTACCATCGTGCCATCGTACCATCGCCTTCCTGATTTCCCTCTATATACCGCGATGGCCCTAACGGAACACCGTAGAACACCGTACATTATTGTGAACAAAAACCTGGACTATTTTACGAAATACCTTCTTTATTCCGATATTCAATTCAATGTTTTCAAATTATGCGACAAGTTATCTATTTTTAGATATTACACTCGGTTGTATGACAGAAATTGTATTCCTGATTAGGCTAGGCTTGTTTCACATTTTCGGGATGCCTCGGTGTTATAGGTACATACTACACATATTCACGTTCGATGGTACCCGGCTCGGTCTTATCGGGGCGAGGACAAACAGATGCGCATTTTTTTAATATATATTTTTTTATACTTTATTTATTTTACAACGATTGCGAAGCAAGTTTTAACAACCTATATTAATCACTCTCGTTGGCTCAGATGAAAGCGTATATGTGGTCATTCATGTGGGAGGAAACCGGAGTACCCGGAGAAAACCCACCTGTCCCATCTGGCGACCACCGTACCATCTCACATACTTCCCGGTCCGAGGATCGAACCCGGGTCGCATTGGTGAGAAGCGAGCGCACTAATCACTGCGCTTATAGATGCGCATCGCTAAATTGTGTCAATCTTGTATGTTGGTATGTTCCATTAATGCCAAACCCCTTGCGGGGACGTAGACAAGTTTTCCTGGGCAAGCTTAGCTGACCTAAGTGGTTAACCAGTACTAAGCAATGTGTGTGAAGTGCCTTGCTCAATGACACTACATACGTGGCCTGACCGAGTATCGAACCCGGGATCGATCGATTCCAAATCCGACGCTCTACCACTGGATCACGGATGCCACACGAAATCTCCGTTGTATTGTAAATCGACCATTTTTCACAGACAAATTCTCAGTTCAAAACAATATTCAACTTATAACACACAGGCGCGTAGCTGGGATTACGCATGTACGCACGTGTGTAAGTTTATTTTTGACAGTTCCTGAAAATGAAAATTATATAAATGCGAAAATGCAATAAAAACTGGATCGTAAGGGGGACACAGACATTGGTCATTCACAAGAAAGCAGACAGGATCGAAATACCAACATATATTGAATGTAACTGATGTACATAGTATGCAATAGTCACCTGAGACCATATAGCGAAATAAATGCTCCTCCTAAAATGGTGCGTATTCCATATTTAAGCCTAGCTTAACGCCTGACACTCCAGCTAGGGCTTCCGTAATTACACACAGCACAATGAAATATTTCGCCAGGTGTGTTTTACGTTTATTTATCGTCGCTACCGGTTGCCCATATGAGCGACGCCTCCTGAAGAGATTAGTCATTTTAGATTTTTGGAGGATAGTGCATGATACAGACAGAGACCCATTACAGCGTCTCATCTGGTTATTTTACGTGCACGGTGTAAAACACCGACACGAGACCTCGGTTTAACGTCCCATCTGAAAGATTGTTAAATTTGTTAGGGCCAGACGGGGGATCTAACCTGCGATCCCTGGATTACCAGCCCAGCGTGTTACCACTGAACTACAGATCCGTCTGTATCAATGTTTACAGACATCAGTTCATAAATGGAATGCGTAGAGATCATGACTGTCATATAGGGCTGTTTACTCACCCATGCGCCAGAGCAAGTAGTATTGAAATAAATTCACAAAGAAATATTCTTAGAACGA
The DNA here is from genome assembly GCA_014843695.1 of Archivesica marissinica. Lineage (NCBI taxonomy): Eukaryota > Metazoa > Mollusca > Bivalvia > Venerida > Vesicomyidae > Archivesica > Archivesica marissinica. The sequence continues at coordinate 28,461,544 of CM026396.1, read as the reverse complement.
CCATCAATGCCACAGATGCATCTACACTCACAATAAGAAATGCAAACACACTGGCTCCACTCTAAAACATCATCAACGAATGGTATGCGTTATAGTACGGCGACCCGGAACCAATTCATTCAGTGTGGTCACACGACATCGAAGTACGAGAGACAGCACAATTTCTAAAAATAAGTTTCGTGCGCATGCGCATCAACCAGTTCATTTCGATCGGATGAAGTAAACAAATATAGCCTTTTAGATTTTTTTTTGTAGTTAATCATATTTTATTGCATTCTATATATACAATGTACAATACAAAACAAATGAACAAACTTGTATAACTATCCATAATGCATGATTCGTGGCATTGTTTGCTCAAGGATTGTCATTATATGTTGAAGCAAATGGGTTGGGCCACAAGTTTTAACAACATTAGTTACGGCCCTCCCCATAAGACTAGATTGTAATTAACAAAGAGACTGAATACAAGAATTGTGCTAGTAGTTTACTAAATTTAATGATACTAATAGAAAAAGGGTAAAATGATTAAGAGAATAAGCAACATTTTAGATAATAAGAATTTAGAAACAAAAAACAACAATAAACAAACCAAAAAAAAAAGTTTAGGAAATGTAACTGCAATAGCTACTCCAATCAAGTGTCCCACCATACAACGTTACCCAGCCAGCCACACCCGTCACCACACCCTAACATAGATCGTCACAAGAGAACAGCCTATATATATATATATACAGATCATGTGGTTATTTGCTCGAAGCGTTTAGTCGTTTTAATAAATGTTTGAACTTGTGTGAAAATATATTCATTTTCATTGTCCGCTAAGTTTTCGAAGCCTAACAGTAGTTTTCTTGTATTTAAGGGATGATAAGTACGTGTGTTTACGAATAGTACGCGTCTGGAATTTACATAGAATAGACAGCGAAATAGATAGTGCACCGCATCCTCATTTTCGTTAAGTTCACACAAGCATTTTGGACTATCGCGCAAATGATTATTATAAAGATCTGAATGCAGGTTGCTACAAGAATTTCGAATGCGAGCATGATATACTTGCTGACGTCGAGTTCCAGATTTAAAAAATGATGGTACTATTGGTGGTTTGAAGATTTCTTTCAACCTCCCTTTAAATGACGACAATGTATTTATATTACGAATATTAATATCCAATTCATTCCACAGTTTTATTGACGATGGTAATACAGATTTTGAATAAATTTCAGTTCGCCTTGCTAAAGTAACAAAATCTTTATTGTTTCTTAAGTTGTACGGATTTACTTCGTCAACAGTTGTTGGAAATAAATCAGTTATGTAGCTTGGTACGTTATCGTGTATATGTTTATGAACTAAAATTAATTTTTGCATTTTTCTGCGATCAGAGAGTGAAACCCAGCCAATTTCTTGAAGAAGTTTCTCAATGGAAACTGATCTTGTAAGTCCCGTGACTATTCTAGCAGCTTCATATTGAATTTTATCTAGAGATTCTTTTTCATATAATGTACAACTATCCCAGACTATGGACGCATATTCTAAAATAGGTCGGAGATAAGATATGTATATTTGATTAAGAGTTTGGCGTTTTAATTTAAATTTTAACATTCTCATTGATCCTAGTGTTTTTGAAGCGGAAGTAGTAATGTTTGATATATGCCTGTGCCACGTACCGTCTTCACTAAGTGTAACTCCGAGATGCTTGTGGTGATTTACGTAATCTAACTGCGTATTTTCGAAGAATAGCACTGGTCGATTAACGTTACCTAGTGATAAGAACATAACTTCTGTTTTTGCTGGATTGAATTGAACTAGCCATTGTTTAGACCATTTTGATATTATAATTAGATCATGATTCAGTGAAGCTTCTATAACATTTGAGTCGTTGGATGTCATTGCCAAGGAACTATCATCAGCAAATAATCTTGTTAGACTATAAAGAGATTCAGCAATGTCATTGACGTATATTAAAAAAAGTAAGGGTCCCAAGACAGAGCCTTGTGGTACACCAGCATTAAGACATTTTTCATTAGAGAATGCAGATCCAACAAAAACCTTTTGTCGCCGTTCATTAAGATAGCTAGATAACCACTTGATTATGTTTCCCGAAATGCCATACTGTCGAAGTTTGAAAAGAAGACCTTTGTGCCAAACTCGGTTAAATGCCTTACTAATATCACAGAATATAATACAAGTTGATTTACGTTCATCAAAGGCCTTACAAATTTGGTTGTAAATGTCAATTAACTGATACACGGTAGAGTGTCCCGGGAGGAAGCCCGATTGTCTTTTGTATATTAGTTCATTCTCGTGCAAATAGTTATATAAATATTTGAACATAACTCGTTCCATTACTTTTCCTACGCAACTAATTAAGGAGATAGGTCTATAGTTTGATGGAATATCGCGGTCACCCTTTTTGAACAGTGGCATGACATTTGCACGTTTCCAGCTAGCTGGATAAGTCTGTTCTTGTATTGACCTATTAAAAAGTATACAAAGCGGGCGACTTATAGTGCGAGAGGTTTCTGTAAGCATACGATGGCTAATTTCATCTGGCCCACTGGATTTTTTTACTATTAAATTTGATAAGATGTAGGTAATGTCTTGTTCAGTGATGACTATATTTGTGATTGATGAATCTGTTTTTAAACTAAAATTTGGCAGATCTGTTTGAGAATCGTTTATTGTCGAAATGGATGCAAAGTAGTCGTATTGGCTTTATCTAAATCCGAGACGGAATATGAATTATCATTTCTTAACAGTGGTGGTATCTTTTCACATTTTGTAGAATTTTCCTTAACTAACATTTTAACTATTTTCCAATATTGTCGCGGATTGGATGAGTTTAAGTCATTTAGTGTAAATTCAATGTTATTAAAAAATAGTTCTTTTGCGTGTTTTTTCATATTATTTACCTTGTTTCTCAATTTTTTATAACTGATCCAGTCATCTAATTTTCCTGTACGTATTGCAGTACTTTTATGCCTGTCGCGCTGTCTAGATATTTTCCTTAATTCTGAGTTATACCATGGTTTGTCGTTTGGACGGACTGTAACTAAATAAGTTGGTATACATGACTTTACTATGTTTAAGAATGTATCAATAAAAAGAGAAGTAGCAGTATCTAGATTATGTGAGTAAATAAATGACCAATCAGTTACACGTATTATGTTATATAGTGATTCAAAATTAGCACGTTTATAGTTCCATACCCTTCGTTTATAAGGTCCATTTGACTGAAAATCGACTTTGATGTACGCAAAAGTACCGAAATGATCACTAATTCTATTTTCTGTTTCAAAGATACCCGAGTGTTATGAAGTAATGCTATTTGTAATTGCCACAGGATCAATTAATGTTCTCGAATGATTAGTTACTCTAGTAGGTTCATTAATATTGTTGGTCATATTGTTTAGTAGTAGGATGTTTCTTAATTTAGAATTGTTGTAATTCATTTGATCTTCATTAATATCTCCGACTAAGACAATATTTGTTGACATTTCGGATGCTCTTTCTATACACACATTAATTTTATCCCATAAGTCAACTGTAGAATTTGGAGGCCGATATAAATTGCAAATTAAATATTTTTTGGAATGGTCTTTAATTTCGATCCACATTGATTCAGCGAGTATATTCTCTAGTTCAATAATTCTTTTTGGTCTTAAATGAGATGAGGCATAAATCAATAATCCTCCAGAATGGGCTGTGTTATCTTTTCGAAACATTGTATCAAAACCTTCTAACCATATATAGTCATCATTAACTTCATGTGTGAGATGAGATTCAGTTATACATAAAATGTCAAAATCAAGAAAATTATCATTAATATAATCCAGCTTGTTTCTAATACTTCTAATATTTTGATGCAATATAGAAAAACAATTATTATAATTTATATCCGGTCCTGGATTTGTTTCAATATCTCCAGACAGTAATAACAGTAGTTGAATAAGTAAAGTATAGCCAATGTTTGTACTAAATGTTTCGCACATATCCATAGTTGAGACACTGTATGTTGATGAAATAATATATTTATGACCTGTAATAAGTAAAGCAGTAGTAGCAAAATTCAAATTGTAAGTGCTTGTATACAGTAATGTATTCAATACGAAAACCAGTTTATGCAGTTTACAAAGCATTTGTCTAAGTGCATACAATAATGATTTTAAAGGATATGAATAGAAGGTGCATGATTTCGTTATCGGCTGTCCTCTACTAATATGATATAGACCAATACTCGATCTCCAAATCATTACCCATTCGGGAACAGTATAATCATATGAGACCGTGTATCGGACTATATTCATAGCAAAACGGGAGAGGAGACGTGGGAGGCTGGCATCGGACGGGCACACACAGGACATGGACAGGAGCAAACTACTAACAAACAACATCTCCTTAACAAGAGACGAATGAAAAAAGTACTTTCAGCTAATGAATAAAAAGCGTTTCCTGGTAAAAGATATACATATATTGAGTATAATATTATATAGTTATTCTGGCAGAAACAACATTTACAGATTACAGATGAAATGCGAACCTATTGTGTAAATTCGAATTACTAAACAGTATTGATACAAAACGACAGAAAAGTTTGGACGTTATAAACAAATAAGAAAAATAAAAGTCTTTATAACAATGGGAGGCAAATAACGAGAGTGCTATAAGCAGGTGGGTTTTAACCAAATTGGTACGTGTGAAGGGGTTGTTTTAACAATACCCGAAACCATTACGAAGAACTTCGAGACAAAAGCAGTAAGCAATGTATGGCAGCATAGAGGAAGCTGGGAATATAAACATGTATGTACACGCCGGAAGGTTCCTCCGAGTTGTGGACACATTACATATTAACAAGTATATTACATATATATACAACAACAAACCAATAATAATTCATATTCTATAAAGCGAGATATTTTCGTCAGTAAGTCGACGTGTATTTCTGTAAGCGGTCAGAAATACCGAGTTGTGGACATATTACATATTAACAAGTATATTACATATATATACAACAACAAACCAATAATAATTCATATTCTATAAAGCGAGATATTTTCGTCAGTAAGAAGACGTTTATTTCCCTTTAACCAACTGTAAGCGGGTCAGAAGTACATTTGATTTCGGACTATTCCTCGTGCATATAAGTGATTATAATCACTAGTAGATCTACATACATTTAAATCAAGAAATAAGATAACATACTGTAACTTTAGCCAAGTTAGGTACTGACGTCTGTTGGACGGTAAGCATAATCTAGCATGTTTTGTGCAGAGCATTATACAGTCAGTAAATCTAACCTCCAAGTTGCGTCAAACAGGTCAATTATCAATAGTATTTCACTCGGATCAATAAAACTGCCAAGTGTTAAAAATTTATTTGTACGGAGACGCGTCAGTTGTTAATTTTGAGTACAGAAATAATGGATTACTCCTATTGTATGGACTATATAGATACATGTGTAAACATCATTACCTTGTACGCATGAACATCTGCAAACAAAATACATAACGGTTGATAGATATTTATATATTGGTATTGTGTTGCATGAACATCTAGATTATAATATAACTGCTAAAATGGTTGCTCAGAGTGCTAGTCGCGCGCTCGGTCTTCTTATAGCTAAATGTAAATCCGCTGGTAGCATTCCATATAATGTATTTACCAAACTATACGACTCCATTGTTTGGCCCGTTATTGATTACGGTGCAGCAATTTGGGGATACAAGCACTACTCTTGCATCAATGCTGTTCAAAATCGTGCCATGCGGTTCTTTCTAGGAGTTGGCAAATACACTCCAAACGCAGCCGTTGCCGGTGAAATGGCTTGGTTACCGCCATATGTTCGTCAGTTAAAATCTATTGCCCGTCTTTGGTCTCGTATATCTCATATGAATTCGAACAGAATCAATCGAGGAACGGCAGTCTGGGCAAACTCCTTAGCAAACATGAAATGTCGCAATTGGTTTTATAATGTTCGAAAAACATTTACCGAAGTTGAATTATATCAATATTGTAGTCTGGATAATGTCATACCTAAACATACTATTGTTTCGAAGGTTGAAAATGTATTTATGTCTAAATATAAACTGGAATGGCTTCAGTCGACCAGTAGACCAGCTAGTACTTCAGGGAGAGGTAGGAATAAGCTAAGGACTTACTGTACATTTAAACAACACTATTTAACTGAAAACTATTGTAAAATTATTATGTCTAGATCGCATCGGGCTGCATTTAGTAAATTTAGATGTGGCGTAGCACCTATAAGGCTTGAAACTGGCAGATACGAAAACTTACCAGTAGAAGACAGAACATGTACATTCTGTAACACAATTGAAGATGAGTCACATGTTATCCTTGAATGTAACCTTTATGATGATTTAAGAAACATATTATTTGATAAAGCTCAACTTATACAACCTGGTTTTGTTAATATGTCTAGTCAAGAACAACTTAAGTTCATATTCACAAATGCACCCATTATTAGATTAGCTGCTAAAACCTGTTTTAGTATTTTACAACGACGTACCTCTTATCTATGTAAATAATGTCTATTGAGTGTTTTATATGTCGTCTTCACATTTTATTACAACTGAAAAGCATATGCTAATTAGGCTAATCCCAATCTAATTGGAATTGGTATTTGATCTTTTAAAACATTTTTTAGTTTGCGCAGTAGTGCTTATTTTGCGTTCAGTATTTTTCATTCCATTACATCTTAATAAG
>CM026396.1:28407324-28449824 GCA_014843695.1 Archivesica marissinica | reverse complement strand
CACACACACATAGAGAGAGAGAGAGAGAGAAGAGAGAGACCCACAACATAGAGAGAGAGAGAGAGAGAGAGTAGAGAGAGAGAGGGAGAGAGAGAGTGAATAGAGAGAGAAGAGAGAGAGAGAGAGAAAGAGCGAGAGAAATATATGCAGAACGGAAAGAGGAGAGGAGAGGAGAGAGATATATGCAGAAAGGAAAGAGGAGAGGAGAGAGGATGAGAGAGAGAGAGAGGGGGGGGGGGGTAGAGAGAGCTTCGAACATCTACAAATTCGGTTGTAGATATATATGGCTTACTAGTTAAAGCAACGGCACGCAACGGCGCGCAACGAAGCGCAACACGGTAAGCAAATTTTATGGCATGATAAAATCATAAAACTGTTTATTACAAACACAAATATATATATATATGAAAGCAAAAGGGTTGGGCCACAAGTGTTAACAACATTAGTTTCGGCAAGCCCCCAACATACTAGATTGTAATTAACAAAGAGACTGAATATAGTATAAGAGCATTGCAATTAAGATACTAATTGCTGATTACAATTAAGGGATAATGGATATGAAGAAAAGTACAAAAAATGAGAAGAGCATTAGGAAATGCAACTATTACACCTTCCCAGTGCCACACCGTACAATGGCCCCAGCCAGCCAAACCCGCATCCTCCCACAGGCAAACATCGTCTCAAGAGAACAGCATAACCTTATAATATAGTTAGGTATGTCATTGCTCAAAGTGTCTTGTAGGCTTAATATAAGTTTGAACTTGTTTGAAAATATAATCATGTTCTTCGTGGCGTTAACTTTTCGAAACGAAACAGTAGTTTAGTGCTTAAAGCGACATTACATCGGTGAAAACGCAAATATATGCAGAAAGGAAAGAGGAGAGGAGAGAGAAGAGGAGAAGAGAGAGAGAGATGGAGAGAGGGGAAAGAGGAGAGGAGAGAGAGAGGAGAGGAGAGAGAAGAGGAGAGAGGAGGAGAGAGAGATGGAGCGAGGGGAAAGAGGAGAGGAGAGAGAGAGGAGAGGAGAGAGAGGGGGGAGGAGAGAGGAGGAGAGGAGAGAAGAGAGGAGAGAGGAGAGGAGAGGTGAGGAGAGAGCTTGTCCGAACATCTACAAATTCAGAGTCCAGCTTAGTATGGACATATTATGATATTAGTTTACACTAATTTATCTTAGCTCGATTGCGAAACGAGTTTTTACAATATTAATTTTAAGCGCTCTCGATACCTCATTCCTGATGGAATCCATCGCCATGGTGGAGAGAAAAGTGGGAAATTATGTCATTTGAGTATTTGATTTCAAAGTGTTGCTACACAACAAACCGACAGCTCGCAACACTCTCAATGCACTGATATCAATAAGCGACACACTTTTTTATTATTTTACGTTTATTTATCGTCGCTACCGGTTGCCCATATGACCGACGCCTCCTGAAGAGATTAGTTATTTTAGATTTTGGAGGATAGTGCAATGATACAGAAAGAGACCCATTCCAGAGTCTCCTCTGGTTCTTTTACGTGCACGGTGTAAAGCACCGAAAGGAGACCTCGGTTTAACGTCCCATCTGAAAGACTGTTAATTTTATTTGGGTCAGATGGGGGGTCGAACCTGCGATCCCTGGATTACCAGTCCAGCGTGTTACCACTGGGCTACACACCCGTCGGTTATTGATAATGTACAATGAGTCCCTTTCATGTTTGTGTCAGTTGACTGGCTTTGATCAAATAACGCCTACAAATTGGCCATTTGTTACCTTGGTTTCCTTTAACATGCTTAGTCACTTAATATTTTGTAAAGGCATATGCATTAGCGGAAGTAAACGTGTGAGCTGGACATTGTTCAAACATATACATATATACATTCCAGGCCAGTAGCCACACTGAGGCACACCGAGGAAGCTGTCTCGGTTAAAATTTCCAAAGCCAAAAAAATATTTAAAAATTAAATAAATAAAATGCAAATAAAATATCCCTTTCCTGTATAAAATGTTGACTGCTAGAGAGCTGAAAGGTCAGTACATAATTAATTATACGTCTAAACTCATTAAATCAGAAAACGCATGAAATCGCTTCTATACCCCCAACAGTTTTAAGTTGGGGGGGGGTGAACATGCCTCCGGACCACCTTATATTGCCTCGGTTGAAATTTAGCTTGTGTCGTTCAGAAATGTGGAAATCATTTTTTCATGTTTAAATCTAAAGTATACAAACAGTTAAACCTGTGTTAGTGGTCACCTCCATTAAGCAGCCAGTTTCCGGATTCCCAATACAGTTAAACCTGTGTTAGTGGTCACCTCCATTAAGCAGCCAGTTTCCGGATTCCCAATACAGTCAAACCTGTGTTAGTGGTCACCTCCATTAAGCAGCCAGTTTCCGGATTCCCAATACAGTCAAACCTGTGTTAGTGGTCACCTCCATTAAGCAGCCAGTTTCCGGATTCCCAATACAGTCAAACCTGTGTTAGTGGTCACCTCCATTAAGCAGCCAGTTTCCGGATTCCCAATACAGTCAAACCTGTGTTAGTGGTCACCTCCATTAAGCAGCCAGTTTCCGGATTCCCAATACAGTCAAACCTGTGTTAGTGGTCACCTCCATTAAGCAGCCAGTTTCCGGATTCCCAATATGTTGTTTTATTATACAAATTGACCTCTATTAAGCAGCCATCTGTGTTAAGCAGCCACTGTTTGCGATTCCCTTGGCTGGTTTGACTGTATATAGTATATACACATGTATATATAGGAACACTTATAAACATAGTCATACTTAGTACAAGTTGTGCATGCCTTCGAGTTTTTTTCCCATTTAAGTTTATTTAACGTCGTTACCGGGTACCCATTTGAGCGACGGGCAGTTTACCTAACAACACCTTTCCTGGGCAGGCACCAGCGGTTAACCAGTACTTGGTGCAACCAACTCCGTAAGACACTGCAATCTTTTTCATATAAAGAGACTCGGGTCTGAGCGGGGCTCGAACCCGTGACCATCAGTGATGATAGATTACAATGTGGTATACATGTAAGCGACCGTAACCACTCGACCACGGAATCGGACTTTCCTACAAGTAAATGACTTAGTCTTTTATGCTTTCCAATGAATGATAGAGTTTTCTCAGCGAAAGAAAATCCATCTTCCACTGTTTTGAAACAGTGAAATAGGGCATTTTCTCTGTCACTGCATGAGTTTCGTATTCCTCCGCGGTTAGATGAACTTTTGTCTTTTATCGATATTCATGGACAGTTAATTATAAAGTAATATATTCTAATGAATTTATTTTATCTGTAGTTTGGAATTTTGACAGCAAACAGAAACTAACTTGAAAATTATACCGAAACTATTTCTTATTACTGACGTTCACAGTAACATAAGTAGTTGTGCGGTTGTGTATTGTAGCCAACGAGGCTGCCAACAGGGCAGCTAAAATGAATAAAATTTGAAAACAGATATTATATTGGCCAAAATCATTGGAAATCTTAAAAGAAAAAGACGATAACGCCACTCGTGGACATACACAGTTCGGTGAACATGCATGCAGAAACATCGACGAGAAACTAAGTAACATCGACCAGGTCACTGATATGCCCTTGTGGTCCCGACCGGATGACCTTATTCTATCAATAAATACTTTTTATTTGATGGAGATCGGTCAAATAACACCAGAATGGCACATTGTTTCAGTGATCTTGTCGATTTTACTTAGTTTCTCGTCGATATTTCCGTTGGTTGCCTTCAGTAAACAGTATACAGTTATTTCATGGGTGTTTGGGGAACAGTCAAAACTATTGTCCCGAGGTATCAGGGAAGACTTTCGAACTGTTGCCCTCGGCCGTTAGGCCCACAGGGATTCGGCACGTTTGGGGGTACTAGTATATATATTTATCCCACAGGGATTCGGCACGTTTGGGGGTACTAGTATATATATTTATATATATATACTAGTACCCCCAAACGTGCCGAATCCCTGTGGTTAGGCCGAGGGCAACAGTTCGAAATGTCTTCCCTGATACCGAGGGACAATAGTTTTGACTGTTCCCCAAACACCCATGAAATAACTGTTTTATTACCTAATGCTTTATAACGTTTTTTGTACCAAGAGAGTCCCTATTTTCTAATAAAACATTGAGTTCATCCTCAGTCATGTCTTCAAACCTAGCCTGGGCCATAATTCAAGATAAATTTCTGTTTTTCCCAGTTTGTCGGCTGATGACTAATCAATCATCATTTGTAAACGCTTGGTTTTGGTCTAAAAGCCAAAGGCCGGTAAGTATGCAATAAAATACGGAAAGGAATTAATGAACGGAAAGGAGGGCTTCACATAATGTATATCGATGACTTCAAGCGCAGTTAGAGCTAAAATGTATTCGGGACATGTTTTTTACTTTGACTTCCATAACACCCTATTGCGCATCCTACTGCGCACAGTGAAATCATACTCAGAGTATGATTGGTTCAAAAGTCTAGTATGAAACAATTCAAACTATTGCCCGGTCAACAGTTCGAACTGTTGCCCAGACCTGAGCGAAGGATAAAAAATGCAATGAAACAGGCAAAAATAACGAGTTACAAGTTACATAGAGCATTAGGTAATAATACTTACTATATGACCATAGGGCAAAAAAAAAAGATTTGTGCATTGTGCCTGTGCTTTGCCTGTGTGCTTCTTAGCCGCTGCATGTTGAAATGTTATCAACGCGAACGTGTTCGGGCTCAATCTGTCAGTGACGTCATTAATGGTGTATTTAATGACGTCATTTATTGAACTTGTTGTTCATAGATCTTTTCTACTATCAGTCATTAGCCGGAAGGCAGTTGAACCATATCCATATAACATGTCTACGTCCCCGCGAGGGGATCGACATTAAAGGAAGATAGATAGATAGATAGATAGATAGATAGATAGATAGATAGATAGATAGATAGATAGATAGATAGATAGATAGATAGATAGATAGATAGATAGATAGATAGATAGATTAGATTAGATTAGATTAGATTAGATAGATAGATAGATAGATTAGATTAGATTAGATTAGATTAGATTAGATTAGATTAGATTAGATTAGATTAGATTAGATTAGATTAGATTAGATTAGATTAGATTAGATTAGATTAGATTAGATTAGATTAGATTAGATTAGATTAGATTAGATTAGATTAGATTAGATTAGATTAGATTAGATAGATTAGATTAGATTAGATAGATAGATTAGATTAGATTAGATTAGATTAGATTAGATTAGATTAGATTAGATTAGATTAGATTAGATTAGATTAGATTAGATTAGATTAGATTAGATTAGATTAGATTAGATTAGATTAGATTAGATAGATTAGATTAGATTAGATTAGATTAGATTAGATTATTAGATTAGATTAGATTAGATTAGATTAGATTAGATTAGATTAGATTAGATTAGATTAGATTAGATTAGATTAGATTAGATTAGATTAGATTAGATTAGATTAGATTAGATTAGATTAGATTAGATTAGATTAGATTAGATTAGATTAGATTAGAATAGATTAGATTAGATTAGATTAGATTAGATTAGATTAGATTAGATAGATAGATAGATAGATAGATAGATAGATAGATAGATAGATTAGATAAATAGATAGATAGATAGATAGATTTATACAAATTTATTTTAGCCGTCGATTGCGAAACAATATTTTACAACGTTAGATTAACCGTTGTCGATTTATCGCGCATAGCGCCGAACACAGTGCCAATATTTTATATATTGGATCTGTTTGAGGCTTATATTTTACTTAAAACACACACTTCTTAACCCATTCAACACCAAGTAACTGACATGGACTGGTCCATGATATTTTTAGACCAATAAATTAATAACAAAATTACATTTGGATCAGTTCATTTATCAAAATGGGTATTTTTTTCTTCTAAAAATAGTTATATTACTTGAAAAAAGTGCAGATCCTGATGAGACGGCTCGTCACGAGCCGGCTCATCTGTCCACGAGCCGGCTCATCTGGATCTACACTTTTTGTAAGCCAATTTAGAGGTCTGTGGTGTTGAAAGGGTTAAATGGCGAGCTTTAATAAATTGCAGACGGCTCGTCACGAGCCGGCTCATCTGGATCTACACTTTTTTGTAAGCCAATTTAGAGGTCTGTGGTGTTGAAAGGGTTAACAAGATCTTACTAATTCAACTTGTTAATTTCGGACATTTACGCGTAGGATTTGATATAATACTCTGGCCTTTTGCGAGCATTCCAATATTAATAATAATATGATGCAAGTACAAAGGTATGACGTCACGACAGTGTTGTAATCAGAGCGAATATTGAGGTTATGATTAATCAAGATTGCATACCATTCCAAGATTCCATACTGAGTTTAGCCTAATCTATTATCTTAAATTGAACAAGAGTGTAGTTAGGTCAAGATGCAATGATGAGTCAATGGCCTGCCACACATACTTGTAAGTCCTTGCATGCAGTAGGCATATCTGTCAAGTTTAGGCTTAGGCCTACCTAGCCTGGGAACAGGCGTCGATATATTTTGCCTTGTCAGTCAAATACATATATTTTAACACCGAGACTATTAATTGGGCCGTATTGAGTTTCTGATCATATCAACATGTTGCCAGAAGTTAAAAAGTGAAAAATCTACAGACTGGCACCCAGGCTAGAGATTACCATGTAGGCCCCAATCATTCGACTTATTATATGTTATGTTATATTTCGGGTTTTACGCCTGCATCAGCACTATTTTGGGCTATATCGCCGGCGGGCAGTTTACCTAACAACACCTTTCCTGGGCAGGCTCCAGCGGTTAACCAGTACTTGGGTGCACCAACCTCCGTAAGAAACTGCCAACTGTTTCATATAAATGAGACACGGCCTGAGCGGGGCTCGAACCCGTGACCATCAGTGATGATATGTTACAGTGGTATACAAGTCAGCGACCTTAACCACTCGACCACGGAGGCGGACATTCGACTTATTACCTGGCTGCTTACACAGCAGCTCACCAATGGTGACTAAGGCCACACCGCTACATGTAAATGGGATCAACGAAAGAAGTGGGTATATTGAGGTTTTGGCACATTGGATTCATGGTTGTACAATCAATACATATGCCAGGTTCATACTAGCCTGGGAACAGAGACACCGAGACTATTAATTGGGCCGTATTGAGCTTCTGATCATATCAACGTCATTTTGCCAGAAGTTTAAAAGTGAAAAATCGACAAACTGGAATCCAGGCTAGGTTCATACATCAACTGCTACAATCACAACCTATACCTGGTTCATACACCAACTGCTACAATCACAACCTATACCTAGTTCATACACCAACTGCTACAATCACAACCTATGCCTGGTTCATACACCAACTGCTACATTCACAACCTATACCTGGTTCATACACCAACTGCTACAATCACAACCTATGCCTGGTGCATACACCAACTGCTACAATCACAACCTATACCTGGTTCATACACCAACTGCTACAATCACAACCTATACCTGGTGCATACATCAACTGCTACAATCACAACCTATGCCTGGTTCATCCATCAACTGGTACAATCACAATATATGCCTGGTGCATACATCAACCGCTGCAATCACAACATATGCCTGGTTCACACATCAACTGTTACAATCACAACCTATGCCTGGTTCATACATCAGCCGCTACAATCACAACATATGCCTGGTTCATACATCAACTGCTACAATCACAACCTATGCCTGGTTCATACATCAACCGTTACAATCACAACCTATGCCTGTTCATACATCAACTGCTACAATCACAACCTATGCCTGGTTCATCCATCAACTGGTACAATCACAATCTATGCCTGGTGCATACATCAACCGCTGCAATCACAACATATGCCTGGTTCACACATCAACTGTTACAATCACAACCTATGCCTGGTTCATACATCAGCCGCTACAATCACAACATATGCCTGGTTCATACATCAACTGCTACAATCACAACCTATGCCTGGTTCATACATCAACCGTTACAATCACAACCTATGCCTGTTCATACATCAACTGCTACAATCACAACCTATGCCTGTTCATACATCAACCGCTACAATTACAACCGATGCCTGCCTGGTTCATACATCAACTGCTACAATCACAACCTATACCTGGTTCATACACCAACTGCTACAATCACAACCTATGCCTGGTTCATACACCAACTGCTACAATCACAACCTATGCCTGGTTCATACACCAACTGCTACAATCACAACCTATGCCTGGTTCATACACCAACTGCTACAATCACAACCTATACCTGGTTCATACACCAACTGCTACAATCACAACCTATGCCTGGTTCATCCATCAACTGGTACAATCACAACCTATGCCTGGTGCATACATCAACCAACACAACCACCCAAACAACGCTGCAATCACAACCTATGCCTGGTTCACACATCAACTGTTACAATCACAACCTATGCCTGGTTCATACATCAACTGCTACAATCACAACCTATGCCTGGTTCATACATCAGCCGCTACAATCACAACATATGCCTGGTTCATACATCAACTGCTACAATCACAACCTATGCCTGTTCATACATCAACCGCTACAATTACAACCGATGCCTGCCTGGTTCATACATCAACCGCTACAATCACAACCTATATCTGGTTCATACACCAACTGCTACACTCACAACCTATGCCTGGTTCATACACCAACTGCTACAATCACAACCTATACCTAGTTCACACACCAACTGCTACACTCACAACCTATACCTGGTTCATACACCAACTGCTACAATCACAACCTATGCCTGGTGCATACACCAACTGCTACAATCACAACCTATACCTGGTTCATACACCAACTGCTACAATCACAACCTATACCTGGTGCATACATCAACTGCTACAATCACAACCTATGCCTGGTTCATCCATCAACTGGTACAATCACAACCTATGCCTGGTGCATACATCAACCGCTGCAATCACAACATATGCCTGGTTCACACATCAACTGTTACAATCACAACCTATGCCTGGTTCATACATCAACTGCTACAATCACAACCTATGCCTGGTTCATACATCAACCGCTACAATCACAACATATGCCTGGTTCATACATCAACTGCTACAATCACAAACGATGCCTGCCTGGTTCATACTTCAACTGTTACAATCACAACCTATGCCTGGTTCATACATCAACTATTACAATCACAACCTATGCCTGGTTCATACATCAACCGCTACAATCACAAACTATGCCTGGTTCATACATCAACTGCTACAATCACAACATATGCCTGGTTCATACACCAACCGCTACAATCACAACCTATGCTTGGTTCATACATCAACTGCTACAATCACAACCTATGCCTCGTTCATACATCAACTGCTACAATCATAACCTATACCTGGTTCATACACCAACTGTTACAATCACAACCTATGCCTGGTTCATACATCAACCGCTACAATCACAACCTATGCCTGGTTCATACACCAACTGCTACACTCACAACCTATGCCTGGTTCATACACCAACTGCTACAATCACAACCTATACCTAGTTCACACACCAACTGCTACACTCACAACCTATACCTGGTTCATACACCAACTGCTACAATCACAACCTATGCCTGGTGCATACACCAACTGCTACAATCACAACCTATACCTGGTTCATACACCAACTGCTACAATCACAACCTATACCTGGTGCATACATCAACTGCTACAATCACAACCTATGCCTGGTTCATCCATCAACTGGTACAATCACAACCTATGCCTGGTGCATACATCAACCGCTGCAATCACAACATATGCCTGGTTCACACATCAACTGTTACAATCACAACCTATGCCTGGTTCATACATCAACTGCTACAATCACAACCTATGCCTGGTTCATACATCAACCGCTACAATCACAACATATGCCTGGTTCATACATCAAATGCTACAATCACAACCTATGCCTGTTCATACATCAACCGTTACAATCACAACATATGCCTGTTCATACATCAACTGCTACAATCACAACCTATGCCTGTTCATACATCAACCGTTACAATCACAAACGATGCCTGCCTGGTTCATACATCAACTGTTACAATCACAAACGATGCCTGCCTGGTTCATACATCAACTGTTACAATCACAACCTATGCCTGGTTCATACATCAACCGCTACACTCACAACCTATGACTGGTTCATACATCAACTGCTACAATCACAACATATGCCTGGTTCATACACCAACCGCTACAATCACAACCTATGTCTGGTTCATACATCAACTGCTACAATCACAACATATGCCTCGTTCATACATCAACTGCTACAATCACAACCTATACCTGGTTCATACATCAACTGCTACAATCACAACCTATGCCTGGTTCATACATCAACTGTTACAATCACAACCTATACCTGGTTCATACATCAACTGTTACAATCACAACCTATGCCAGTTTCATACATCAACTGTTACATTCACAACCTATGCCTGGTTCATACATCAACTGCTACAATCACAACCTATGCCTGGTGCATACATCAACAGCTGCAATCACAACCTATGACTGGTTCACACATCAACTGTTACAATCACAACCTATGCCTGGTTCATACATCAACTGCTACAATCACAACCTATGCCTGGTTCATACATCAACCGCTACAATCACAACATATGCCTGGTTCATACATCAACTGCTATTATCACAACCTATGCCTGTTCATACATCAACCGTTACAATCACAGCCTATGCCTGTTCATACATCAACTGCTACAATCACAACCTATGCCTGTTCATACATCAACCGCTACAAGTACAACCGATGCCTGCCTGGTTCATACATCAACCGCTACAATCACAACCTATATCTGGTTCATACACCAACTGCTACAATCACAACCTATGCCTGGTTCATACACCAACTGCTACAATCACAACCTATACCTGGTTCATACACCAACTGCTACAATCACAACCTATGCCTGGTGCATACACCAACTGCTACAATCACAACCTATACCTGGTTCATACACCAACTGCTACAATCACAACCTATACCTGGTGCATACATCAACTGCTACAATCACAACCTATGCCTGGTTCATCCATCAACTGGTACAATCACAACCTATGCCTGGTGCATACATCAACCGCTGCAATCACAACATATGCCTGGTTCACACATCAACTGTTACAATCACAACCTATGCCTGGTTCAAACATCAACTGCTACAATCACAACCTATGCCTGGTTCATACATCAACCGCTACAATCACAACATATGCCTGGTTCATACATCAACTGCTACAATCACAACCTATGCCTGTTCATACATCAACCGTTACAATCACAAACGATGCCTGCCTGGTTCATACTTCAACTGTTACAATCACAACCTATGCCTGGTTCATACATCAACTATTACAATCACAACCTATGCCTGGTTCATACATCAACCGCTACAATCACAACCTATGCCTGGTTCATACATCAACTGCTACAATCACATCATATGCCTGGTTCATACATCAACTGCTACACTCACAACCTATACCTGGTTCATACATCAACTGTTACAATCACAACATATGCCTGGTTCATGCATCAACTGTTACAATCACAACCTATACCTGAGTCATACATCAACTGTTACAATCACAACCTATGCCTGGTTCATACATCAACTGCTACAATCACAACCTATACCTGGTTCATACATCAACTGTTACAATCACAACCTATGCCAGTTTCATACATCAACTGTTAAAATCACAACCTATGCCTGGTTCATACATCAACTGCTACAATCACAACCTATGCCAGTGTCATACACCAACTGCTACAATCACAACCTATGCCTGGTTCATACATCAACTGCTACAATCACAACATATGCCTGGTTCATACATCAACTGCTGCAATCACAACCTATGCCTGGTTCATACATCAACTGTTACAATCACAACCTATGCCTGGTTCATACATCAACTGCTACAATCACAACCTATGCCAGTTTCATACATAAACTGCTACAATCACAACCTATGCCTGGTTCATACATCAACTGCTACAATCACAACCTATGCCTGGTTCATACATCAACTGCTACAATCACAACATATACCTGGTTCATACATCAACTGTTACAATCACAACCTATGCCTGGTTCATACATCATCTGTTACAATCACAACCTATGCCTGGTTCATACATCAACTGCTACAATCACAACCTATACCTGGTTCATACATCAACTGGTACAATCACAACCTATGCCTGGTTCACACATCAACTGCTACAATCACAACCTATACCTGGTTCATACACCAACTGCTACAATCACAACCTATACCTGATTCATACATCAACTGCTACAATCACAACCTATGCCTGGTTCATACATCAACTGCTACAATCACAACCTATGCCTGGTTCATACATCAACTGTTACAATCACAACCTATGCCTGGTGCATACATCAACCATGGCAATCACAACCTATGCCTGGTTCACACATCAACTGTTACAATCACAACCTATGCCTGTTCATACATCAACCGCTACAATCACAACCTATGCCTGGTTCATACATAAACTGCTACAATCACAACATATGCCTGGTTCATACACCAACCGCTACAATTACAACCTATGCCTGGTTCATACATCAACTGCTACAATCACAACCTATACCTGGTTCATACATCAACTGCTACAATCACAACATATACCTGGTTCATACATCAACTGCTACAATCACAATCTATGCCTGGTTCATACATCAACTGCTACAATCACAACCTATGCCTGGTTCATCCATCAACTGGTACAATCACAACCTATGCCTGGTGCATACATCAACCATGGCAATCACAACCTATGCCTGGTTCATACATCAACTGTTACAATCACAACCTATGCCTGGTTCATACATCAACTGCTACAATCACAACCTATGCCTGGTTCATACATCAACCGCTACAATCACAACATATGCCTGGTTCATACATCAACTGCTACATTCACAACCTATGCCTGTTCATACATCAACCGTTACAATCACAACCTATGCCTGTTCATATATCAACTGCTACAATCACAACCGATGCCTGCCTGGTTCATACATCAACTGCTACAATCACAACCTATACCTGGTTCATACATCAACTGCTACAATCACAACCTATGCCTGGTTCATACATCAACTGCTACAATCACAACCTATGCCTGGTTCATACATCAACTGCTACAATCACAACCTATGCCTGGTTCATACACCAACTGCTACAATCACAACCTATACCTGGTTCATACACCAACTGCTACAATCACAACCTATGCCTGGTTCATACATCAACTGCTACAATCACAACCTATGCCTGGTGCATACATCAACCGTTACAATCACAACCTATGCCTGGTTCATACATCAACTGTTACAATCACAACCTATGCCTGGTTCATACATCAACTGCTACAATCACAACCTATGCCTGGTTCATACATCAACCGCTACAATCACAACATATGCCTGGTTCATACATCAACTGCTACAATCACAACCTATGCCTGTTCATACATCAACCGCTACAATCACAACCGATGCCTGCCTGGTTCATACATCAACTGCTACAATCACAACCTATACCTGGTTCATACACCAACTGCTACAATCACAACCTATGCCTGGTTCATACACCAACTGCTACAATCACAACCTATACCTGGTTCATACACCAACTGCTACAATCACAACCTATACCTGGTTCATACACCAACTGCTACAATCACAACCTATGCCTGGTTCATACACCAACTGCTACAATCACAACCTATACCTGGTTCATACACCAACTGCTACAATCACAACCTATGCCTGGTTCATACATCAACTGCTACAATCACAACCTATACCTGGTTCATACATCAACTGCTACAATCACAACCTATACCTGGTTCATACATCAACTGGTACAATCACAACCTATGCCTGGTTCATACATCAACCGCTACAATCACAACATATGCCTGGTTCACACATCAACTGTTACAATCACAACCTATGCCTGGTTCATACATCAACTGCTACAATCACAACCTATGCCTGGTTCATACATCAACTGCTACAATCACAACATATGCCTGGTTCATACATCAACTGCTACAATCACAAACTATGCCTGCCTGGTTCATACATCAACTGTTACAATCACAACCTATGCCTGGTTCATACATCAACTGTTACAATCACAACCTATGCCTGGTTCATACATCAACCGCTACAATCACAACCTATGCCTGGTTCATACATCAACTGCTACAATCACAACATATGCCTGGTTCATACACCAACCGCTACAATCACAACCTATGCTTGGTTCATACATCAACTGCTACAATCACAACCTATGCCTCGTTCATACATCAACTGCTACAATCACAACCTATACCTGGTTCATACACCAACTGTTACAATCACAACCTATGCCTGGTTCATACATCAACCGCTACAATCACAACCTATGCCTGGTTCATACACCAACTGCTACAATCACAACCTATGCCTGGTTCATACATCAACTGCTACAATCACAACCTATACCTGGTTCATACACCAACTGCTACAATCACAACCTATACCTGGTTCATACACCAACTGCTACAATCACAACCTATGCCTGGTTCATACACCAACTGCTACAATCACAACCTATACCTGGTTCATACACCAACTGCTACAATCACAACCTATACCTGGTTCATACATCAACTGCTACAATCACAACCTATGCCTGGTTCATCCATCAACTGGTACAATCACAACCTATGCCTGGTGCATACATCAACCGCTGCAATCACAACCTATGCCTGGTTCACACATCAACTGTTACAATCACAACCTATGCCTGGTTCATACATCAACTGCTACAATCACAACCTATGCCTGGTTCATACATCAACCGCTACAATCACAACATATGCCTGGTTCATACATCAACTGCTACAATCACAACCTATGCCTGTTCATACATCAACCGTTACAATCACAACCTATGCCTGTTCATACATCAACTGCTACAATCACAACCTATGCCTGTTCATACATCAACCGTTACAATCACAAACGATGCCTGCCTGGTTCATACATCAACTGTTACAATCACAACCTATGCCTGGTTCATACATCAACTGTTACAATCACAACCTATGCCTGGTTCATACATCAACCGCTACAATCACAACCTATGCCTGGTTCATACATCAACTGCTACAATCACAACATATGCCTGGTTCATACACCAACCGCTACAATCACAACCTATGCCTGGTTCATACATCAACTGCTACAATCACAACATATGCCTGGTTCATACACCAACCGCTACAATCACAACCTATTCTTGGTTCATACATCAACTGCTACAATCACAACCTATGCCTCGTTCATACATCAACTGCTACAATCACAACCTATACCTGGTTCATACACCAACTGTTACAATCACAACCTATGCCTGGTTCATACATCAACCGCTACAATCACAACCTATGCCTGGTTCATACATCAACTGCTACAATCACAACCTATACCTGGTTCATACACCAACTGTTACAATCACAACCTATGCCTGGTTCATACATCAACCGCTACAATCACAACCTATGCCTGGTTCATACATCAACTGCTACAATCACAACCTATACCTGGTTCATACATCAACTGTTACAATCACAACATATGCCTGGTTCATGCATCAACTGTTACAATCACAACCTATACCTGGTCATACATCAACTGTTACAATCACAACCTATACCTGGTTCATACACCAACTGTTACAATCACAACCTATGCCTGGTTCATACATCAACCGCTACAATCACAACCTATGCCTGGTTCATACATCAACTGCTACACTCACAACCTATACCTGGTTCATACATCAACTGTTACAATCACAACATATGCCTGGTTCATGCATCAACTGTTACAATCACAACCTATACCTGAGTCATACATCAACTGTTACAATCACAACCTATGCCTGGTTCATACATCAACTGCTACAATCACAACCTATACCTGAGTCATACATCAACTGTTACAATCACAACCTATGCCTGGTTCATACATCAACTGTTACAATCACAACCTATACCTGGTTCATACATCAACTGTTACAATCACAACCTATGCCAGTTTCATACATCAACTGTTACAATCACAACCTATGCCTGGTTCATACATCAACTGCTACAATCACAACCTATGCCAGTGTCATACACCAACTGCTACAATCACAACCTATGCCTGGTTCATACATCAACTGCTACAATCACAACATATGCCTGGTTCATACATCAACTGCTGCAATCACAACCTATGCCTGGTTCATACATCAACTGTTACAATCACAACCTATGCCTGGTTCATACATCAACTGCTACAATCACAACCTATGCCAGTTTCATACATAAACTGCTACAATCACAACCTATGCCTGGTTCATACATCAACCGCTACAATCACAACCTATGCCAGTTTCATACATAAACTGCTACAATCACAACCTATGCCTGGTTCATACATCAACTGCTACAATCACAACCTATGCCTGGTTCATACATCAACTGCTACAATCACAACATATACCTGGTTCATACATCAACTGTTACAATCACAACCTATGCCTGGTTCATACATCATCTGTTACAATCACAACCTATGCCTGGTTCATACATCAACTGCTACAATCACAACGTATACCTGGTTCATACATCAACTGGTACAATCACAACCTATGCCTGGTTCACACATCAACTGCTACAATCACAACCTATACCTGGTTCATACACCAACTGCTACAATCACAACCTATACCTGATTCATACATCAACTGCTACAATCACAACCTATGCCTGGTTCATACATCAACTGCTACAATCACAACCTATGCCTGGTTCATACATCAACTGTTACAATCACAACCTATGCCTGGTGCATACATCAACCATGGCAATCACAACCTATGCCTGGTTCACACATCAACTGTTACAATCACAACCTATGCCTGTTCATACATCAACCGCTACAATCACAACCTATGCCTGGTTCATACATAAACTGCTACAATCACAACATATGCCTGGTTCATACACCAACCGCTACAATTACAACCTATGCCTGGTTCATACATCAACTGCTACAATCACAACCTATACCTGGTTCATACATCAACTGCTACAATCACAACATATACCTGGTTCATACATCAACTGCTACAATCACAATCTATGCCTGGTTCATACATCAACTGCTACAATCACAACCTATGCCTGGTTCATCCATCAACTGGTACAATCACAACCTATGCCTGGTGCATACATCAACCATGGCAATCACAACCTATGCCTGGTTCACACATCAACTGTTACAATCACAACCTATGCCTGGTTCATACATCAACTGCTACAATCACAACCTATGCCTGGTTCATACATCAACCGCTACAATCACAACATATGCCTGGTTCATACATCAACTGCTACATTCACAACCTATGCCTGTTCATACATCAACCGTTACAATCACAACCTATGCCTGTTCATACATCAACTGCTACAATCACAACCTATACCTGTTCATACATCAACCGTTACAATCACAAACGATGCCTGCCTGGTTCATACTTCAACTGTTACAATCACAACCTATGCCTGGTTCATACATCAACTATTACAATCACAACCTATGCCTGGTTCATACATCAACCGCTACAAGCACAACCTATGCCTGGTTCATACATCAACTGCTACAATCACAACATATGCCTGGTTCATACACCAACCGCTACAATCACAACCTATTCTTGGTTCATACATCAACTGCTACAATCACAACCTATGCCTCGTTCATACATCAACTGTTACAATCACAACCTATTACCGGTACATACATCAACTATTACAATCACAACCTATGCCTGGTTCATACATCAACCGCAACAAGCACAACCTATGCCTGGTTCATACATCAACTGCTACAATCACAACATTTGCCTGGTTCATACACCAACCGCTACAATCACAACCTATTCTTGGTTCATACATCAACTGCTACAATCACAACCTATGCCTCGTTCATACATCAACTGCTACAATCACAACCTATACCTGGTTCACACACCAACTGTTACAATCACAACCTATGCCTGGTTCATACATCAACCGCTACAATCACAACCTATGCCTGGTTCATACATCAACTGCTACAATCACAACCTATACCTGGTTCATACACCAACTGTTACAATCACAACCTATGCCTGGTGCATACATCAACCGCTACAATCACAACCTATGCCTGGTTCATACATCAACTGCTACACTCACAACCTATACCTGGTTCATACATCAACTGTTACAATCACAACATATGCCTGGTTCATGCATCAACTGTTACAATCACAACCTATACCTGAGTCATACATCAACTGTTACAATCACAACCTATACCTGGTTCATACACCAACTGTTACAATCACAACCTATGCCTGGTTCATACATCAACCGCTACAATCACAACCTATGCCTGGTTCATACATCAACTGCTACACTCACAACCTATACCTGGTTCATACATCAACTGTTACAATCACAACATATGCCTGGTTCATGCATCAACTGTTACAATCACAACCTATACCTGAGTCATACATCAACTGTTACAATCACAACCTATGCCTGGTTCATACATCAACTGCTACAATCACAACCTATACCTGAGTCATGCATCAACTGTTACAATCACAACCTATGCCTGGTTCATACATCAACTGTTACAATCACAACCGATACCTGGTTCATACATCAACTGTTACAATCACAACCTATGCCAGTTTCATACATCAACTGTTACAATCACAACCTATGCCTGGTTCATACATCAACTGCTACAATCACAACCTATGCCAGTGTCATACACCAACTGCTACAATCACAACCTATGCCTGGTTCATACATCAACTGCTACAATCACAACATATGCCTGGTTCATACATCAACTGCTACAATCACAACCTATGCCTGGTTCATACATCAACTGTTACAATCACAACCTATGCCTGGTTCATACATCAACTGCTACAATCACAACCTATGCCTGTTCATACATAAACTGCTACAATCACAACCTATGACTGGTTCTACATCAACTGCTACAATCACAACATATACCTGGTTCATACATCAACTGTTACAATCACAACCTATGCCTGGTTCATACATCAACTGCTACAATCACAACCTATGCCTGGTTCATACATCAACTGCTACAATCACAACCTATACCTGGTTCATACATCAACTGCTACAATCACAACCTATGCCTGGTTCATACATCAACTGCTACAATCACAACCTATACCTGGTTCATACACCAACTGCTACAATCACAACCTATACCTGGTTCATACATCAACTGCTACAATCACAACCTATGCCTGGTTCATACATCAACTGCTACAATCACAACCTATGCCTGGTTCATACATCAACTGTTACAATCACAACCTATGCCTGGTGCATACATCAACCATGGCAATCACAACCTATGCCTGGTTCACACATCAACTGTTACAATCACAACCTATGCCTGTTCATACATCAACCGCTACAATCACAACCTATGCCTGGTTCATACATCAACTGCTACAATCACAACATATGCCTGGTTCATACATCAACTGCTACAATCACAACATATGCCTGGTTCATACATCAACTGCTACAATCACAACATATGCCTGGTTCATACATCAACTGCTACAATCACAACATATGCCTGGTTCATACATCAACTGCTACAATCACAACATATGCCTGGTTCATACATCAACTGCTACAATCACAACATATGCCTGGTTCATACATCAACTGCTACAATCACAACATATGCCTGGTTCATACATCAACTGCTACAATCACAACATATGCCTGGTTCATACATCAACTGCTACAATCACAACATATGCCTGGTTCATACATCAACTGCTACAATCACAACATATGCCTGGTTCATACATCAACTGCTACAATCACAACATATGCCTGGTTCATACATCAACTGCTACAATCACAACCTATGCCTGGTTCATACACCAACCGCTACAATCACAACATATGCTTGGTTCATACATCAACTGCTACAATCACAACCTATGCCTCGTTCATACATCAACTGCTACAATCACAACCTATACCTGGTTCATACACCAACTGTTACAATCACGACCTATGCCTGGTTCATACATCAACCGCTACAATCACAACCTATGCCTGGTTCATACATCAACTGTTACAATCACAACCTATGCCTGGTGCATACATCAACCATGGCAATCACAACCTATGCCTGGTTCACACATCAACTGTTACAATCACAACCTATGCCTGTTCATACATCAACCGCTACAATCACAACCTATGCCTGGTTCATACACCAACCGCTACAATCACAACATATGCTTGGTTCATACATCAACTGCTACAATCACAACCTATGCCTGGTTCATACATCAACTGCTACAATCACAACCTATGCCAGTTTCATACATAAACTGCTACAATCACAACCTATGCCTGGTTCATACATAAACTGCTACAATCACAACCTATGCCTGGTTCATACATCAACTGGTACAATCACAACATATACCTGGTTCATACATCAACTGTTACAATCACAACCTATGCCTGGTTCATACATCAACTGTTACAATCACAACCTATGCCTGGTTCATACATCAACTGCTACAATCACAACCTATACCTGGTTCATACATCAACTGCTACAATCACAACCTATACCTGAGTCATACACCAACTGCTGCAATCACAACCTATGCCTGTTCATACATCAACTGCTACAATCACAACCTATGCCTGGTTCATACATCAACTGCTACAATCACAACCTATGCCTGGTTCATACATCAACTGCTACAATCACAACCTATACCTGGGTCATACACCAACTGCTTCAATCACAACCTATGCCTGTTCATACATCAACTGCTACAATCACAACTTATACCAGGTTCATGCATCAACTGCTACAATCACAACCTATGCCTGTTCATACATCAACCATTACAATCACAACCTATGCATGTTCATACATCAACTGCTACAATCACAACATATGCCTGTTCATACATCAACTGCTACAATCACAACCTATGCCTGGTTAATACATCAACTGCTACAATCACAACCTATACCTTGTTCATACATCAACTGCTGCAATCACAACCTATACCTGGTTCATACATCAACTGCTGCAATCACAACCTATGCCAGTGTAATACATCAACTGCTACAATCACAACCTATGCCTGTTCATACATCAACTGTTACAATCACAACCTATGCCTGGTTCATACATCAACTGCTACAATCACAACCTATGCCTGTTCATACATCAACCATTACAATCACAACCTATGCATGTTCATACATCAACTGCTACAATCACAACCTATGCCTGTTCATACATCAACTGCTACAATCACAACCTATGCCTGGTTCATACATCAACTGCTACAATCACAACCTATACCTGGTTCATACATCAACTGCTGCAATCACAACCTATACCTGGTTCATACATCAACTGCTGCAATCACAACATATGCCAGTGTAATACATCAACTGCTACAATCACAACCTATGCCTGTTCATACATCAACTGTTACAATCACAACCTATGCCTGGTTCATACATCAACTGCTACAATCACAACCTATACCTGGTTCATACATCAACTGCTACAATCACAACCTATGCTTGTTCATACATCAACCATTACAATCACAACCTATGCCTGTTCATACATCAACTGCTACAATCACAACCTATGCCTGTTCATACATCAACCGTTACAATCACAACCTATGCCTGCCTGGTTCATACACCAACCGCTACAATCACAACCTATGCCTGGTTCATACATCAACTGCTACAATCACAACATATGCCTGGTTCATACATCAACTGCTACAATCACAACCTATACCTGGTTCACACATCAACCGCTACACTCACAACCTATGCCTGGTTCATACATCAACTGCTACAATCACAACCTATGCCAGTTTCATACACCAACTGCTACACTCACAACCTATGCCTGGTTCATACATCAACCGCTACACTCAGGGGCGTACCCAGGGGGACAAAGGGGGCCTTGCCCCCACCCCAAAAACCAAACTTGCACCGGTAAAGATTGAACTTCAACAACCTTGGACTAAATTTATCATAAAAAGTTTTGAATAATGCTATATAGGTCCCATTGTAATAACCTGTTGAAGTTTTCTCATCCTTTGAGAGGTGTAACAATCATGCTAAACCCTATTGTAAATGACTCTTTGAAAATTGAAGATGTGCAGAGAGGTTTGAACAGAGCCTTCTATACCTAGGCGATGCAGCAAGCAGCGCAACCGTGCTAACACTCCAGCCCAAACAGCAAGTGAATGCTACAAGCGCATCCTCACCATTCCCCTGCTTGACCATGTTCTCAGTCAGCTCAACTCCAGGTTTGCCACCCATCAAGTCCAGGCTATCCAGGGGCTGTGTCTTGTGCCAGCTGCTCTTGTCTCCCTCGCTCCAGATGAAGCCCAAGAGAAGCTGACATCACTGATCAACTTGTACAAGGATGATCTACCATCACCAGGCAGTATGAAGAGTGAAGTACACTGCTTGCGAGTCAAGTGGAAGGCTTAACTGGATGTTGCTGGGCCTGACAACCTCCCCAAGACGCCCTCTGCAGCCCTTGCATATGCCAGCAAACACCTGTTCCCAAATGTGAGAACACTGATCACTATTCTCTGCACCCTGCCTGTGACCACCTGCTCATCAGAACGATCAAACAGCACGCTCAAGTTGGTGAAGAACCGCCTGAGGTCAACCATGGAAAATGACAGACTCACTGGGTTAATGCTGATGTCTGTGCACAGACATTGAAGTTGACCCAGAGAAGGTCATCTCTGAGTTTGCTAGGAGACACCCCAGGAAACTAGAGCTGAAGAACATCCTGACTGAGTGCTAAGAGACTAAATACAACCTTGTGGACCTGTGTGAACTTTATGCAAAGTTGTGCTAAACCGGAATAGTGTCTAGAGTCTCTATACTAAACATAATATTATAGTGCAAGACAGACTTGATATCTCTTGTGATAGTTAACTTAATTAAAATTAGAGTATTTTATGTGTAATAGATTTTAAACAAAAATTACAATACATGTATATCAAAATAAAGTTTAACTGGTCATTTCTAGTAATGTGTACACCCACGCTGTTTTAGCTCGGCCAGCCAATCTCGGCACCCCCCTCAGAAAATCCTGGGTACGCCCCTGACACTCACAATCTATGCCTGGTTCATACATCAACTGCTACAATCACAACCTATACCTGGTTCATACACCAACTGCTACAATCACAACCTATGCCTGGTTCATACATCAACTGCTACAATCACAACCTATACCGGGTTCATACACCAACTGCTGCAATCACAACCTATATACCTGGTTCATACACCAACTGCTCTTATATTATTATGTCTCTTTTTTCAGATTGAGAAGGCGATGTGTCCAGCTGTTTTGCAATAAGCGTTGGAATAACATATGAACAGTATCTACTAAGTTTCAATGAATACGAGGAACTTTGAACACATTCTGTATATCAAGCAATGCGATTCGTAGCGTATTCAACATAACTATACAGGTCTACAGTACTGTACGCGTCAATGAATACGAGGAACTTTGAACACATTCTGTATATCAAGCAATGCGATTCGTAACGTATTCAGCATAACTATACAGGTCTACAGTACTACACGCTTCAATGAATACGAGGAACTTTGAGCACATTCTGTCTATCAAACAATGAGATTCGTAGCGTATTCAATATTAACTACACCTACAGTACTGTAAGTTTCAATGAATAAGACGAGCTTTGAACACATTCTGTATATCAGGCATGAATAGGACGGAGTTTTGGTTAATTTTCAATGCGCGTCATACCATACTCTACTTTAGTCTAACATGCGGACGTTATTCACTTCTGATATAACGTTAGATGAGGTAACTGGAGTCACGTTAGGTGAGGTAACTGGAGTCACGTTGGGTGAGGTAACTTGAGTCACGTTAGGTGAGATAACTGGAGTCACGTTAGGTGAAGTAACTGGAGTCACGTTAGGTGAAGTAACTGGAGTCACGTTAGGTGAGGTAACTGGAGTCACGTTGGGTGAGGTAACTTGAGTCACGTTAGGTGAGGTAACTGGAGTCACGTTAGGTGAAGTAACTGGCGTCACGTTAGGTGAAGTAACTGGAGTCACGTTAGGTGAAGTAACTGGAGTCACGTTAGGTGAAGTAACTGGAGTCACATTAAGTGAAGTAACTGGAGTCACGAACTTTAGCTAATTCTAATTCGAACAGAAAATATATCAACGGCAATGAATTGTGTATTATATTTCACCATTACAAGCATCATCATGCTTGGTAACGTAAATGGACGTGGGAAGTCATGCGATAATAACATAAACAGACACGAACGTCTGAAAGGGGAACCAAATTGCGGAGGTTTTGAATGCCGTTGTGTTACGGACACTGCTCATTGCATTGGTAACGGAAGATCAACGGAGATACCTCGTGTAGAGACACATATTACTAAAATCTACGCAGAATGCTACGATTTGTCAAACCTTAGTCGTCATTCGTTCACGAACATACACGACCTTAACCTTAGAGAGATACATCTCCTTCAAAATAAAATGCATGCCTTATCCAGCGACGTTTTCAGTGGGTTTTCTAATCTAACCGTTTTAGAAATAAGTAAAAATGAGGGAATTAATCACACATTGCTATATTCTGCGTTTGGAAGCATTCAGAAAAGACAACAGCTCAACCTAACTTTAAACAAAATTGGACTGGATAATGTAACGGAAGAAATCTTCCAAAATTTGAATAAATCCAATGTGAGGTTTCTGTCGCTTGCATATAATAGGGTCATAAGGCTGAACCTTGCCTCACTCGAAAAACTTTCAGCATTAAAAACGTTGCTTGTACATACAAGTTGGATAACTAATATGACATATACAGGACTGCTGCAAAGTATACAAGTCCTAGATTTGAGTGAAAGTAAGCTTTATGCGCCGGCGATACAGTTGTGTAGGGGTAATGTGAGTATTATTCCAGATATAAGAACGCTGTTGCTAGGCAATAATTATATCGGAATACAGGGAAAAGGGTCTTCACCCGAATGGGGCTGCTTAAAGAAGCTTGAAATAATGGATCTTAGCCATAATGGTATAAAGACGCTTAGCATTTCACTGTTCTCCAACTTAACATCCTTAAGGGCTTTATATCTCCATTCTAACTGGATACACAAAGTAGTAATCGGTAGGTTTCCGCCATATCTGGAAATCCTTGACTTCAGTAACAATGAACTGGTTGCATTCCCACCTTTACTCTGCGAGGAAAACTCTATAGAAACGTTCCCCAACCTCCGAGAACTTAACTTCAGTAGAAATTATATCCAGAATATACTGACGAAAAACTGGACATGCTTAACGGGGATTAAAGTATTGGATTTCAGTAAAAATGATGTCAGTTCCATCAAAAACAACACATTCGCACATTTAACATCACTCGAGAGCCTGTATTTGGATAACATGATACCATGGATGAAAAATATCGAGATCACCGCATTCAATTGCTCGTCTTTACATACTGTCAGTGTGCGATATAACTGGATAGACTTTACTAATGAATTGCTACATGATATGTTCAAGTGGTGCCCCAATGTACAATATCTAGACATATCGTATAACTATTTCCAAGGTCTAAATGAATCGTCCATTGCGGAGATACTATCTCCAATGAGCAGACTTGAAACACTAATCGCAGAAAGAATTGGTCTTCAAAAATTTCCGGCAACTTTTCTAACCACCTTTAAGACTTTAAGATATTTAAATATCAACAGAAATCTTCTGATTACTCTTCAGTTTCCACCCAGCTTCAATAATGCTAACATGAATCTTAGTATAAGACAGATATCCGTTGCCGATGGCAATATTAAGACTATAGAAGCTGATGCATTTCCGTCTAGCATCATGCACGCTCTTGAAGAATTAGATCTCTCTGGAAATCAATTTGCATGCGATTGCTATATGGAATGGTTTAGGGATGCGATAATAAATGGAACAATTGGCAATATAACACTATCTAACTGGCCAGAGAAGTATGAATGCCGAAGTCTGTATTCTCCGCACGTTACTTTGTTTAAGGACTACACGCCAGACGAGAAGTGCGTGCACATCAGTCCCCTCATCGTTGCCTTTATTGCCGCTGGATCTTCGTTGTTCGTATGTTCCGTACTCTCTATAACAGCCTACTGGAACAAATGGTACTTACAGTACTGGTGGTATAGGTCGAGCCGAGAGAGGAGACACTCCAGCCGGCAACCTGATCCTGAGCAGCAGATTATGATGCCTCAACCAGAGTACGACTGTTTTGTTGTGTATCATAGTGAGGATGGCCATTTTGTACACCATTCATTCCGACAACTGGTAGAGAACAAGCTCAATTTTAAGCTTCATATTTGGGAACGCGAAGCTGCGAGTGGTTCTAAGGTAGACGTGATGCTAGATGCAATGTATGCCTCCAGGCAAGTATGTGTCATTGTGTCTAATCACTTGATAAAAGATGAATGGTGTAAGTTTCAGGTTGATGTAGCCTTAGACAGAAGTATTCAACTTAAACGTAACTTCGTGTTGTTCGTTGTCTTGGACGAGATCGACTTTAACGACGTGAGTAAAACGTGGTGTGTACTATTGACAAGAACGCTAAAAGCCTATTGGAGCAATTCTGATAATACAAATGACATTAAAAAGAAACTGTTTGAACAGACGATACAACAACACATAGACAGACCTTAAAGCGACACTACATCGGTGAAAACGAAAATGTCTGCATGTAATTTCCTATTATATGGTATAATTGTGTTTCCAATATTTGTCTCAAACACTGAGTATTTCAACAAATAAACAATCGTCGTATACGCGGTTTGTTGCCATAACAAAATAATGTAAATAGTGTCGACATTCATGCGTAATACAATGCGTGTATCCTGAATAACACAATGTATCGTAAATAGCTACCGTTATAGCTAACATGTGTGCCTATGCATATTTATTTGTATACTAATCTTAGTTAAATTATCTCTAAACGAAAGTATCACGTGTTTAGTATTGACTCCAATGACAAACAAGCATCATTTCAAGAGCGTGGATGACCATTATATCAAATCCTACTTTCACTTTTGTAAGTTTGTAGACCACAAACACACTGTTAGTTGATTCAATGTTAGTGTTCGAATGTATTCAGAAGAATGTGTAGTAGCTATGCATGTATACGTGAAAAAATGCATTTTATTTGCTTTTTGCAATGTAATGTCGCTTTAACTGCATTAAATTTTTTTAAAATAATGGATTTCTTTACTGTAAAAAGTGTATACTACTGATGTTGTAACAATAGCAACTGTCTTAGAAATTGTCACAAGAATATATCATTACGGACTTGCTAAACGTGTTTCCGGCACCGCTCAAATTCACAACCCCTTTGGGAACAAGACTGAAATCGTATCCATCACATCACAGAGGTTAGATTCAATTCTAGTATTCGAATGTATTCAGAAGAATGTGTAGTACTAATGTATTTATACATGAAACGTGCATTTCAACTCCATCAATGAATAGAAGCGTGACATATAGTAACTGACAAACATCGCGATTATTACAGACGGATCTGTAGTCCAGTGGTAACACGCTGGACTGGTAATCCAGGGATCGCAGGTTCGATCCCCCGTCTGACCCTAATAAAAGTATCAGTCTTTCAGATGGGACGTTAAACCGAGGTCTCGTGTCGGTGCTTTCTTTACATCGTGTACGTTAAAGAACCAGAGGAGACTCTGGAATGGGTCTCTGTCGGTATCATTGCACTATCCTCCAAAAATATTTAGGAGGCGTCCCTCATATGGGCAACCGGTATAGACGATAAATAAACGTAAAACACACACACGATCCAATATGTAAAATATTGGACTGTGTGAGGCGCGTTGCGCCGAAGACAGTGCGAATATTTTACATATTGGATCCATTTGAGGTTTATATCTTACTTAAAATAAACACTTATATAACAAGATATTGCTAATTAAAACTGTTAATTTAGTACATTTACGCATAGAATTTAATAAAATACTTTTGACAGAAGTCCAATATTAATAATAACGGACTGAAAGTACAAAAGTATGACGTCACGACTGTGTTTTAATAGCTAGTATGGGATATCGGAGAAGGGGGTAAGTGAGGTAAACTAAAAATAACGGGACATATGGTCCGTATCAAAAGAGAGTCAGACGAGCATGTTGTGTTCTGTGGTTTAATATGGTTTTCAAGTCATGGTCCGCGTGTACTGTAAACACTCAAATTTCATCCTGTGACAATGTGAGACATCTCTAATTTTATATTACCTCCTTTGGCAGATAAAGTCTATTTATTCCAAAATGTGAATAGGTCCTTTTAGTTAGAATCCTTTGTTTTTACTGTTGTTCCCTAACCAGATGTTGCGGTATGATAAATGTGATTTTTATCAAAATCGTGCTAATTAACTGATAACATTCTTTTACAAATAAGTACCTATTGCATATACTGTACGAGATCTGCCGAGATATAGTAATTAAATACTCATAATAAGCGATAGTGGAATAAAATTGCTGGCATGTTGTGCAAAGGAATAAACGATAAAAACAGAGGAAAACACTTAATAGGACCTATCTACTTTTAGGGAGTATTCAGGAGCAGTAACTCAGGGGCATACAAGACTGACACCTATTAATAACACCAAACATAGCTGCCCTCGTGAGTCTGTGTGACCCCCCAATAACTGTGTGACCCCGCACCTGTACCTGTAGATTAATATAGCATGCTTGACGAGATTACGCGAGATTATCATGCACAATCAATGACTTTATGTTTCAGACAATGTATTCGTCTGTACTCGGGTCATACCAGGTCACCCCGCCTTATCTTGGATGATTTCAAACAAACCTGTGAGAGGTCCCGGACCGAAATTGTCGAGATATGAATAATACCAAATTCCTTATTAGTCGAATATTCACAAAGATAAACCGATTGCTTCGTCTGTCTAGCCTGGGTTCCAGTCTGTCGATTTTTCACCAATTTACTTCTGGCAAAATAATGATATTATCGGCCCAATTAATGATCTCGGTCACAGGGATTCGGCACGTTTGGTGGTACTAGTATATATATTTAAGTACAGGGATTCTACTCTGTGGGATGTCAGATTTCGCATCGATCAGTAAAATGGCCCTATCGGAAACAATTGTGTACAAAGCTGTCCAAATATAACGCCTATCCCGAGTCTTTATATTGTTCTTCAAATAAAACACAACTTTAAGCTGCGTGCATGTATACTTTGCAAACAATTGCCACAAACATTGGCCATAGCAGATCACATTTCCATACTAGGACACGGGTTCTGTCAGCAACAAAAAAATATCTTCGACGGGAGAGTTTTAACAGTGAATAACATTATCAATACAATGTGTTTCCACTAACGGGTAGGTTTATTCGGCAAAAATGTACGTCAAAAAGAGATTTCGTAGCATTTTCGGTATGTATTATTAATCCAATTCCAAAGTCTACAACAGCTGATCCTACAGACCCCATGTCTTATAGAGGCATTTCTCTAGCTTGTACAACATACAAGATATACTGTAATATATTGAATGATAGATTGAGTTCTTGGGTTGAAGACAATGGCATTTTGGCAGATGAACAGAATGGTTTCCGTAAGAAGAGAAGCACTTCCGATCAAATTTCGTCTTTAGTTAATTTAGTTGAAACACGAAAGAAACTTAAGCAATGTACTTATGCAGCTTTCATAGACTTCCGTAAAGCTTACGATTTCATTAATCGTTCTAAATTATGGACACGATTAAATGATATAGGTATTTCTGGTAAAATGGTTCTAGCCATAAAGTCACTCTATTCATCTGTCGCCTCTTGTGTTAGAATTAACTCATTTAAAACAGACTGGTTTAATGTTCATTGTGGATTGAGACAAGGATGTGTGTTATCACCTTTGTTGTTTAATTTACACTTAACAACTCTTATAAGTGTGCATGTATAAATGGTCTCATATCTCCGTCACTATTGGCCCAATAATGATGAAATTTTCAGCAAATACAGTTGAGATATATTTCATGATAGTCCATTTATTTTATTTCATAACAAACACAAATTTAACACACATGACTAATTAATGTGATGGTGCGTAAAAAGTCAATGTTGCAAAATGATAATGTCAATGATAAAACTCAGGCCGATGAGAATTAATTATTCTAATATCGCGTATGCCCACCCTGCCTGCGGATCACAGCTTGGCAACGTCGTCGCATGGAAGGGACATAAAGTCGTACATAGTTCTGGGGTAGATTTGCCCACTCTTGCCCAATCTTCGCACGGAGCTGGGCGATGGTCTGTGGCACTGCGCCGGTCCTTCTTACGCGGC
Organism: Archivesica marissinica; assembly: GCA_014843695.1. NCBI lineage: Eukaryota > Metazoa > Mollusca > Bivalvia > Venerida > Vesicomyidae > Archivesica > Archivesica marissinica. Next base: position 28,419,127 of record CM026396.1, on the reverse strand, counting down.
GATTCAATTCATCCCATATAGTTTCTATAATGTTTAAGACTTTGGTGGTATGTCCATCACATTGATGTGGTTAGCATTCATGATGCGCCATCCTGCAGCAACCGCAATCCTCTATTGTTCCTAAACATGGGTATTACCTCAGTTTGAAGCACGTCATGTTGGTACCGGGCGGCGTTCAGATATGGCGTCCATGCGTCCCGCGCGTTTCTCCGGCCGTCTTGACAGCTGTACGTGTTCTCTGCTGACGATGTACATGTACGATGTGATTATCTTGTGCAGCTGTTGTACAACGCCCACGTGGTCTGCGAGGGAGGTTACCAACGTTACCAGTCGCTCTGTACTTAAGCACCAGCTTTCTGATGGTGTTGTGGTGTACACCCATGCGTCGCGCAACCTGCAAATGATACGGATAACATGAAATTAGTAATTAAAATATATAGGTCTGGAGTTCGAGCCCCGCTGGAGCCGTTACGATTGTGTCCTTAGGCAAGGCATTTAAATTCCACGTTGCCTCTTCTCTCCCTCGTGGCGATGGATTCCATCAGGAATGAGGTCTCGAGAGTGATTTATATAAGTTGAAAGAACTTGTTTCGCAATCGAGCTAAAATAAATTTGTATAAAATAAAAAAAATTAAAATATATAATTTATTTTTTATGGATATTTTCGATAAAAAACTGAATGTTAGTGACTTTCAATTTTTATAACACAAAGAAACTTAATTAATTAGTGACATTGAATTAACTTTGAGACGTACCTCTGTTTTGTGTATACCGGCGTTGATGAAGCCGACGGCTATTCCTCGTTCAGCTATAGTCAGCCTGCCCATGTCATGTTTTTCTGATGTGTGGATAGTAATCAAGTCCACAACGACCAAATGCAGTTTTATGTTGTGCCAGCGCACCATTTCCTCGTGCATTGTGTTGATTTTGACGTTGCGTGGTTTAACGCGCCGTATCGATTAAACTGAACACATGGAGCACGGGATAATACTCGAAATGTAGTCAATAGCCAGTACTCAAAATTTCGTGCAAAAATATTGATAAATAAAAATGTTATACGGAAATCAAAGATGCACACTTATAAGAGTTGTCAAGTGTATATATCAATGACCTAGCTGTATATCTTAAGTCCTTTGATATTGGTATTAATATAGATAATGAAAAGGTTTGCATACTCCTATATGCTGATGACATTGTTTTACTAGCTAAAGATGAATATGACTTACAAATTTTGCTAAATGCTCTGAACGATTGGTGTTGTCTTAAGGACATGTCAATTAATGCCGATAAGAGTAAGATAGTGCATTTCCGTCCAGATAGCCGGGCGAGGTGTGAGCATATATTTAAATGTGGAAATGAACAGTTATCCGTTGTTGACAGATATACATACCTCGGTGTTGTTCTTCAGGAACACCTAGATTTTAATGTTACAGCTAAGATGGTTGCTCAGAGTGCAAGTCGTGCGTTAGGATTATTGATAGCTAAATGTAAAATTTCGGGAGGGGTACCGTATAATGTATTCACCAAGCTATACGACACTGTTGTTTGGCCTGTAATTGCTTATGGTGCCTCAATATGGGGGTATAAATCCTTTCCTTGTATAAATGCTGTCCAAAACCGTGCTATGCGGTTTTATCTTGGTGTCGGCAAGTATACACCCAATGCAGCCGTTTCCGGTGAAATGGGTTGGCAACCTCCCATTGTCCGTCAATGGAAAACAGTTTCTACGTTTTGGGTACGAATTTCCAATACAAATAACTCGAGATTGAACAAACGAATTGCACTTTGGGCAAACGAGAAATCTGCTTCCTGTAAAAACTGGTTCTATTTTGTTAAGAAACATTTTACGGATATTGATTTTGCAGAATTTTGTAACTTATATGCTCCAATTTCTAAGCCTCATTGTGTCGAATGTGTGGGAAAATTTGGTATGAACAAATATATAACAGATTGGTATGCCTCTATAAATAGCATTCATGGTACTACTGGACGAGGTCGTAACAAATTAAGAACGTATTGTAAGTTTAAGCATGTATTTGAACCTGAGGAATATTGTAAAATGATTTTACCTACACGACACAGGTCGGCATTTAGTAAATTTAGATGCGGTGTTGCACCAATCCGTATAGAAACCGGAAGGTATGAGAATTTAAGATTAGACGATCGTAAATGTCCCTTTTGTAATGTGATAGAAGATGAACATCACGTTTTATTGGAATGTGCCATATATAATGATCTAAGAACTTTACTATTGCAGAAGGCAATATTAGCTGACCATAATTTCTGTAATATGACAAAACGTGATCAATTTCTATTTCTATTCAGTAATCAATCAGTGATAAGACTTTGTGCCAAAACCTGTTTTAATATACTACAGCGTCGTTACTTTTACCTTTGTAAATAATGCCCTTTTTTGTGTTAATTACTATATATCTATGATTTTTACAGACTACAAGAAGCAACTGCTAATTAGGTCATTCTCGATCTGATCCTGGGTGATAACTGATTTTGTAAAATATTTCTTAAAAGCGCACTAGTGCTTGTTTTTCGATTTAGTGTTTTATACCATTTTGTTTTATTTCGTATTTAAATATAAATTAGCAACTGTTTCTTGGCTTTAGAATGTAAATAAGCATTAACTAATAGTAGTGTGGGATTTTATAATGTGATATGTTTTGTTGCAATATGTCTCTTATAATTCTATTCAGAATGGCTATGTACTTTTAATCTGATTATTTATATTTGTGTTTGTATTACATGTATGTACATAGATGAGACTTTAATAAAGATTAAAACCTGCATGCAGCTTAAAGTTGTGTTTTATTTGAAGAACAATATAAAGACTCGGGATAGGCGTTATATTTGGACAGCTTTGTACAAAATTGTTTCAGATAGGACCATTTTACTGATCGATGCGAAATCTGACATCCCACAGAGTAAATCCCTGTACTTAAATATATATACTAGTACCCCCAAACGTGCCGAATCCCTGTGATCTCGGTATTAAAATATATTTATATGACTGACCAGGCAAAATGTATCAACGCCTGTTCCCTGGCTATGTATCGGTGTTAAAATATATGTATTGACTCACCAGGCAAAATATATCAACGCCTGTTCCCAGACTATCGTCTGTCCAAAAGTATATTAAAAAAACCCAACGGTTTTAAACTACCGTGAACATAAAATTACAAAATTGTGTGTATATTCTATTTCATGATGACAAAGATCTAGAGGGCAATGTGGGCGAAATTGTCGCCCTAGGGACCCTGACTTTGCCCTCTGGGGGCCCCACTTCTCCCTAAAAAACACTGGCCCATTATAAAGCACTCTCACTTCTCCCAAAAATTCTGACCTACAATGAACCCTGTTTATATTCAAATTACTTTTTACTTATTTCTCATCCATAAGTCGACCTAGTGCTTTCATCACATTTCTGGGATGGTCGACTTATGGTCAGGGATATACAGTACGGATTTATTTGGGAACAAATATTCACAAAAGGGTTGTAATGTACAGATATATAGAGAACTTGTATAGTAGAGGATCGAACCCGGGTTGCATTGGTGAGAAGCGAGTGCGCTAACACACAAAACTGATAAACAAGCTTCATAAATTATTGTTGTGCATCAGTGTATGGAATAAAGTCAACCAAATATCTGAAATTTAAAAATCTCAAAAATCCACTGTCATATCGACTGTAGTCCACAACAAACCCTTGACTTATGGAAGTATCCAGCTTTAACCCATTTGATTCTGGATACCGTACAAACAGTATATGCAAAGAACATAAAGCCAGATCAGCCGCCACAGAACCTGATCAGGCTCTATGCTGTTTGCAATTCAGATGATCTTGCTAAAACGCTTGGCTATGTAGCAAACAACATCGATCCTGATCAGCATGCAGGGTCACGCTGCGGGTGATCTGGATCTATGTTTGCAAAAGCCTTTAAATGTATCCAGAATGAAATGGGTTAATTCAGCATTTTCAAGGCACAATTTGACCCTCGACTTATGGCTGAGATCGACTTATGGCTGAGATCGACTTATGGCCGAGATCAACTTATGGTCGAGATCGACTTATGGCCGATATCGACTTATGGCTGAGATCGACTTATGGTCGAGATCGACTTATGGCTGAGATCGACTTATGGCCGAGATCGACTTATGGCTGAGATCGACTTATGGTCGGTAATAACATTGTAATTGGTGGTAAAGCTAGTACTAGGATAAATTATATTGCCACTTGAATAAGAAAAACCTTTATGAATTTAAATGTATCAGATCTGTTACTATGGTCCCACAGATGTTTAGCATATATTCACTAACGAGTCAGTATACCACAGAGGTCAAGTTACACTTATAAGTGACCAAAGGTCAAATGATCCAATCTGTTGCAGCATAATTATCTAGTACACCACATAGACTAATGATGCATGCCACAAGTAGAGCTCTCCTACATTAGCAAGGTACTTTAACTCTTTGCATGCTGGGTAAAATAAAGGCTATAAATAGTTCAAATTATTTTAGTAGATGACAATTCATTAATGTGATTTTCTTATTTGTACCTGAGTTTAGTCACCAAAGTTCATGTCCTAGTATGGAAATGTGACCTGCTATGGCCAATGTCTGTGGCAATTGTGTGCAAAGTATACATGCACGCAACTTAAAGTTGTGTTTTATTTGAAGAACAATATAAAGACTCGGGATAGGCGTTATATTTGGACAGCTTTGTACACAATTGTTTCAGATAGGGCCATTTTACTGATCGATGGGATGTCAGAAACTTTTACTTCCTTACTCTTATTACAGTACTCTGTATCGTCATTCACTTCCGTCTATGTTAATTATTTAGTTATTATATGTTATGTTATATTTCGGGTTTTACGCCTGCACTTTTTCATATAAATGAAACACGGTCTGAGCGGGGCTCGAACCCGTGACCATCAGTGATGATAGGTTACAGTGGTATACAAGTCAGCTACCTTAACCACTCGACCACGGAGGCGGAGTAATTATTTAGTTTATACAAATTTATTTTAGCTCGATTGCGAAAACAAGTTATTTCAACTTATATTAATCACTCTCGAGACCTCATTCCTGATGGAATCCACCGCCACGAGGGAGAGAGAAGAGGCAACGTGGAATTTAAATGCCTTGCCTAAGGGCACAATCGTAACTGCTCCAGCGAGGCTCGAACTCCGGACCTTTCGCACCTGAAGTGAACGCGCATCCACTGCGCTATCACGACTTCCACTATGCTAATTATTTGGATATTCTCGTGATTTATTTTCGTTCTCCGTAAATTTTGTTTGTTTATTTACCATATAACTCATGTCGCAGCTTCTCATCCTTAGTTTAGTTTAATCATATTTTATTTGCTATTCGACATTTGTATTACATAAATAATCATGACAAAGCAAAGAAAAAGCAAAATGTGTTGGGGTATAACAACATTTCTAAACTGCCCTCCCCAAGAAGAATAGTTGAATACTTGGCAAACATGTTAGTAGTAAAGTCGTCTCTATGCTTGTAAACAAACGGGCGCCATTTTGAATACGATTTATAGTAACTCATTTGCATATAAGGTAATATAAAGTAGGTCACGCGCGTGCGCGTTTATTTTTAGTATAGAGCCTATTGATGACGTATCGCGCAACTACCGAGTTCTGTGTACGAAGGTGTATGTCCATATCGGACGATCTAGTAACAAGTCTCTACGCGGCGTCCATTTTGGATGACCTCACGATTAAGTTATGTCTGGGCTTATCGGATAATGTACATCTTATAATTCCGTTTCGCGCATAATGCGATATATGTACGTTAAATGAACAGTACATATCCGGAGCGTTAACATCGTCGCATAAAAATGTTCTTCGAAGACACTAGAGTACGTCAGAATAATCGGTACCTGGTGGCCCCGCCACGTACCCTGATGACACTCTCCACCCTACGTCTCATGCTTCCAGACAAACGACGGATCTGTTCTCAGGTCAATAACATCCATACAGAGCCGCTTCCAACTGGTCCGTACTGGGGGGGTTCCGTACCTACATTCTCCGCCCACACATGGATTCAGATCCGGGCTTACCGCTGGCCAGGGTAGAGTTGTCACTGCATTGGCCCTCATGAAATCCACTACGGTACGTGCTATGTGAGGCCTGGCGCTGTCGTCCGTGTACCGAGGTCGTGTAGCGAGTGGATGGTTGTCGCGGGACAACGACTGGCTGTAGGACGTCACGGATGTACTGAGCTCCGGTTACGTTCCCCTTGATGGTGACCAAATCCAGCTCGCAATCATGGGACAGGCATCGCCACCTCCGTACGACAGAAAGTCGCGATAGCGCAGCATTCGCTTCAGATCCGGAGTTCGAGCCCCGCTGGAGCCGTTACGAGCGTGCCCTTGGCATTTGAATTCCCTCTTCTCTCTCCCTCTCCATCAGGAACGAGGTCTCGAGAGTTGGAATAACTCGTTTCGCGATCGAGCTAAAATAAATTTGTATAAAAAAAACCGGATGAAGTTAAGCAAAGCGAACTGAACTGACGTTCTATTACGACATCGGTATACCAGGATATACTGATCGGTATAGTAACAGTAAAGTGGTGTATAAGAAAACGAAGCGACTACACTACATACCCGATTGCACCGACCAATGAGAGCTATAAATAGACACCAATGGGAACGAACCGCTCTATAAATAGCGAGCGCGTACGTTTCTATAAATAACGACTACGAACCGATCCATAAATAACGATTACGAACGCTTCTATAAATATAGACCGATTAGAACGGACTTAGGCCTCAAACTTCAACCATGCTGTCAACGGGTAAGTTTATTATATTATTCAAACTCGGCGTACGTTTTTATAGCGTAAGAAATCCTAATTATACGCTATATACAAACTTTAGCGAAAATGAATAATATATATCTTATCTCGTTACGTATAATTCCATAAAAACGCGATAAATTATTAATAATCCGTAATGTACGTTTTAGAGGGCGATGGATTCCATCAGGAATGAGATATCCAGAGCGATTAATATAACGTCGTAAGAACTTGTTTCGCGATCGAGCAAATATAATTTTGTAATCAAATAATATTATCCATCAAACATATTCGCGTATCAAGGAATATGAGACGCGGGATGGAACGATTAATATAAATGTGTAATACTCGGTGTTCAAATTATAAAACCCGTCTGATGGCTATCTCCGAATAAATCCTATCGTTTCGTATGACGCATGTTAGTTGTCTGCTCAATACATTGGAATGACTCCGATAATGCATGCGCGGTGCTACATATCTCGAAAACCCAGTGTGTCATATTTAAATATCTTTGAATACTCGGAACTTTATTCGCTATACAAAGGAATGCTAGACAAATTTATAACCATCACGAACGCAGTAGGTACACAAAACTGACACAGGTAATTATAAATATCGTATGGCAAATTGTTCCATGATTCTAAGCAAATTGAAGTAATTAATACGTTTACATACCACGGTTGTCAATGCCAGCCGTTAAAAGCTAAAGGTAAGACGGGTAATTAACAAGCAACATTTCTCTGAGCTACAACATAGCGGATTAACTGATAAGCCCAGAGTGCGTACATAACTTAATCAGGAGGTCATCCGCAGCTAATTGGTCCTAATTGATGTGGAGATATCCCAATGATGTTGAAGACAGTGCTTGCTACTGAGTTATCACAACTACGCTATCTCATAAGATAAGAACCGTCTGTGATGATTCATTAATGGACAATATTTTATTAACACCCAAACAAGATTGTCTTTAAGAACAGAACAGAACAGAACCGAACAGATTTTTTATTTTCAAGACTTGTACATAGTACATCGTCGAAAGGTATACAATATATTATGCATAGTTATTGTCATGTGATGTAAGGATGGTGCATAACAATAGTTAATAGTACAATAATATTAATATAATTTCTATCATTCTAATAAGAAAGTTAATTAGTATATTACTGATTACAATTTACGGTAAAGAGGGTGAACATATAGTATACTAAATAAGAGTTTGGTTATTCAACAACGTGTTTCTTATGGATATTGCTTCTTTAACATATTTGGACAAGTTACATATAGTTTTTTATCAGTTGACGTTACCAATTCTAAATACTTATACATCGATGGTTTAGAATGGTAATATTTATGTAAGTACTGTTTACGTATATTGCTAAAGCATGAACATATACATATAAAATTATATTCGTCTTCTATGTCTAATGTATTACAGCAGTTACAGTGTCTTTGATCTCTCGGTATTCTATTTATTGCGTATCGGCCAGTTTGGATTCTTAAAGGATGAACAGATAATCTCAATCTACTAATAAACAACCTAAGGTTTCGTGGCACAACGTCGAGGTATCTCTCATAACAGAGAGTATTTTTAAACAATCTATAATTATCAAGGACTGAACTTCTATCTAAAGTCCCAAACCATTCCTGGGTGAACGCATCAATGACTCGATGTTTGAATATATAACAAAATGCTTTCATATCAATATCACTATTATTACAAAACACATTGGGAAATCCATAGTTGTTCAGCAGAGACTTTACATTGTACACCCAGTTTTTACAACCTCTATTACAGTCATATAATCCTTGACGGTACAATATTCTGATTAAAATATTGTTCGAATCTTTAATTTTACACCAATATTTTATTATTTTAACATAGCGCGAAATATACAAAGGATAACGACCGAGTTCGCCATATACTCCGGCTGTACATGTATTTAATCTAACATTCAATATACGTTTACAGAACTTCAAATGAATTCTTTCGATTTCCTTGGATTTGGTATAGCCCCATATCTCTGCTGCGTAATTCAGTATAGATCCAACAAATGCATCAAATAACTGGCATAATATATTCGGTTTTAAATCAAACATTTTGCAATTAAATAATAGTGTGTTAAGAGCTATTAAAGCTTTACCATGCAAATGTTCTTGATTCAAAGCAAAATTGCCAGTATAATTGAATACAGTTCCCAAATAATTAAAGTCATTGACAACTTCGATGTTATGGCCATTGTAGCTCCAAACTTCATTTGGCAACAAGCCGCCTCTTTTGTGAAAAACGACAATTTTAGTTTTGGAGTTGTTAACCTTTAGCCCCCATGTATCACAATAAGTTTTCAGGAGATTTAAATGATGTTGCAATTCCTCAGGTGTTTTAGCTAATATGGCCATATCATCAGCAAATAATAGTAATATTAGGACTATATCATCAATATGTATTCCTGACGTGACATCATTTTGTAAATAAAGTTCCAAATCTTCAACAAAGAGAGAAAATAGCACAGGAGAAATTACCTCCCCTTGTCTTAATCCTATAGCATATTGGAAATAATCAGAATACGTACTACATGCTTTGACACATGATTTCACCTTTTGGTACATATCTCTAATAATACGAAGTAATTTACCTTGTATACCAATTTTATATAGCTTAAGCCATAAGGCATTTCTATATATGCTGTCAAAACATTTCATCATATCAACAAACACAACGTACAGCCTTTTGTTTTCATTAAGATATTGTTGTATTAATGACATTAAAACAAATACAGCATCAACAGTAGAACGTCCTTTACGAAAGCCGAACTGTGCGTCCGAAATAATATCGTTTTGTTCACAAAATGATTCTATCCGCTTATTAAGTATGGTAGTAAACAATTTAGATAAGCAGCTAACGAGAGTAATTCCACGATAATTATTTACGTCACTAATTTCACCTTTTTTGTGTACAGGTATAATAACACCCTCTGTCCACTTATCCGGAAAATAACCCGAATTTAATATAGAATTAAAAATGTCGCATACATGGGCAGATATAATATCGATACATTCAATACAATATTCATTCATTAAACAGTCAGTACCTAGAGCTTTACTAGCCTTTAATAATTTAACAGCAGACAAAACTTCCCCAACGATGATCGGCTGGTCTAATTCTTCGAATGAACAATTATTGTCATTAAAATTGTTTTCGGTACAAAACTCCTCAGCATCTACATTAAAACAATTGCCTATATTGTTGCTCAGATTTGCAAAATATTTTTTAAAATCATCTACAGATATGTTGGAACTAGCTTTTCGTTTGTTTTTCTTAAAATATTTCCAAAATTCTTTCGGTTTTGAAGATTTTAGCCTTTCAATATCAGCTAACTTCTTAATTTCACTCAATTTCTTTTTCTTACGTACAATGGTTTTGTAGTCGTGCTTACATTTGCAAAAGTGTATTCTACTTGTATCTGTTTTACAAATGTTATATAATCTTAATGCGTCTAAATATAACTTCTTTGCATCAACACACTCTCTGTCAAACCACTCGGCATCCTTAACAACATATTTATCTGTAAAGCTAGGTCTATAACTGCTATTACATGTTTTTTTAAACAGAGGGTCAGCAACATTTCTTATAATATCGGTAAAATCATTTATAACATTATTAATACATGATCTATCAGATATATTAATATTTTCAACTAAATTATTTAAATCGGGCAATTTCGTGATTAATCGTGCACGGAACAGGTCTTTATGTATAGGGTTCCACTTAAATATAACGTCACTTACATTTTCACACGCAGGTGAAATATTATTACAAAATAGAGCAAATCGTAACGGTGTATGGTCACTCCACTCATTGACATAATCTATTGTAAAATTACTGATCTGTGAAAAATTACATTCTTTAGTGAGTAAATAATCAATGACAGATGTTCCATTTTTTGACACAAATGTATGACAATCAGTGTTTCCAATCCGACCGTTAACAATTCTCAGTGTAGAAGATTTACAAAGATCAAGCAATTTAATACCGTGACTATTACTAACATTGTCAACGGAGGCCCGGTGCAAGGGTACATCGGGGATATAATCTGTATCGTCCGTATAACTGTTGGTTCGGTCATGTGTAATATAATCACACTTATTTCCTATTCTACTATTACAATCGCCTGTGACATATACAGATCCCAAGTTACTAAATGATATAGTATCTTCTTCTAAAATCTCGAATAGATCGACATTAACAGTATTATAGGCAGGGGAATCTTCACACCAGATATAAGTACCACATATATAGACATCGTCATTTAAATGGAAAAAGTTTCGATCAAGTTTTATCTAGATAATAGTATCAGAATAATTTTTAACAATTTCAATACCATCTTTCAGTGTGTCCTTATAATATATAATAACCCCACCGCTACAACGTCGAGCATTACGATGCTGGAATTTCCTATAAAAATTATGAGAAACATACCCGCTTAAGGAAATATCGCTACAAGAATTTGTCCATGATTCATAAAGGAAACATATATCATTGTTACATAGTAAATTTAAAAAGTCATCACTGTCTCTCTTACTACGGGTAAATCCATTAATGTTCCAGGATAGGATGTGAAGTTCACCCCCTGCGTGCTCCTAGTCTCGAACCGGTTTGTCTTTAAGACGTATCTGCAAATAATTAAAATCGCTTTCGTTTGCTAAATGTATGCGTACTTGCCGTGGGGAATTCTTGTAATCACTCAATATTATATATTATTTGTAGTCTCATAATACTTAATTAAATAATACTTAATTAAATAAAGGGAGGTAATATTCATTAATATTATTTTCAATATTTCCTAAATGCTTCTAAATTATTATTAATGTAATATCATATGATAGTAATGTAATTAAGATTAAGGCGATAAATACTCTATATATATAATAATGTCTAATATATAAAAGTGATTCGATAATATTAATCAATCCATAT
>CM026396.1:28277324-28404824 GCA_014843695.1 Archivesica marissinica | reverse complement strand
GACGAATCCGCGACTCAATTAATTGTCCGACCTCATACCGTAAGTAGTGATCCGAAAAACCGTAAGGACCGATATAAATTCGTTATATAAGCTTTATTATAGGTTCTATCTATCCGGGGGTTTCGATAATCGTACTAAACGATTATACGTTCCGCGCAAAATGGAGGATAAAAATGGCGGGAAAACACTATCTCGCTTATTAATTGTCCATTCGACTCGGGGTGTGTTGATCCATTTTTGTCCGTATCTACCTTTAATTCTAATTACGTAGCTAATGTCCGTACACAATTACCTCCCTCTACACATTCTCATTATACCGATAAAATGATTATATTTATTAATGTCATTTCGATCGTAAGATGTTGATGGCCGCGATGCTCTATTATATAATACGTATAGGTACCTAAATATCCTTACACTTTGGCATCCGATACTTAAGTCGCAAAGGACTGAGCGTGTTTATAGTTTCCGGAATAATCAGTCAGTCGTTGACGTCACCAAATCATGCCCAGACACGTATAGACCTATCCTATAAATGACCTACGTTACTATAAATAGAAAACTAGTTGGAACAGGCTATTTATATTCATCCAATCAGAACGTATTGCTATAAATAACAATGACATACGTTACTATAAATAGAAAACTAGTTAGAACCGGTATTGCTATTTTTATTTATCCAAGGAGAGCGTATTGCTATAAATAACAATTACCTACGTTACGATAAATAACTCATTTCTATGTATATGTACGTGAGCACGTGCGTATGTGTGCGCGTGCGTGGTTGTAAAGTTGCCGCTGTTTGCAGAATGCCCCGTGTGTCACCTCAAACATCCTCAATCTGAATACAATCGCTAGTACATCTAAGTTATCAACATCGCCATCATATTAAGCAGGCATATCTGTATTTAATATTCATTATAAGCGCTGACCCCAGGGGGTTAGAGCCAGTCATGAGACAATCCTAGCGTAATTTACATACATACTTGTAAAAAAAGAAACATAATTTTTGATAATGCGCCATTGGGACTATTTCTGGGTGAATTGGCAACCACCGAAAACCTCACGTCATTTACGCGTTATGTAGCCCAGTGGTAAAACGATGGACTGGTAATCCAGAACCTGCGATCCCCCGTCTGACCCTAATAAAATTAAAGGTCTTTCAGATGGGACGTTATCGTGTCTGTGCTTTACATCGTGTACGTAAAGGAACCAGAGGAGACTCTGTAATGGGTCTCTGTCTGTATCATCGCACTATCCTCCAAAATTACTAATCTCTTCAGGAAGGCGACGCTCATATGGGCAACCGCTGGCGACGATAAATAAACGTAAAGAACACAAAATTAGATATTGTATTCCCGCACACGATGTATGCATATCCTCATCCACAGTACTATATTATAATATTGCACTGCTTTTAATAGTCTGCTTTCTAAATCCTATATATAAATTTACGAAGGTCTCAAATTTATGTATGTTCACCATATCTACATACATTACTACAAGATATACTCACACTATCTCACAATATCTACATACATTGCTACAAGATATACACACTGTCTCACCATATATACATTACTACAATATATACACACTATCTCACCATATCTACATATATTACAACAATATAAATCCACTATCTCACCATATCTACATACATTACTAATAGATATATACACTATCTCACCATATCTACGTATATTACAACAATATATATCCACTATCTCACCATATCTACATACATTTCTACAAGATATACACACTATCTCACCATATATACGTACATTGCTACTAAATATACACACTATCTCACCAAATCTACATTCATTACTACGAGATCTAAACACTATTTCACCATATATACATTCATTACTACAAGATCTACACACTATATCACCATATCTACATACATTACTACAAGATATATCCACTATCTCACCATATTTACGTACATTACTACAAGATATACACAGTATCTCACCATATCTACATACATTACTACAAGAAATTATTCACTATCTCACCATAACTACATTCATTACTACAAGATATACGCACTATCCACCATATCTACATACATTACTACAATAACTACACACTGTCTCACCATATATACATACATTACTACAAGATATACACACACTATATATATATATATAAATTACTACAAGATACACACACTATCTCACCATATCTACATACATTACTACAATAACTACACACTGTCTCACCATATCTACGTATATTACTACAAGATATACACACTATCTCACCATATCTACGTACATTACTACAAGATATACACACTATCTCACCATATCTACGTATATTACACCAATATAAATCCCTATCTCACCATATCTACGTACATTACTAATATATATATATATATATATATATATATATTATATACATACACTATCACAATATCTACATTCATTACTACAGATCTACAACTATTTCACCATATATAATTCATACTACAGATCTACACCACTATATCACCATATCTACATACATTACTACAAGATATATCCACTATCTCACCATATGTACATACATACTACAAGATATACACAGTATGTCACCATATATACATTCATTACTACAAGATATACACACTATATCACCATATCTACGTACATTACTACAAGATATACACACTATCTCACCATATATACATACATTACTACAAGATATACACACTATCTCACCATATCTACATACATTACTACAATATATACAAACTATCTCACCATATCTACATACATTACTACAAGATATACGCACTATCGCACCATATCTACATACATTACTACAATAACTACACACTGTCTCACCATATCTACATACATTACTACAAGAAATTATTCACTATCTAAACATATTTACGTACATTGCTACAAGATATATACACTATCGCACCATATCTACATACATTACTACAAGATATACGCACTATCGCACCATATCTACATACATTACTACAATAACTACACACTGTCTCACCATATCTACATACATTACTACAAGAAATTATTCACTATCTAAACATATTTACGTACATTGCTACAAGATATATACACTATCGCACCATATCTACATATATTACTACAAGATATACACACTATCGCACCATATCTACGTATAGTACACCAATATAAATCCACTATCTCACCATATATACGTACATTACTAATATATATATATATATATATAATTATATATTATATATTATATATATATATATATATATATAATCACAATATCTACATTCATTACTACGAGATCTACAAACTATTTCACCATATATACATTCATTACTACAAGATCTACACACTATATCACCATATCTACATACATTACTACAAGATATACTCACACTATCTCACAGTATCTACATACATTGCTACAAGATATACACACTGTCCCACCATATATACATACATTACTACAATATATACACACTATCTCACCATATCTACATATATTACAACAATATAAATCCACTATCTCACCATATCTACATACATTACTAATAGATATATACACTATCTCACCATATCTACATACATTACTAATAGATATATCCACTATCTCACCATATCTACATACATTTCTACAAGATATACACACTATCTCACCATATATACGTACATTGCTACTAAATATACACACTATCTCACCAAATCTACATTCATTACTACGAGATCTACACACTATTTCACCATATATACATTCATTACTACAAGATCTACACACTATATCACCATATCTACATACATTACTACAAGATATATCCACTATCTCACCATATTTACGTACATTACTATAAGATATACACAGTATCTCACCATATCTACATACATTACTACAAGAAATTATTCACTATCTCACCATAACTACATTCATTACTACAAGATATACGCACTATCGCACCATATCTACATACATTACTACAATAACTACACACTGTCTCACCATATCTACATACATTACTACAAGATATACACACTATATATATATATATATATACATAAATTACTACAAGATACACACACTATCTCACCATATCTACATATATTACTACAATAACTACACACTGTCTCACCATATCTACGTATATTACTACAAGATATACACACTATCTCACCATATCTACGTACATTACTAATATATATCTATATATATATATATATATAATATATATATATCACAATATCTACATTCATTACTACGAGATCTACAAACTATTTCACCATATATACATTCATTACTACAAGATATACACACTATATCACCATATCTACATTCATTACTACAAGATATACACACTATATCACCATATCTACGTACATTACTACAAGATATACACACTATCTCACCATATATACGTACATTACTACAAGATATACACACTATCTCACTATATATACATACATTACTACAAGATATACACACTATCGCACCATATCTACGTACATTACTACCATATATACACAGTATCTCACCATATCTACGTACATTACTACAATATATATACACTATCACACCATATCTACTTACATTACTACAATATCTACAAACTAGCTCACCATATCTACATACATGTCTACAAGATATACACACTATCTCACCATATATACGTACATTGCTACTAAATATACACACTATCTCACCAAATCTACATTCATTACTACGAGATCTACACACTATTTCACCATATATACATTCATTACTACAAGATCTACACACTATATCACCATATCTACATACATTACTACAAGATATATCCACTATCTCACCATATTTACGTACATTACTACAAGATATACACAGTATCTCACCATATCTACATACATTACTACAAGAAATTATTCACTATCTCACCATAACTACATTCATTACTACAAGATATACGCACTATCGCACCATATCTACATACATTACTACAATAACTACACACTGTCTCACCATATCTACATACATTACTACAAGATATACATATTATATACTATATAATATATAGATATATATATATATATATATATAATATATTATATATATATATATATATATATATACATACATTACTACAAGATAAACCCACTATCCCACCATATCTACATACATTACTACAATAAATACACACTATCTCACCATATCTACGTATATTACTACAAGATATACACACTATCTCACCATATCTACGTACATTACTACAAGATATACAAACTATCTCACCATATCTACGTATATTACACCAATATAAATCCACTATCTCACCATATCTACGTACATTACTAATATATATATATATATATATAATATATATATATATATATAATATAATATATATACACTCTATCACAATATCTACATTCATTACTACGAGATCTACACACTATTTCACCATATATACATTCATTACTACAAGATCTACACACTATATCACCATATCTACATACATTACTACAAGATATATCCACTATCTCACCATATGTACATACATTACTACAAGATATACACAGTATGTCACCATATATACATTCATTACTACAAGATATACACACTATATCACCATATCTACGTACATTACTACAAGATATACACACTATCTCACCATATATACGTACATTACTACAAGATATACACACTATCTCACTATATATACATACATTACTACACGATATACACACTATCTCACCATATCTACTTACATTACTACAATATCGACAAACTATCTCACCATATCTACGTACATTACTACAAGATATACGCACAATCGCACCATATCTACATACATTACTACAATAACTACACACTGTCTCACCATATCTACATACATTACTACAAGAAATTATTCACTATCTCAACATATTTACGTACATTGCTACAAGATATATACACTATCGCACCATATATACATTCATTACTACAAGATATACACACTATATCACCATATCTACATATATTACTACAAGATATACACACTATCGCACCATAACTACGTACATTACTACCATATATACACAGTATCTCACCATATCTACGTACATTACTACAAGATATATACACTATCGCACCATATCTACTTACATTACTACAATATCTACAAACTATCTCACCATATCTACATACATTACTACAAGATATACACACCATATCACCATATCTACATACATTACTATAAGATATACACACTATCTCACCATATCTATATATAGTACTACAATATATATCCACTATCTCACCATATCTACATACATTACTAAAATATATATATACACTATCTCACCATATATACGTACATTGCTACTAAATATACACACTATCTCACCAACTCTACGTACATTACTACAAGATATATCCACTATCTCACAATATTTACATACATTACTACAAGATATACACAGTATCTCACCATATCTACATACATTACTACAAGAAATTATTCACCATCTCACCATATATACATTCATTACTACATGATCTACACACTATATCACCATATCTACATACATTAGTACAAGATATACACAGTATCTCACCATATATACATACATTACTACAAGAAATTATTCACTATCTCACCATATATACATTCATTACTACAAGATCTACACAGTATCCCACCATATCTACAAACATTGCTACAAAATATACACACTATCGCACCATATCTACATACATTAATAACATATATACACACTATCTCAACATATCGACGTACATTACTACAAGATATATACACTATCGCACCATATCTACTTACATTACTACAATATCTACAAACTATCTCATCATATCTACGTACATTACTACCATATATACACACTATCTCACCATATCTACCTTCATTACTATAAGATATACACACTATCTCACCATATCTACAAACATTGCTACAAAATATAAACACTATCTCACCATATCTACATACATTACTACAAGATATACACACTATCTCACCATATCTACAAACATTGCTACAAAATATAAACACTATCTCACCATATCTACATACATTACTATAAGATATACACACTATCTCACCATATCTACATACATTACTACAAGATATACACACTATATCACCATATCTATATATAGTACTACAATATATATCCACTATCTCACCATATCTACATACATTACTAAAATATATATATACACTATCTCACCATATCTACACCCATTACTACGTGATATACTCACTATTTCACCATATATACATTCATTACCACAATATATACACACTATATCACCATATCTACATATATTACTACAAGATATACACACTATCGCACCATATCTGCATACATTACTATAAGATATACACACTATCTCACCATACCTACATATATTACTACAAGATATACACACTATCGCACCATATCTGCATACATTACTATAAGATATACACACTATCTCACCATACCTACATATATTACAACAATATAAATCCACTATCTCACCATATCTACATACATTACTACAATAACTACACACTGTCTCACCATATCTACGTGCATTACTACAAGATATACACACTATCTCACCATATCTACGTACATTACTACAAGATATACACACTATCTCACTATATCTACATATATTATACCAATATAAATCCAGTATCTCACCATATCTACATACATTACTAATAGATATATACACTATCTCACTATATCTACATTCATTACTACGAAATTTACACACTATTTCACCATATATACATTCATTACTACAAGATCTACACACTATATCACCATATCTACGTACATTCCTACAAGGTATATCCACTATCTCACCATATTTACGTACATTACTACAAGATATACACAGTATCTCACCATATCTACGTACATTACTACAAGATATACACACTATCGCACCATATCTACATACATTACTACAATAACTACACACTGTCTCACCATATCTACATACATTACTACAAGATATACACACTATCGCACCATATCTACATACATTACTACAATAACTACACACTATCTCACCATATCTACGTACATTACTACAAGATATACACACTATCTCACCATATCTACGTACATTACTACAAGATATACACACTATCTCACCATATATACATACATTACTACAAGATATACACACTATCTCACCATATTTACATACATTACTACAATATATACACACTATATCACCATATCTACATATATTACAACAATATATATCCACTATCTCACCATATCTACATACATTTCTACAAGATATACACACTATCTCCCCATATATACGTACATTGCTACTAAATATACACACTATCTCACCAAATCTACATACATTACTACAAGATATATCCACTATCTCACAATATTTACGTACATTACTACAAGATATACACAGTATCTCACTATATCTACATACATTACTACAAGAAATTATTCACTATCTCACCATATATACATTCATTACTACAAGATCTACACACTATCGCACCATATATACGTTCATTACTACAAGATATACACACTATATCACCATATCTACATATATTACTACAAGATATACACACTATCGCACCATATCTACATACATCCCGCATCTTCCAACACAAAACATGGACCTTACCATAGCATTAGGTCGTCAGAACATGTATTACACCGTAGCGTTTCAGTTTTTGTATCTAACGTTTCAATTTTTTGACAGTAGCGTTTCAGTTTCTGACACGAGCGTTTCAGTTTCTGACACAAGCATTTCAGTTTCTGACACAAGCGTTTCAGTTTTTGACACAAGCGTTTCAGTTTTTGTCATTAGCGTTTCAGTTTTTACCCGTTAACACGTAATTCTCCATAGAGTCCGTTTCAGTTTCTGAAACAAGCGTTTCAGTTTCTGACACAAGCGTTTCAGTTTCTGACACAAGCGTTTCAGTTTCTGACACATGCGTTTCAGTTTTTGTCATTGTTATTTCAGTTTTTGTCACCGTCGTTTCGATATGCGACGCTACAATCGCATTTTTGTGTCGTTAATCTGATAAAAAAAAATTGATGTGCCCCTTTAAAACAATTTTTATATCCACTATCTCACCATATTTACATACATTACTACAAGATATACACAGTATCTCACCATATCTACGTACATTACTACAAGATATACACACTATCGCACCATATCTACGTACATTACTACAATAACTACACACTGTCTCACCATATCTACGTACATTACTACAAGATCTACACACTATATCACCATATCTACATACATTACTACAAGATATATCCACTATCTCACCATATTTACGTACATTACTACAAAATATACACAGTATCGCACTATATATACGTACATTACTACAAGACACACTGTCTCACCATATCTACGTACATTACTACACGATATACGCACTATATCACCATATCTACGTATATTACAACAATATATATCCACTATCTCACCATATATACGTACATTTCTACAAGATGTACACACTATCTCACCATATATACGTACATTGCTACTAAATATACGCACTGTCTCACCATATCTACGTACATTACTAATATATATATACACTATATCACCATATCTACGTATATTACAACAATATATGTCCACTATCTCACCATATCTACGTACATTTCTACAAGATATACACACTATCTCACCATATATACATACATTGCTACTAAATATACACACTATCTCACCATATCTACGTACATTACTACAAGATATACACACTATCTCACCATATATACGTATATTACACCAATATAAATCCACTATCTCACCATATATACATACATTACTAATAGATATATACACTATCTCACTATATCTACGTTCATTACTACAAGATCTACACACTATATCACCATATCTACGTACATTCCTACAAGATATATCCACTATCTCACCATCTTTACATACATCCCGCATCTTCCAACACAAAACATGAACCTTACCATAGCATTAGGTCGTCAGAACATGTATTACACCGTAGCGTTTCAGTTTTTGTATCTAACGTTTCAATTTTTTGACAGTAGCGTTTCAGTTTCTGACACGAGCGTTTCAGTTTCTGACACAAGCGTTTCAGTTTTTGACACTAGCGTTTCAGTTTCTGACACGAGCGTTTCAGTTTCTGTCATTAGCGTTTCAGTTTTTACCCGTTAACACGTAATTATCCATAGAGTCCGTTTCAGTTTTTGACACTAGCGTTTCAGTTTCTGACACAAGAGTTTCAGTTTCTGACACAAGCGTTTCAGTTTCTGACACATGCGTTTCAGTTTTTGTCATTGTTATTTCAGTTTTTGTCTCCGTCGTTTCGATATGCGACGCTACAATCGCATTTTTGTGTCGTTAATCTGATAAAAAAAAATGCATGTGTCCCTTTAAAACAATTTTTTTATGCCATTGTCCCTTTAATGCAAAATCTTCAAACATCAAAATCTGGAAAAGTATACGTAGTACATATAAAAGTTTATATTTTCTTAATCGAAATAATGAGAGCTATACTTTGGTAATTAGTTCGTGTAGATCCGTAAATGTTTGAATTTTTTTTATTTGTTATACCTCTATGTAGAATAATAAAGTATATATGTTTGAGTGTTCTGGTGGGGATGTTGTATCGCGTATTTTTCAGCGTTATGGTGATGGGGTTGTATCGCGTATGGTTCAGCGCGTTGGTGGTGGTTTAGATATGTTCTTATCAACTGGTGCGTATAATGATTCACTATATAATGTCTTCGTATCTAGTCTTCAAAAACAATATTGAAATACCATACCATCATTTTGTGCGTTTTTTAACTTATTACGCATCGTCTTATAAACTGTAGGATAGTTGATCGTGTTTTGGTCATAGTTTACTAACATTACCCCGCAATCGTGGTATTGTTAAAGTTCAGAAAATACGTAATACGTTGTATTCCGATATACTTTTATTTACATAAATCAAATTTATAATCAATTATAACGGAAAAACAACAATGACACATTGAAATGACACGAAAGTTTCTAACAATACATATTCATAATTTGGTAACAATGGCAAATATTGAAACGATAACAGTTACCATTGAAATGATATAACATAACGATATTATGAGAACATTGTAAAGGGAGGTAATTGTGTACAGACTTTAGCTATGTCACCTCTTCCTAGTAATAAACGATGACGTTTACTATAAATAGCCGACATCTCCTATGAAACCGTATGTAACGCGCAAAGTAAACATTATGTTCGTATCTTTAGCGACCTAAGAAGGGAACGGTAGCGTCTAAAGTAATCAGAATCTCGGTATAATACGGACATTTGGACGTCCACAATCTATAATTTGTATACAATATATATAATATTCCTACAAATACAACAAAGGTGCGCGTAAATTTACATTTTTATTATATGTACATTATTTTATAACGCAGTGGCATACAATGGTTCTACATATATTTCTAATATTTCGATAAGTCTATCCGCGCCCTCCTCGGCTTCTCTCCTCAACTGTCTATATCTAAACCACCATTCCAAGTCATTAATTAAAGACATTGTCACGCACACGAGTCCAAACATGTCTAACGTCTAACAAACAAATTAGCTCCAGTAACGCTGTTTGGTCCGAATGATGAAGTTTTGTTAGTTTGCTGTCCATCTAACGCAAACACTCCATGGCCTCGTGAGGGAGCCTGTGTACCGAAACTAAATCCAGTATTGTGTCCAAATGTAACTGGTGCGTTCTTACTGGCCGGGATAAATCCGGGAGCGAACGAGCCGGTATCTCCATTTTTGTAGCCAGTCATTTTCAAGTATATACACGCCGGAGACCATTTTTCGTGTTCTTCCCACGGCTGATCCGAGGGCTCCCACGACATCACCTTCACACCGCAAGAGAAACAGGTAACTTTATCGGCGCTTCCGGTATAATAGAAGCCCGCTTTAGCCAAAGACATTTTATTCGGTTCGATCTGTTTCGACCAGTGTTCAAAACTCTGTAGTCGATCTTCGTAAAACATCATCTCAGACACTCTGATTGAATCGCTATGATCGATAATGTTTATGTTGATGGTTAGCCACTGACTTCGGAAGTGCGGTGTTATCGAAAAACGGCCCAATTATATACAACTTCAACGTTTGCGATTGGTGATTATTTTTAGAACTTGTAGCCCATTGGTTGCTATTTTTACGAGTTCATACCATTTTAGAGCGTTATTTACCAGTTTACAAAGTCATTCGGGTTACATTCCGGACACTGCGCCGCTCCTAATTGGTTCATGTGATCGCTCCTTAGGGCGCACGGTACCACAGCGTCCAATTCGGGTAACGTCTTTCCAATCTCGGGTAAAAGTTCCTTCAATCGTTTATATTCAAAGGGCCTTAAACATAGCCCCTTTTTTGTAGGCACCACCTCCGTCTCGGGCTTCCAGTACTGTCTGATATCCACGCACACGTTCCCCTCCTGCACGGTAAGGTTTACGTTTCCGCCCAAATGCGTTTCAAACGCTTCTCTGTTCTCTAAGACCTTGTCCACAAACTCTATCTGATCAACCAAGTTCTTCCATCGCATCAAGGCTAAACTAATGGCCTTTTTCGTCGGTTTGTCGTCTCGCCATTCTCGTAAGTCGACTCTAAGCTCCCCTTTCCATTCGTTCACCCTTACGTAACGACCGTTGCCAAGGCTTAGTTCGCATCTAGTCATGTTGGTTGTTCGAGCGTAGAAACTCTAATGACGCTAATAAAGTTACTCCGTCTTTTATAGATTTAAGTCCGTTCTAATCGGTCTATATTTATAGAAGCGTTCGTAATCGTTATTTATGGATCGGTTCGTAGTCGTTATTTATAGAAACGTACGCGCTCGCTATTTATAGAGCGGTTCGTTCCCATTGGTGTCTATTTATAGCTCTCATTGGTCGGTGCAATCGGGTATGTAGTGTAGTGTAGTCGCTTCGTTTTCTTATACACCACTTTCACTCTGTTACTGTACCGATCAGTATATCCCTGTATACCGATGTCGTAAAAGAACGTCAGTTCAGTTCGCTTTGCTTAACTTCATCCGGTTTTTTTATACACATTTATTTTAGCTCGATCGCGAAACGAGTTATTCCAACCCTCGAGACCTCGTTCCTGATGGAGAGGGAGAGAGAAGAGGGAATTCAAATGCCAAGGGCACACTCGTAACGGCTCCAGCGGGGCTCGAACACCGGACCTGAAGCGAATGCTGCGCTATCGCGACTTTCTGTCGTACGGAGGTGGCGATGCCTGTCCCATGATTGCGAGCTGGATTTGGTCACCATCAAGGGGAACGTAACCGGAGCTCAGTACATCCGTGACGTCCTACAGCCAGTCGTTGTCCCGCGACAACCATCCACTCGCTACACGACCTCGGTACACGGACGACAGCGCCAGGCCTCACATAGCACGTACCGTAGTGGATTTCATGAGGGCCAATGCAGTGACAACTCTACCCTGGCCAGCGGTAAGCCCGGATCTGAATCCATGTGTGGGCGGAGAATGTAGGTACGGAACCCCCCCCCCCAGTACGGACCAGTTGGAAGCGGCTCTGTATGGATGTTATTGACCCGAGAACAGATCCGTCGTTTGTCTGGAAGCATGAGACGTAGGGTGGAGAGTGTCATCAGGGTACGTGGCGGGGCCACCAGGTACCGATTATTCTGACGTACTCTAGTGTCTTCGAAGAACATTTTTATGCGACGATGTTAACGCTCCGGATATGTAATGTTCATTTAACGTACATATATCGCATTATGCGCGAAACGGAATTATAAGATGTACATTATCCGATAAGCCCAGACATAACTTAACCGTGAGGTCATCCAAAATGGACGCCGCGTAGAGACTTGTTACTAGATCGTCCGATATGGACATACGCCTTCGTACACAGAACTCGGTAGTTGCGCGATACGTCATCAATAGGCTCTATACTAAAAATAAACCTTATATGCAAATGAGTTACTATAAATCGTATTCAAAATGGCGCCCGTTTGTTTACAAGCAAAGAGACGACTTTACTACTAACATGTTTGCCAAGTATTCAACTATTCTTCTTGGGGAGGGCAGTTTAGAAATGTTGTTATACCCCAACACATTTTGCTTTTTCTTTGCTTTGTCATGATTATGTATGTAATACAAATGTCGAATAGCAAATAAAATATGATTAAACTAAACTACGGATGAGAAGCTGTGACATGAGTTATTTATTATTATTATTAAACTGAAGATAAAACAGATTATTTTATATAGGATACAAGACAATATTATTGTCAAATACCTGCTATAGACAGTCAATCCTGGTAAATGTCCGGAGTTCGAGCCCCGCTGGAGCCGTTACGATTGTGCCCTTAGGTAGGGCATTTAAGTTCCACGCTACCTCTTCTCTTTCCCTCGTGGCGATGGATTCCATCAGGAATGAGGTCTCGAGAGTGATTAATATAAGTTGTAAGAACTTGTTTCGCAATCGACCTAAAAATAAATTTGTATAAATATGGTCATTCGTGTGGGAAGAAACCAGAGTACCAGGAGAAAACCCACCTGTCCGATCTGGCGACCACCGTACCATCTCACATACTTCCCGGTCCGAGGATCTACCCCGGGTTGCATTGGTGAGAAGTGAGCGCGCTAACTACTGCGCTAATCGGACAATGGCCAGGTTAATCGACTTTAAATCACTCGCTCCTGGGGATGTCAAATTATTTCCAAGTGAGGAAGCTATCGAACTGGCATATGGAAGATTGGTGGTTCAACCCGGGTTTCCGTCCGTGCCTGTTCAGAGGGACATCCGTAGTCTTCCTCCACCGGAGAGTCGCCGTATGACCTAAGCTGTTTGCGTGACATTAACCCTTTCCCCCATACATTGACAATGTAGTAGCCAAACCAATGCTCATAATAAAGGCCAGAATCTCATGTACTCCCAGTAATATCTATGGAGGTGGGATAGATATGGCGACTACTTATCCACTGCATGATAGCTAAATGGCTGTCGTTTGTATGGATATATAATAGTATATTAACCTAAATCTCTATGAAATCCCAGTAATATCTATGGTGGTGGGATAGATATGGCGACTACTTATCCACTGCTTGATAGCTAAATGGCTGTCGTTTGTATGGAGATATTGTAGTATATTAACATAAATCTCTATGACGTCCCAGTAATATCTATGGAGGTGGGATAGATATGGCGACTACTTATCCACTGCATGATAGCTAAATGGCTGTCATTTGTATGGAGATATTGTAGTATATTAACCTGAATCTCTATGAAATCCCAGTAATATCTATGGTGGTGGGATAGATATGGCGACTACTTATCCACTGCTTGATAGCTAAATGGCTGTCGTTTGTATGGAGATATTGCAGTATATTAACCTAAATCTCTATGAAGTCCCAGTAATATCTATGGAGGTGGGATAGATATGGCTACTACTTATCCACTGCATGATAGCTAAATGGCTGTCGTTTGTATGGAGATATAATAGTATGTTAACCTAAATCTCTATGAAGGAAAGGGTAAACCAAACGACAAACAAACAAACTAAATCTTTATTGTGTTTTATTATCTGGTACAGCTAATATATGTGTATAACATGTGTATAATTATAATACATTAAACTACATATATTTAACAAATTCAAAGTAAAGATTTGAGTAAGCTTGAAATATCAAAATTACGCTGGTCATAAATGCAGACGATATCACATGATGCTGATACAAAAGTAATAAAGTGGTCCTCATTCTACACACTCACCCCTATCCACCCCTCTCCATGCATGGTCACCCCTATCCCCCCCTCTCCACGCATGGTCACCCCTATCCCCCTCTCCACGCATGGTCACCCCTATCCCCCCTCTCCATGCATTTGTCACCCCTATCCCCCCTCTCCACGCATGGTCACCCCTATCCCCCCTCTCCATGCATGGTCACCCCTATCCCTCCTCTCCACGCATAGTCACCCCTATCCCCCCTCTCCACGCATGGTCACCCCTATCCCCCCTCCCCACGCATGGTCACCCCTATCCCCCCTCTCCACGCATTGTCACCCCTATCCCTCCTCTCCATGCATGGTCACCGCTATCCCTCCTCCCCACGCATAGTCACCCCTATCCCCCCTCTCCATGCATGGTCACCCCTATACCCCCTCTCCACGCATGGTCACCCCTATCCCCCTCTCCACGCATGGTCACCCCATATCCTCCTCCCACGCATGGTCACCCTATCCCCCCTCTCCACGCATGGTCACCCCTATCCCTCCTCTCCACGCATGGTCACCCCTATCCCCCCTCCCCACGCATGGTCACCCCTATCCCTCCTCTTCACGCATGGTCACCCCTATCCACGCATGGTCACCCCTATCCCCCTCTCAACGCATGGTCACCCCTATCCCCTCTCCACGCATGGTCACCCCTATCCCCCCTCTCCACGCATGGTCACCCCTATCCCCCTCTCCACGCATGGTCACCCTTATCCCCCTCTCCACGCATGGTCACGCCTATCCCCCCTCTCCACGCATGGTCACCCCTATCCCCCCTCTCCACGCATGGTCACCCCTATCCCTCCTCTCCACGCATGGTCACCCCTATCCCCCCTCCCCACGCATGGTCACCCTATCCCTCCTCCCCACGCATGGTCACCCCTATCCCTCCTCTCCACGCATGGTCACCCCTATCCCCCTCTCCACGCATGGTCACCCCTATCCCCCTCTCCCGCATGGTCACCCTATCCCCCCTCTCCACGCATGGTCACCCCTATCCCCCCTCTCCATGCATTGACACCCCTATCCCTCCTCTCCACGCATGGTCACCCCTATCCCCCCTCTCCACGCATGGTCACCCCTATCCCCCCTCTCCACGCATGGTCATCCCTATCCCCCTCTCCACGCATGGTCACCCTATCCCCCTCTCCACGCATGGTCACCCCTATCCTCCTCTTCACGCATGGTCACCCCTATCCCCCCTCTATACCATGCATGGTCCCACCCTCTCCACGCATGGTCTATCCCCCTCTCCACGAATGGTCACCCCTATCCCCCTCTCCACGCATGGTCACCCCTATCCCCCCTCTCCACGCATGGTCACCCCTATCCCCCCTCTCCACGCAAGGTCACCCCTATCCCCCCTCTCCACGCATTGTCATCCCTATCCCTCCTCTCCACGCATGGTCACCCTATCCCCCTCTCCACGCATGATCACCCCTATCCACCCTCTCCACGCATGGTCACCCCTATCTCCCTCTCCACGCATGGTCACCCCTATCCCTCCTCTCCATGCATTGTCATCCTTATCCCTCCTCTCCACGCATGGTCACCCCTATCCCTCCTCTCCACGCATGGTCACCCCTATCCCCCCTCTCCACGCATGGTCACCCTATCCCCCTCACCACGCATGGTCACCCCTATCCCTCCTCTCCACGCATGGTCACCCCTATCCCCCCTCTCCACGCATGGTCACCCCTATCCCCCCTCTCCACGCATGGTCACCCCTATCCCCCCTCTCCACGCATGGTCACCCTATCCCCCCTCTCCATGCATGGTCACCCCTATCCCCCCTCACCACGCATGGTCACCCCTATCCCCCCTCTCCATGCATGGTCACACCCCCCTCTCCATACATGGTCACACACCCCTCTCTCCATGCATGGTCACACACCCTCTCTCCATACATGGTCACACCCCTCTCTCCATACATGGTCACACCCCTCTCTCCATGCATGGACACATACCCTCTCTCCATACATGGTCACACCCCTCTCTCCATGCATGGTCACACACCCTCTCCATGCATGGTCACACACCCCTCTCCATACATGGTCATACACCCTCTCCATACATGGTCACACACCCTCTCTCCATACATGGTCACACCCCTCTCTCCATACATGGTCACACACCCCTCTCTCCATGCATGGTCACACACCCCTCTCTCCATACATGGTCACCACCCCTCTCTCCATACATGGTCACACCTCTCTCCATACATGGTCACACACCCCTCTCTCCATGCATGGTCACACACCCCTCTCTCCATACATGGTCACAACCCTCTCCATACATGGTCACACCCCCTCTCTCCATACATGGTCACACACCCTCTCTCCATACATGGCATGGTCACACACCCCTCTCCATACATGGTACATACACCCTCTCTCCATACATGGTCACACACCCCTCTCTCCATACATGGTCACACCCCTCTCTCCATACATGGTCACACACCCCTCTCTCCATGCATGGTCACACACCCTCTCCAGCATGGTCACACACCCCTCTCTCATACATGCATGGTACACCCTCTCTCTTCCATGGTCACACACCCCTCTCTCCATACATGGTCACACCCCTCTCTCCATACATGGTCACACCCCTCTCTCCTCATGTGCATGGTCACCCTCTCTCCATACATGGTCACACACCCCTCTCTCCATACATGGTCATACACCCTCTCTCCTTACATGGTCACACACCCTCTCTCCATACATGGTCCCTCTCCATACATGGTCACACCCTCTCTCCATACATGGTCCTCTCTCCATACATCACACACCCCATACACCCCTCTCTCCATACATGCATGGTCACACACCCCTCTCTCACATGCATGGTCACACCCCTCTCTCCATACATGGCATGCATGGTCACACCCCTCTCTCTTACATGGTCACACACCCTCTCTCCATACATGGTCACACACACCCCTCTCTCCATACATGGTCATGGCCACACACCCCTACATGGTCACATACATGGTCTCTCCATACATGGTCACACTCCCTCTCTCCATGCATGGTCACACACACCCTCTCCATGTCTCTCCATACATGGTCACACACTCCACACACCCCTCTCCATCCACATAGTCATCACACACCCTCTCTCCATACATGGTCACACACCCCTCTCATGGTCACACACATGGTCACACCCCTCTCTCCATACATGGTCACACACCCTCTCTCCATACATGGTCACACACCCCTCTCTCCATGCATGGTCACACACTCCCTCTCTCCATGCATGGTCACACACCCCTCTCTCCATACATGGTCACACCCCTCTCTCCATACATGGTCACACCCTCTCTCCATACATGGTCACACCCTCTCTCCATGCATGGTCACACACACCCTCTCCATGCATGGTCACACACCCCTCTCCATACATAGTCATACACCCCTCTCCATACATGGTCACACACCCCTCTCTCCATACATGGTCACACCCCCTCTCCATCATGGTCACACCCCTCTCTCCATACATGGTCACACACCCCTCTCTCCATGCATGGTCACACACCCTCTCTCCATACATGGTACACACACCACTCCTCTCCATACATGGTCACACACCCCTCTCTCCATACATGGTCACACCCCTCTCTCCATCATGGTCACACACCCCTCTCTCCATACATGGTCACACACCCCTCTCTCCATACATGGTCACACCCCCTCTCTCCATACATGGTCACACACCCCTCTCTCCATACATGGTCACACACCCCTCTCTCCATACATGGTCACACACCCCTCTCTCCATACATGGTCACACACCCCTCTCTCCATACATGGTCACACACCCCTCTCTCCACATGGTCACACACTCCTCTCTCCATACATGGTACACACACCCCTCTCTCCATACATGGTCACACACCCTCTCTCCATACATACATGGTCACACACCCCTCTCTTCATCATGGTCACACCCCTCCTCCTACTCCATACATGGTCACACACCCTCTCTCCATACATGGTCACACACCCCTCTCTCATGCATGGTCATCTCTCTCCATACATGGTCACACACCCTCTCTCCATACATGGTCACACACCCATGGTCACACACCCATCTCTCTCCATACATGGTCCATACATGGTCACACACCCCTCTCTCATCTCTCTCTACATGGTCACACACCTCTCCCATCATCTCATACATGGTCACACACCCTCTCTCCATACACACACCCCCCTCCTCTCATGCATGGTCACACACCCCTCCTCATACTCTCTCCATACATGGTCACACACCCCATCTCTCCATACATGGTCACACACCCCTCTCTCATGCATGGTCACACACCCCTCTCCATGCATGGTCTCTCTCCATACATGGTCACACACCCCTCTCTCCATACATGGTCACACCCCCTCTCCATACATGGTCACACACCCCTCTCTCCATCATGGTCACACCCCTCTCTCCATGCATGGTCACACACCCTCTCTCCATACATGGTCACACACCCCCCTCTCTCCATACATGGTCACACACCCCTCTCTCCATACATGGTCACACACCCCTCTCTCCATACATGGTCACACCCCCTCTCTCCATACATGGTCACACACCCCTCTCTCCATACATGGTCACACACCCATGGTCACACACCCTCTCTCCATACATGGTACATGGTCACACACCCCTCTCTCCATACATGGTCACACACCCTCTTTCCATACATGGTCACACACCCTCTCTCCATACATGGTCACACACCCTCTCTCCATACATGGTCACACACCCTCCTCCTACTCCATACATGGTCACACACCCCTCTCTCTTCATGCATGGTCACACACACCCTCTCTCCATACATGGTCACACACCCCTCTCCACATGGTCACACCCCTCTCTCATCATGGTCACACACCCCTCTCTCCATACATGGTCACACACCCTCTCTCCATACATGGTCATGGTCACACACCTCTCTCCATACATGGTCACACACCCCTCTCCATACATGGTCACACACACCTCTCCATACATGGTCACACACCTCTCTCCATACATGGTACACACACACCCTCTCTCCATACATGGTCACACACCCCTCTCCATACATGGTCACACACCCCTCTCTCCATACATGGTCACACACCCCTCTCTCCATACATGGTCACACACCCCTCTCTCCATACATGGTCACACACCCCTCTCTCCATACATGGTCACACACACCCCTCTCTCCATACATGGTCACACACACCTCTCTCCATACATGGTCACACACTCCTCTCTGCATACATGGTCCACACACCCCTCTCTCCATACATGGTCACACACCCCTCTCTCCATACATGGTCACACACCCCTCTCTCCATACATGGTCACACACCCCTCTCTCCATACATGGTCACACACCCCTCTCTCCATACATGGTCACAC
This sequence comes from Archivesica marissinica, assembly GCA_014843695.1. Lineage (NCBI taxonomy): Eukaryota > Metazoa > Mollusca > Bivalvia > Venerida > Vesicomyidae > Archivesica > Archivesica marissinica. Next base: position 28,383,648 of record CM026396.1, on the reverse strand, counting down.
ACCCCTCTCTCCATACATGGTCACACACCCCTCTCTCCATACATGGTCACACACCCCTCTCTCCATACATGGTCACACACCCCTCTCTCCATACATGGTCACACACACCCCTCTCTCCATACATGGTCACACCCCCCTCTCTCCATACATGGTCACACACTCCTCTCTCCATACATGGTCACACCCCTCTCTCCATGCTATTGAAGGTATATTAGACAATTCAAGATGATTCTAAAAATAAGTTAAACTAAACTTAAATGCTATTGAAGATATATGCAACACCACAGGCCTCTCAATAGGCTTACAAAGTGTAGATCCAGATGAGTCAGCTCGAGACGAGCCATCTCATCAGGATATGCACTATTTGCCAGTAATATTACTATTTTTAGACAAAAATTACACCATTTTGATAAATGAACTGGTCCAAATGTAGTTTTCTTATTCATTTATTGGTTTATCACGCACCAGTCTCATGTCAGTTACTTGGGGTTGAATGGGTTAAGTAAATTAACATACCAAAATAACATTTAAAGCTAGCCAGCGGCTAAATGAGACATCTTCTATAATTCAAGGGCAAAACTTAAAACATACGTTCCCTGGAGTGCACGTAAACAAATGAAAATAAACGTCTGAATGAAAAATGATTCAAACATATATTTACAAACAATTATCTCAAGAGTGTGAGAGCACGTGAATAGTACACTGATTAGAATATATAAAGAATGTATCAATTTAATTATGAACATATTTCGTTATGTAATTTCAAACACAATAGTAAAGTGTATGAAATGAACATAAACTATATTATACTACTTGCGAAATATTTCATCTTTAAATGCAAATGTGAGAAGATTAAACCAAATGAAGTCCAATTTGCATATTTTAAAAGGAAAATAAAACTAGAAGAAACAATCTCAATTCTCAAAGATACACAAAATACGTTCAATGAGAAATGGAGACAGTTTTTGAATCTTATCAACTAACTTGTCAATAAATGCATACTATATAATAATTATACACAATCATCCACACTTACCTCCACTGAAACTTCCTGCTTTCTTTTGCTAATCTTATCTCTTCTACTTAAAAATAACTACTCCCTCCCAATATACATCGGGTTATTATTTCAACGCTTTACGTAACTTCACATGATTACGTATAACTTAATATAAATATCATTCATGAATTATGCGTATAGATAGTGCTGCAGGTTGTTAGCACTTGTCAATTACTTTTTGACACACTCTTTGTTTTCAATACATGTACATGCTTGGAATGTTTACAGTATAATTATTATATATATGTGTAATTATTATATATATGTGTAATTATTATGTATATGTGTAATTATTATATATATGTGTAATTATTATATATATGTGTAATTATTATGTATATGTGTAATTATTATATATATGTGTAATTATTATATATATATATGTGTACCGCCTCCGTGGTCGAGTGGTTAAGGTTGCTGACTTGTATACATACCACTGTAACCTATCATCACTGATGGTCACAGGTTCGAGCCCCGCTCAGGCCGTGTCTCATTTATATGAAAAAGTTGGTAGTTTCTTACGGAGGTTGGTGCACCCAAGTACTGGTTAACCGCTGGAGCCTGCCCAGGAAAGGTGTTGTTAGGTAAACTGCCCATCGCTCAAATGGGAAACCGGTAGCGACGTTAAATAAACTTAAATAAAAAAAAAAATGTTCTTTTTTTCTCCACGATTTTTATTTCCTGATCAATATACATGAAAATTACAGATATACATGAAAATTACACATATATATAATAATTACACATATATATATATATATTTTATATTATATTTTATATATTTCGGGTTTTACGCCTGCATCAGCACCATTTTGGGCTATATCGCCGGCGGGCAGTTCTGAGATAATCTCGGACATTATGAGGTTATAAAATAGTCCTCTAAGTCATGGAATGTAGTTTCAAATATCAGTCTATGGTTAATTAGACGAGGTCATGCAGTGCCCAGACTATTTTGTATGGTTAATTAGACGAGGTCATGCAGGGCGCAGACTATTTTGTATGGTTAATTAGACGAGGTCATGCAGGGCGCAGACTATTTTGTATGGTTAATTAGACGAGGTCATGCAGTGCGCAGACTATTTTGTATGGTTAATTAGACGAGGTCATGCAGGGCGCAGACTATTTTGTATGGTTAATTAGACGAGGTCATGCAGGGCGCAGACTATTTTGTATGGTTAATTAGACGAGGTCATGCAGTGCGCAGACTATTTTGTATGGTTAATTAGACGAGGTCATGCAGGGCGCAGACTATTTTGTATGGTTAATTAGACGAGGTCATGCAGTGCGCAGACTATTTTGTATGTTAGGCGAGGTCATGCAGTGCCCAGATTATTTTGCATGGTTAATTAGGCGAGGTCATGCAGCGCCCAGATTATTTTGTATGTTAGGCGAGGTCATGCAGTGCCCAGACTATTTTGTATGGTTAATTAGGCAAGGTCATGCAGTGCCCAGATTATTTTGTATGGTTAATTAGACGAGGTCATGCAGTGTGCAGACTATTTTGTATGTTAGGCAAGGTCATGCAGTGCCCAGATTATTTTGTATGTTTAATTAGGCGAGGTCATGCAGTGCCCAGACTATTTTGTATGTTTAATTAGGCGAGGTCATGCAGTGCCCAGACTATTTTGTATGTTTAATTAGGTGAGGTCATGCAGTGCCCAGACTATTTTGGACAATGTAAGCAGGTTGTTGACTTTGAGCATGTCGTGTAAACACTTGTAGAAGAAGTCTGGACTTTCAACCCGCATGCAGGCCAACAACGCTATCTCTCCACCGGTCAGCTTGTCCACACCACACCTGAAATATTACAATGATCATAGTGTGATTAACAAGGACACCTTTTGCACCTCTTCACCCATAAGTTTGCCCAAACAAAGACACTGCTAATTTTTTTTTTGCATAAAACATGTATATATATGTTTATAGCAATTACAAACATTTCAATACAAAGACATGGATTTTTAACAAAGAGCATATAATTCATGCGGATATTTCAATGTTATTGGCATGTAACAGCAGTTTTTACGACGTTACATTTCTTAACAGGTTAGCATGGTAAATGAATTTGCAAAGATTATTCAAAGTAATTTTGGAGTTTGTTGACATAAGATTGGCAAATTTTTGTTTTGTTGGCCAGGTATAATAATAATGTTTTATGTATTTAGATCGCAATGTTGAATATTTTGGACATATGAGAAGGAAATGATATTCATTTTCAATCAATGAGTTGCAATTTGCACATATTCGTTCAATCCTAGGTGTGTTTAAGTATCGACCACGTTCAATAGCTAGGTCATGTGACGATGTTCTAAAATGTGAGAGAGCATTTCTGTACCTTGGTTCCTTAATTATATGAAGATATGTTTCTAGTTTGAACGAATTAATGCCAATTATTACAGTTAATATGCTCATCGGATTTCAACACTTCGCTCGATACTGTTTAGATATAGAGTTTATCTGTGTTAGATAGATTTTATTTCATCTCGTGATCAACGAATTATGTATTTACACTTTTGGCGTTATCAACACAAATCATTTATGATTTCCAATGACTTTGGCTAATATAATATTTGTTTTCAGATTTAATTCATTTTAACTGCCCTGTCTGGAGCCTCATTTCACTATAATACACAGCCGCACAACCACTTATGGTAGTGTGAACATCTGCAAGAAGAAAATGATTCCAGTATAATTTTCAAGTTAGCTTCTATTTGCTGTCAAAATTAAAAACTACAGACAAAACAAATTCATTAGAATATAGTACTTTATCATTAACTGGTCATACGAATAGGAATACGAAACTCAAGCAGTGACAGAGAAAATGCCATCTTCCACTGTTTGAAAACACCTCATTCCTAATCAATGGAATCCATCGCCACGAGGGAGAGAGAAGAAGCAACGTGGAATTTTAATAACTTGCATAAGGGCAGAATCGTAACGGATCCAGCGGGGCTCGAACGCCGGACCTTTTGCACCTGAAGCAAACGCGCTACCATGATGTTGCTGTAAGAATAGAGCAAGAACCATGACCTATTAGCTTCTTTCCAGCAACTAGTGGAAGTTGTGATAGCACAGTGGATGCGCGTTGGCTTCAGGTGCGAACGGTCAGGAGTTCGAGATGTGGTCATTCGTGTGGGAGGAAATCGGAGTACCCGGAGAAAACCCACCTGTCCGATCTGGCGACTACCGTACCACCTCACATACATCTCAATCCGAGGATCGAACCTGGGTTGCATTGGTGAGAAGTGAGTGCACTAACCACTGCGCTAATCGGACAGCCGGATGAGCATTAAACTATAATATTCTCGTAGTAGTTGTTAAAAATTTAACTTTGAAAATATTATGGACACCCCAATATCAATACCTTCTTTATGCCGCTGATTGGTACACGGATCCTTCTTAATACAAGAATGATACCAGTGCCAACGACTCAGTGACTGCACTAGTTCTACCATGTCTCAGAATAGTCGAGCTAAAGCTAAGCATATATGCTCACACAGCACCTGTTACTTATTCAGCCAACGACTCGGTGACGCACACAGCACCCGTTACTTACTTATTCAGCCAACGACTCGGTGACTGCACTAGTTCTACCATGTCTCAGAATAGTCGAGCTAAAGCTAAGCATATACGCTCACACAGCACCTGTTACTTATTCAGCCAATGACTCGGTGATGCACACAGCACTCGGTACTTACTTATTCAGCCAACGACTCAGTGATGCACACAGCACCCGTTACTTACTTATTCAGCCAACGACTCAGTGACGCACACAGCACTCGGTACTTACTTATTCAGCCAACGACTCGGTGACGCACACAGCACTCGGTACTTACTTATTCAGCCAACGACTCAGTGATGCACACAGCACCCGTTACTTACTTATTCAGCCAACGACTCAGTGACGCACACAGCACTCGGTACTTACTTATTCAGCCAACGACTCGGTGACGCACACAGCACTCGGTACTTACTTATTCAGCCAACGACTCGGTGACTGCAGTAGTTCTACCATGTCTCAGAATAGTCGAGCTAAAGCTAAGCATATACGCTCACACAGCACCTGTTACTTATTCAGCCAACGACTCAGTGACGCACACAGCACACGTTACTTACTTATTCAGCCAATGACTGAGTGACGCACACAGCACCCGTTACTTACTTATTCAGCCAACGACTCAGTGACGCACACAGCACCCGTTACTTACTTATTCAGTCAACGACTCGGTGACGCACACAGCACCCGTTACTTACTTCTTCAGCCAATGACTCGGTGACGCACACAGCACCCGTTACTTACTTATTCAGCCAATGACTCGATGACGCACACAGCACCCGTTACTTACTTATTCAGCCAATGACTCGGTGACACACACGCACCCGTTACTTACTTATTCAGCCAACGACTCAGTAACGCACACAACACCCGTTACTTACTTATTCAGACAACGACTCAGTGACGCACACAGCACCCGTTACTTACTTATTCAGCCAATGACTCGTTGATGCACACAGCACCAGTTACTTACTTATTCAGCCAACGACACAGTGACGCACACAGCACCCGTTACTTACTTATTCAGCCAACGACTCGGTGACGCACACAGCACCCGTTACTTACTTATTCAGCCAACGACACAGTGACACACACAGCACCCGTTACTTACTTCTTCAGCCAACGACTCAGTAACGCACACAGCACCCGTTACTTACTTATTCAGACAACGACTCAGTGACGCACACAGCACCCGTTACTTACTTATTCAGCCAATGACTCGTTGATGCACACAGCACCAGTTACTTACTTATTCAGCCAACGACACAGTGACACACACAGCACCTGGTACTTACTTATTCAGCCAACGACTCAGTGACACACACAGCACCCGTTACTTACTTATTCACCCAACGACTCAGTGACACACACAGCACCCGTTACTTACTTATTCACCCAACGACTCAGTGACACACACAGCACCCGTTACTTACTTATTCACCCAACGACTCAGTGACACACACAGCACCCGTTACTTACTTATTCACCCAACGACTCAGTGATGCACACAGCACCCGTTACTTACTTCTTCAGCCAATGACTCAGTGATGCACACAGCATCCGTTACTTACTTATTCAGCTAACAACTCGGTGATGCACACAGCACCCGTTACTTACTTATTCAGGCAATAACTCAGTGACACACACAGCACCCGTTACTTACTTATTCACCCAACGACTCAGTGACACACACAGCACCCGTTACTTACTTATTCACCCAACGACTCAGTGACACACACAGCACCCGTTACTTACTTATTCAGCCAACGACTCAGTGATGCACACAGCACCCGTTACTTACTTCTTCAGCCAATGACTCAGTGACGCACACAGCATCCGTTACTTACTTATTCAGCTAACAACTCGGTGATGCACACAGCACCCGTTACTTACTTATTCAGGCAATAACTCAGTGACGCACACAGCACCCGTTACTTACTTATTCAGTCAACGACTCAGTGACGCACACAGCACCCGTTACTTACTTATTCAGCCAACGACTCAGTGACGCACACAGCATCCGTTACTTACTTATTCAGCTAACAACTCGGTGATGCACACAGCACCCGTTACTTACTTATTCAGGCAATAACTCAGTGACGCACACAGCACCCGTTACTTACTTATTCAGTCAACGACTCAGTGATGCACACAGCACCCGTTACTTACTTATTCAGATCATGTTTCTCTATCCATCTATGTACATCATCAGCACACCATTTTCGTACTTTCTCTATGGTTGCCGTGGAAACTGTTATCCTAGCAACAGTTTGATTATTTGGTGAAGCAGAGTCAGGATGCACATCAACATGTGGTCCAGCCGAGTTGAGAGCCTTCAACAATAGAACAATATTATATCACAAACAGGAATATATCTTTTGATGAACACGGTGGAAGTCGTGATAGCTCAGTGGTAGCGAGTTCGCTTCAAGTGCGAAAAGACTGGAGTTTGAGCCCCGCTGGAGCCGTTACGATAGTGCCCTTAGGCTTAATGTTTAATACAGGTTAGCTGCTTAATAGAGGCGCAGGGTTCCCTCTATCTGAATGTTTGTCTGCGCCACTTCTGTTGCCAATTGAAAAACACTGGAGCCAATTAAAAAAACTTGGAGCCAACGAAGAGCCATATAGTTCATAAATAAATATTTGAAGCCATGTATTTGACCAAACATGTGCCAAAAGAATAAAAAAATATTTTAAAAAAAAACATTCGTCAAATATTTTCACCAATTCACAAAATTTAGCGCCAATATTTATTTTTTGCCGACCGACAGCGGGAACCCCGGAGGCAACAACTAACACAGGTTTCACTGACTGTATGTCCATAACCAACTTACCATGACTTGTACTGGTTGAATAGTCTCTACCGCATCTACAGAATCACCACTATCACTCTTCACGACACGGTCCAGCTCCCGTAACAACGCCCTAACCTTCTCATTAAACGGATATTTGGGGCTAAATTCGTAGAACAACTTTGCGCCAAGTATGAAACCCAGCCATCCATCCGGAATGTAACCCCTCTCCATCTTTAGGGGTATAATCTTCTTCCGAGTTTGGAACGCGTATTCGGCCTCTGCAAGAAACAGCAATGATGAACTGATGATGATGATTGAGAAGATGATGATTGAGAAGATGATGATGATGATTGATTGAGAAGATCACGAGGAGGATGATTGAGAAGATGATGAGGATGATTGAGAAGATGATGATTGAGAAGATGATGATGATGATGATGATGATGATTGAGATGATGATGATGATTTAGAAGATGATGATTGAGAAGATGATGAGGATGAGGATTGAGAAGATGATGATGATGATTGATTGAGAAGATCATGAGGAGGATGATTGAGAAGATGATGAGGATGATTGAGAAGATGATAATTGAGAAGATGATGATGATGATGATGATTGAGATGATGATGATGATTGAGAAGATGATGATTGAGAAGATGATGAGGATTGAGAAGATGATGATGATTGATTGAGAAGATGATGAGGAGGATTGAGAAGATGATTATGATGATTGATTGAGAAGATGATGAGGATGATTGAGAAGATGATGAGGAGGATTGAGATGATGATGATTGAGAAGAAGATGATGATGATTGAGAAAATGATGATGATGATTGAGAAGAAGAAGATGATGACTTTGCTTTCATATGAATGATATGTGTTCGTGAAACTGTACATGAATGGACCATAAAATATTGCCACCTAACATTTACTGTCCGATTAGCGCAATGGTTAACACACACGCTTATCAACAATGCAACCCAGGTTCAATCCTCTGACCGGGGGGAATGTCAGATGGTACTGTGGTCGCCAGATCGGACAGGTGGGTTTTCTCCGGGTACTCCGGTTTCCTCCCACATGAATGACCACATATACGCTTTCATCCACGCCAACGAGAGTGATTAATATAAGTTGTTAAAGCTTGTTTCGCAATAGTTGTAAAATAAATAAAGTTTAACCTTTTTTATAAAATCACATTTATCATACCGCAACATCTGGTTAGGGAACAACAGTAAAATCAAAGGATTCCAACTAAACGGACCAAACTTTGTATTTCCGGTTAAATGAGAATTTATCTGCCAAGGGAGGTAATAGATGTCACTCATCTGTTTAGATATAGTTAAATTTCAGTATTCTATTTACATGTATGCAAACCATAAATATATTAATATAAGTTGATAAAACTTGTTTCGCAATCGTTGTATAATAAATAAAGATTATACTTAACATTTACTCAGGAGTAATATACAGCGGCAAGTCAAGTTAAATGGCCTATGTAGACTAAACTATATATACCGGTATACAGAGCGGGAGGTCGAGGGTTCGAATCTTGTCAGGGGTTCGTTCTGATATGGCCAGTTGGTGAGCCGCCAGCTAGTTAAATAATTGTTACCGATTGCCTACCAGCCTGGCATACAATATAGGATTCGGGAAGTACTGACTCTCATAAGTCAGAAATGGCTGGCCCTTTAAAATAGGGGTGACACTATAATAAACACTTTTAATACCTGCCCTACAAGCCGGACTATTCTTGTATTTATTAGACATACACATGAGGAAGACATCCGCGCCCTCTACAGCATCTGCCATGGCCTGCAGTGTTGACCCGCCCATCTGGTCTATATCCATCCATACCTACAATAGATATACACATGAGGAAGACATCCGCGCCCTCTACAGCATCTGCCATGGCCTGCAGTGTTGACCCGCCCATCTGGTCTATATCCATACCTACAATAGATATACACATGAGGAAGACATCAGCCCCCTCTACAGCATCTGCCATGGCCTGCAGTGTTGACCCGCCAATCTGGTCTATATCCATACCTACAATAGATATACACATGAGGAAGACATCAGCACCCTCTACAGCATCTGCCATGGCCTGCAGTGTTGACCCGCCCATCTGGTCTATATCCATCCATACCTACAATAGACATACCGGTACACATGAGGAAGACATCAGCCCCCTCTACAGCATCTGCCATGGCCTGCAGTGTTGACCCGCCCATCTGGTCTATATCCATCCATACCTACAATAGATATACACATGAGGAAGACATCAGCGCCCTCTACAGCATCTGCCATGGCCTGCAAGTTGTTAAAGCATGTTTCGCAATCATTCTAAAATAAATAAACTTTCAAAATGCGTTTACTTATTGTGATTATTATCTTATATCTTAACCCTTTCCCTCATAGAAGCACCTCTTGACGCCATTACCAATATGACATACATTGACAATGTAGTAGCCAAACCAATGTTTATAATAAACCCTTTCCCTCATAGAAACACCTCTTGACGCCATTACCAATATGACATACATTGACAATGTAGTAGCTAAACCAATGTTCATAATAAAGGCCAGATAGATATGACGATATATGGGATGGATATGGCGACTACTTATCAATGCATGATAGCTAAATGGCTGTCTGCACAAAATGACTCTTGTATTAATGAACACATTATTATAACCCTAAGTCGGGGCCTCATTTTCCCATTTTATAGAAGGGGTTTTCCAATCAAGGTAAAACACATCTTCGAACATCCAGGGATAAGTGGAGTATAAGGGGAGGTATGGTGATCTAAGGTGATCCAATCTTCTTGTATGTTATAGGGGAACTATTTAAAGCGTTTCCTGGCTAATATCGGACAGAGATAACATAATAAGGTTTAGTTCTGTGTAACCTATTGTAATAAATCCATATAACAGGGCCTCTATAAACTAGTTTATTTTACATATCACATGATAACGGTAGCACAGGGATTTAGTGAATTGTGAGATTAGCATGGGCTGAACAACTATTTAACACAGTAAGAGACCTGACATATTACCATTCACTTCAAACGACACAACACGAACTGACCGTGAGTGGAGCAAACGTTGTGAGAATTTGGTCAGAGCGAAATGCGGATTTGATCACGTAAGTGCAATTTATAGATATTTCTTTTTAAACTCAATTTGGCTACTATTCTCACTGTATAATTATAGCCAAATTGTGCAAGGAATCTTGACTGTTTTCACCAGCCTACAGAAGGTGGTGTCTTGTGCGTTATAGCTATTCGAGTAAATTATTGCAATGGTTTAGTATATAGTTTACTTTCACTTGAGTGCGAAACAAGTTCAGTATATAGAACTTGGTATGCAGTTTGCATTCACTTGATTACGATGCATTCACTCGATTACGAAACAAGTTCATTATGTAGAACTGACCGGGGTTTCATTCATTGTAAATTAGTAACCAGGTGGTTATTTATACAACTATAGTTCGCCCGATGGCGAAACATGTTCCATTGGAATAAGGAGTCTAAGGCATGTTACTAGGTTGCATACTTTGAATGTAATTACTTTATATTGTTACTTTATATTGTCATGGATGTGTGAATGTCACTGTGAGATATCGTCCGTCTGATGTATGAATGGTGCCAGTCCGATACATTATACGGCATCCGTCCGTTATGAACTAATGTAACCATACACCGCGTACAGTGAATAATTAAGGTGTTGTGTACACAGCTTACAGTGTACAATTGACGTATTATGTATATACTCATGTATGAGGGAACTTGATTGATATCATGTAACGTTGATATATTAGAATGTCGATCATGGAACATTGATATACTGGAACTTAATTTGTATAATGGAACTTTGTCGATGTAATCACATAATTGATAAGATGTCACGAAACTGTATGTATTGACGCGGAAACTGGTGAATTAGATGCGAAGGGCACTATGAGATAGGAGCTGAGCCTACACCAGGTGGAACCGACTTAGTGAAGTCACAGGTATGGAATACAAATGAACATGCATACTAGATGCTCGTCTTTAATATGACGTACTTATAAAATTGTAGCCGCACGCAACATGGAGTGGAGTGTGAGATGCTAACAGCTGGGGAACTGCCAATGTGTGGATAGCCGTCAAAGGACGTCGCCCACGTAATCGCCAGATGAGCGACGACAGACCCACCAGGCTAAGCAACTAACAGTGGAACTGCAGACCCGGACAACCAGGAAACCGGCATAGGAGGTTGGCCCGACACGTGAAGATCGGACCAACCCAGATATATGTAAAAACGTTACATCATTGAAATAGTCCGCGAATGATTAAATAAATCAACAAGTGTCTAACCAGCAAAGAGAACTAACAACGGAACACGTGAACTTTTCCAGGCCGCCACATAACGTTTCAGTCATTAAATATATATATAGTATCGTTCATATGTAAATAAATTGTAGATATTGTATATTGTCTTAGTATTCTACCATAGTGAGTAATCCCCCTTGGATCATCTTGTGTCATGGTGTCAGAAGTGGGGTATCCAGTCGATTACGATCTATGGTAGAATACACTAACTACCTATTTGTAAAGGCTCTTCTATTTGAATGGTGCACAGATAGTTATAATATTTCGGTTATCTTAAACGGCTTACACTTTGATATTGTAGACGTGTGCTCCAGTCGCAGACAAGACAGAACAGACAACTCTACTGACCTGAACTGTGTCCTGGGGTGAGTTCAATATATTAAGGAAGACCCTATGATGATTCCCAGGTTGCGTAGTTAAACACGTGCTGAGGGTTGTCGTTCCTTTTTATCTTGTATGATGGACTGCATAACATCACATATTACGGAGAGCTATATACTCATAGCCGAACGTCTCCTGTAAGGTGTCCCACCTGTTGTAAACCCTACCAGCGTGTAGGTGGAAATTATTGACGAATGTTGTGACTCTATTTTTTGGAGAGACTACGTATTTAAAGCACATCGTCTTTAGACAGTGAGGGTTCTATATTTATAGTGGGTTAATCTATAGATGTGTATACCTATAAGAATTGTTGTGGTTTAATTGCGGGACATCGATGCTAGAATATAGGGTGATTAATGAGACAGCGCAATAGGTGTAGAGTAGCATTGGGCGAGTAACCAATGGGTAACTAGTGAGTACTGTGTTGTGTATTCATAAAATAGGGTAGAGTACAGGGATTTGTATACCCTTAACCTAGAGTTAATAAGGTGGGTTAGTGTTATTGAAATTAGTGGGTAGTAGACAGTGTAGAAACATGAGTAGCCTTAAGGATTTGACAGTCCTAGGAAAGGAGCTTGGGTATAAAGATGATGAACTTAGGAAGTTTGTTTCAGAGGAACAAGAGAAAGAAAGACTGGCCCGATTGAATGAGAGACGGGCTGAGAAGGAGAAGTTAGAATTAGAAAATAAGAATCTTGAATTAGCTAGGCACGCTGAGAAGGAGAAGTTAGAATTAGAAAGGCAAGCTGAGAAGGAGAAGTTAGAATTAGAAAATAAGAATCTTGAATTAGCTGGGCAAGCTGAGAGAGAGAAGTTTGAATTAGAAAATCAGAGAATAGAGCTAGATAGAGCAGCAGAGAAACATAAGTTAGAAATAAAACTAGAGATGGAGAAAGATAAACTAGAGATGGAGAAAGATAAAATAGAAGCCTACCGAGTTAGAGCAGATGAGGAACATAAGAGAGCTTTAGAAGTAGCCGGTATGGAACATCAGAGAGCCGCAGAGTTAGCTAAGGACAGTAAGCCTAGTGTAACAAAGTCAGGGGGTGTTAGTCACGTGAAAGGGCCAAAATTACCCCACTTTGAGGCAGACACGGATAACATGGATAGTTATTTGTCGAGATTTGAACGCTACGCGCAAGTCCAGGGTTGGGAACCAACTCAGTGGTCCCTGCATTTAAGTGCATTACTAAAGGGAAAAGCTCTAGATGTGTATTCCAGGTTACCATTTGATGACTCTCTTGACTATGATAAGCTTAAGGTAGCATTACTTAAACGGTTTGAGCTAACCGAGGAAGTATTCCGAACCAGGTTTAAATTTGCTAAACCGGAGAAAGGGGAAACGTTTGTTCAGTTTTTAAGGCGGTCTAGGAACTATTTAGATAGATGGCTAGAATTAGGAATGTAGAGCAGACGTATGAGGCGGTGACAGATTATTTGATCAGAGATCAGTTGCTTGGTATATGTAGTGAGAGTTGTATGTATTTCTCAAGGAGAAACAGTTTACCCAGTCCAATGACATGGCTATACAAGCAGATTTGTTCTCGGAGGTCAGAGGTGGTGCTCAGAATGTAGTAACCCGAGATAGTAAAGGTTTTAATGGAAGTAAGAAACCTACTCCTGTATTTCCTAGGCAGAATAGAGACTATAGTAGGAAGGTCGCACCATATAGGAAGTGTAATAACTGTGGGTTGACTAATCACAGAGCAGAAGACTGTAGACTGAGGAATGATAAGGTAGCGATGGTGTCGGATGAACGCCCGAATAGCACCTTTTATGAGTTTAGAGGTAGAGGAAACTTTAGGCCACGTAGTCGTCTTAGGGGTAGAGGTTATCCTCCTCGTGGTGAAGGTAACTGTTGTGTGTCAGATACAGATGATACATGGGAAGAGTTGGGAGCTTTAAGTGATAGGAATTGTCCGTCCAAAGCCGGCAGATTGAATGGAAGACCGATAGAGGTGATGCGTGATACGGGAAGTACTTGTGTTGTAGTGAGACGTGAGTTAGTGGCATCGGACCAGTTTCTGGGGAAAGATAGAGCGTGTCGATACATTGATGGTAGTGTTAGATATTTTCCGCTAGCAATGGTAGAGATTGACTGTCCGTACTTTAGTGGGCGAACAGAGGCGTTATGCGTAGACAATGCAATGTATGATGTTGTGTTAGGGAACATTGCAGGGGCAAAGTATCCAGAGTCTAATGATGTAGTGGTACAGGCTGTATAGACACGGTCACAGGCTAAACAAAAACCGTATCGTAAATTGGGTGTCCCTAGTCCAGTGTTAGATATGTCCAGCCAGGAATTTGCGGAAAAGCAGACTAATGATAAAGGGTTAGATAAACTCAGGAGCTTAGCGAACACGGGGGAAGAACGAAAATGTAAGGGATCAGGGACAGTAAAATTTGTCTTGAAGCGGTCTTTAATGTATCGGGAATTTAGTTCTCCGGATGAGAGGAAGTCGCATCAGTTAGTTGTACCAACTGAGGGTAGGGAAGCTGTGGGAAGGAGGACATCTGGGGATTAGGAAGACCATGGATAGGGTCTTATCAGAGTTTTATTGGCCCGGGGTTGGCATGGACGTAACTAGATATTGTAGGTCATGTGACATTTGTCAGAGGACCATTTCCAAGGGAAAAACAATGAAAGTTCCGTTGGGGTATATGCCTTTTATTGATATTCCTTTTAAAAGGGTAGCTGTAGATATAGTAGGACCTATTGAACCTATGACTGATAGGAAGAATAGATACATCTTAACCATGGTTGATTATGCTACAAGGTATCCAGAAGCGATTGCTTTACCCAGTATAGAAACCGAACGTGTAGCTGAGGCACTTGTAGACATGTTTAGCAGGTTAGGTGTACCAGAGGAAATGTTAACAGATTGTGGAACACAGTTTACATCTGCGATGATGAAGGAAGTCAGCCGACTACTATCAATGAAGCAGTTGACCACAACACCATACCATCCGATGTGTAATGGACTCGTGGAGAAATTTAACGGAACGCTGAAGCAGATGCTACGACGAATGTGCGCAGAAAGACCGAAAGATTGGGACAAATTCATCAACTCTATGTTTGCTTACAGAGAAGTACCTCAGGAGAGTTTGGGTTTCTCGCCGTTTCAGTTATTGTACAGCAGGAAGGTGAGAGGACCGATGCACATTCTCAAAGAATTATGGTCAAAAGATGTCGGGGATGCAGAAGTCAAGACGACATACCAGTATGTGTTAGACTTACAAACGAGAATGGAAGAGACATGTAAGATGGCACAGGACCAGTTGCGGAAAGCGAGTGGTAGATACCGGAAGTACTACAACAGGAAGGCTAGGAATCGTAAGTTTGTAGTGGGAAATCAGGCCTTAATGTTACTTCCGGTGAATCACAATAAACTTTTATTGCAATGGAAGGGTCCATATGAAATTAAACAGGTGCTGAATGAATTAAGACTATAGGATTGATGTAGAAGGGAAGCTCAGAACTTTTCATGCTAATATGTTGAAGCTTTACACAGAGAGAGACGCACAGAGACACGACGGTGTACTGACAGTAGTGTGTGCTGCAGTTATTGATGAGAGTATGGACACAGTTGATGATACCGAAGAAGCTGATCTGGGCGTAGACATGCCGATGGTATGTCCATCTACACAGGGAACAGAGACCGTACAGGATGTCGACGTGTCACCAACGCTACCAAGCGAACAACGAACCGAAGTGGAGGGGTTGTTAGCCGAGTATAGGGATGTACTGATGGATCATCCAGGAATCACGAACCTGATGGAGCATGACATCAAGTTGACGACAACGGATCCAGTCAGGGTGAAAGGATATCCTATCCCGTTCCACACGAAGACAACGGTAGCGGAAGAGGTGAGTAAAATGTTAAAATTAGGTGTGATAGAGCCGTCCAAGGCACCATTTTCCTCACCAGTTGTAATGATTAAAAAGAAAGATGGGTCAATCAGGTTCTGCATAGATTTCAGACAGCTGAACAAAGTGACCATCTTCGATGCAGAACCAATGCCAAACATAGAAGAGATGTTTTCGAAACTGTCTAAATACAAGTACTTTTCCAAAATTGATCTTAGCAAAGGTTATTGGCAGGTACCACTTTCAGAGTCCGCAAAGGAGATGACGGCGTTTGAGACGTCAGAAGGGTTGTTCCAGTTTAGAACAATGCCCTTCGGATTAGTCAATGCGCCAGCAACATTCTGCAGACTCATGAGAAAGGTACTTAAGGGGACTACCAAGTACAGACAGCTTTGTTGATGACGTCCTGATTTTCACATTGCATTGGAACGAGCATGTAGCAGCATTGCGAAATCTATTTGACAGATTACGAGAAGCTAGACTGACGGCGAAGCCATCGAAGTGTAGCATTGGGTACTTTGATATCGAGTGTTTGGGACACGTGATCGGTGAGGAACACACCCTGAAACCAATACCAGCAAGAGTCCAGAGAGTACAGGAGGCAACGAGACCACATACCAAGAAAGCTGTTAAGTCATTTTTAGGAGTAGTAGGATTTTACCGGAAGTTTATTCCAAACTTTTCAGCGATTGCAGTACCTTTGACCGATCTGACGAAAAAAGGACAACCAAACATAGTTGAATGGGGTGAACCCCAAGACAACGCATTTAAGACACTTAAACTTAGGTTAGCGAGTCCACCGATTCTGAAATTGCCAAATTTAGATGAACCATTCATTCTAAGAACAGATTCTTCAGATTTTGGGTTAGGAGCGGTGTTGCTTCAGGACCAGAATGGGGAAAAACTGCCAGTTGCGTATGCTAGCAGGAAACTACTTCCCAGAGAACGGAACTACGCCGTGATTGAGAAGGAATGCCTGGGAGTGGTGTGGGGAGTCAACAAGTTTCATCGATACTTATATGGGAAAGAATTCCTCCTTGAAACAGACCATCAGCCATTGACGTATCTCAACAAAGCAAAGATGGCAAATGCTAGACTGATGAGATGGGCTTTGGCACTCCAACCGTACCGAATGAGAATCATGGCTATTCCGGGACGTGAGAATATTGGAGCTGATTATCTCGGTCGCTTGTAATGCGAGGTAAGAAGGAACCGTAGTGTAAATAGTAGGTGGTAAGTTGTATATAGGTAGGTAGGACAATATTAGAGTAATTGTGTGAGTCGGAAACAAGTGTATCCACTTGTTCTCTATGGGGGAACGTGTTGTCACAAAATGACTCTTGTATTAATGAACACATTATTATAACCCTAAGTCGGGGCCTCATTTTCCCATTTTATAGAAGGGGTTTTCCAATCAAGGTAAAACACATCTTCGAACATCCAGGGATAAGTGGAGTATAAGGGGAGGTATGGTGATCTAAGGTGATCCAATCTTCTTGTATGTTATAGGGGAACTATTTAAAGCGTTTCCTGGCTAATATCGGACAGAGATAACATAATAAGGTTTAGTTCTGTGTAACCTATTGTAATAAATCCATATACCAGGGCCTCTATAAACTAGTTTATTTTACATATCACATGATAACGGTAGCACAGGGATTTAGTGAATTGTGAGATTAGCATGGGCTGAACAACTATTTAACACAGTAAGAGACCTGACATATTACCATTCACTTCAAACGACACAACACGAACTGACCGTGAGTGGAGCAAACGTTGTGAGAATTTGGTCAGAGCGAAATGCGGATTTGATCACGTAAGTGCAATTTATAGATATTTCTTTTTAAACTCAATTTGGCTACTATTCTCACTGTATAATTATAGCCAAATTGTGCAAGGAATCTTGACTGTTTTCACCAGCCTACAGAAGGTGGTGTCTTGTGCGTTATAGCTATTCGAGTAAATTATTGCAATGGTTTAGTATATAGTTTACTTTCACTTGAGTGCGAAACAAGTTCAGTATATAGAACTTGGTATGCAGTTTGCATTCACTTGATTACGATGCATTCACTCGATTACGAAACAAGTTCATTATGTAGAACTGACCGGGGTTTCATTCATTGTAAATTAGTAACCAGGTGGTTATTTATACAACTATAGTTCGCCCGAGGGCGAAACATGTTCCATTGGAATAAGGAGTCTAAGGCATGTTACTAGGTTGCATACTTTGAATGTAATTACTTTATATTGTTACTTTATATTGTTACTTTATATTGTCATGGATGTATAAATGTGAATGTCACTGTGAGATATCGTCCGTCTGATGTATGAATGGTGCCAGTCCGATACATTATACGGCATCCGTCCGTTATGAACTAATGTAACCATACATCGCGTACAGTGAATAATTAAGGTGTTATGTACACAGCTTACAGTGTACAATTGACGTATTATGTATATACTCATGTATGAGGGAACTTCTGTATGAGGGATATACTGGAACTTAATTTGTATAATGGAACTTTGTCGATGTAATCACATAATTGATAAGATGTCACGAAACTGTATGTATTGACGCGGAAACTGGTGAATTAGATGCGAAGGGCACTATGAGATAGGAGCTGAGCCTACACCAGGTGGAACCGACTTAGTGGACTTAGTGAAGTCACAGGTATGGAATACAAATGAACATGCATACTAGATGCTCGTCTTTAATATGACGTACTTATAAAATTGTAGCCGCACGCAACGTGGAGTGGAGTGTGAGATGCTAACAGCTGGGGAACTGCCAATGTGTGGATAGCCGTCAAAGGACGTCGCCCACGTAATCGCCAGATGAGCGACGACAGACCCACCAGGCTAAGCAACTAACAGTGGAACTGCAGACCCGGACAACCAGGAAACCGGCATAGGAGGTTGGCCCGACACGCGAAGATCGGACCAACCCAGATATATGTAAAAACGTTACATCATTGAAATAGTCCGCGAATGATTAAATAAATCAACAAGTGTCTAACCAGCAAAGAGAACTAACAACGGAACACGTGAACTTTTCCAGGCCGCCACATAACGTTTCAGTCATTAAATATATATATAGTATCGTTCATATGTAAATAAATTGTAGATATTGTATATTGTCTTAGTATTCTACCATAGTGAGTAATCCCCCTTGGATCATCTTGTGTCACTGTCGTTTGTATGGAGCAATAATAATATATTAACCTAAATCTCTATGAAGTCCCAGTAATATCTATGGAGGTGGGATAGATATGGCCACTACTTATCCACTGCATGATAGCTAAATAGCTGTCGTTTGCATGGAGATATAATAGTATATTAACCTAAATCTCTATGTAGTCCCAGTAATATCTATGGAGATGGGATAGATATGGCGACTACTTATCCACTGCATGATAGCTAAATGGCTGTCGTTTGCATGGAGATATAATAGTATATTAACCTAAATCTCTATGTAGTCCCAGTAATATCTATGGAGGTGGGATAGATATGGCGACTACTTATCCACTGCTTGATAGCTAAATGGATGTCGTTTGTATGGAGATATAATAGTATATTAACCTAAATCTCTATGTAGTCCCAGTAATATCTATGGAGGTGGGATAGATATGGCGACTACTTATCCACCGCATGATAGCTAAATGGTTGTCGTTTGTATGGAGATATAATAGTATATTAACCTAAATCTCATGTAGTCTCAGTAATATCTATGGAGGTGGGATAGATATGGCGACTACTTATCCACTGCTTGATAGCTAAATGGATGTCGTTTGTATGGAGATATAATAGTATATTAACCTAAATCTCATGTAGTCTCAGTAATATCTATTGAGGTGGGATAGATATGGCGACTACTTATCCACTGCTTGATAGCTAAATGGATGTCGTTTGTATGGAGATATAGTATATTAACCTAAATCTCTATGAAGGAAAGGGTTAAATGGCTGTCGTTTGTATGGAGATATAATAGTATATTAACATAAATCTCTATGAAGGAAAGGGTTAAATGGCTGTCGTTTGTATGGAGATATAATAGTATATTAACATAAATCTCTATGAAGGAAAGGGTTAAATGGCTGTCGTTTGTATGGAGATATAATAGTATATTAACCTAAATCTCTATGAAGGAAAGGGTTAAATGGCTGTCGTTTGTATGGAGATATAATAGTATATTAACATAAATCTCTATGAAGGAAAGGGTTAAATGGCTGTCGTTTGTATGGAGATATAATAGTATATTAACATAAATCTCTATGAAGGAAAGGGTTAATATAAGTTGTTAATGCTTGTTTTGCAGTCGTTGTAGAATAAATAAAGTTTAAAGGTGAGAACATTTTTGTGCGCATATTCGGATACACGCGGATGTGGGCACTCTGAAACCGTCGATACAAGCTATGTATGTATGTATGTACCATTAATGTCAAACCCCTTGCGGGGACCTAGACCTGTTTTCCTGGGCATGCTTAGCCGACCATAGTGGTTAACCAGTACTAAACAATGTGTGTGAGGTGTCTTGCTCAATGACACTACATACGTGGCCTGACTGAGTATCAAACCCGGACCGTTCGATTCCAAATCCGACGCTCTACCATTGGACCACGGACGCCACACATATCAAATATTGGCTACCTTATAACCGTTTGCCTTCATGTTGTCACGAACATTTTTGAGCACTTGTTGGTCGGCCCACTGATATGAAATCATGATATGACCCGTTGTAAATTTCTGTTTTCCGGCAAGAGGATTGGACTGTTGACCCTGGTGAGTGGCTAACTGTACACCTGTAAGCATATACATTGTAAGCTATAGTATAAGTAACGTATCTGTATGTAAGATTTAAAACATCGTTCGTGATAGGTCAGAATTTTTGGGAGAAGTGAGAAAGCGAGTGATCGCTTCCTTAAATGGTGTTCTTTAATATACTTCTGCAAAATAAGGTTAAAATGCACATTACAACCATTAAATACAACATTTGAATAGGAGTGCTTTATAATGGGCCAGTGTATCTTACTAGACACAATTTTGTTTGAAAATCGTAAAAACCAAAAAATATATTTATTTTTTTTGAGGGAGAAATGTGGCCCCTAGAGGGCGAAGTCAGAGTCCCTAGGGCAACAATTTCGCCCACATCGCCCTCTAGAATGATCCCTGCATTCAAATATGAAACTAAACTTAGGAAACTAGTTTCCTGTTTTCGATCATCTTCCACTGAATTCCCAGCACAGTTTGTTCATTATCTCCAAATAATCTCACCTAATTCCCTATATTTTTCCACGACTGTATTTTTCAAGGCATCTCTCAGGGTCCACAGGGCCCCGTTACAGGCTTTCCTAACACCGTCGTGTGATGAGTGCTTCAAATCCACCAGTAAGTCCACAACTCCGTGGTCCTGTTTCCCGGTGATCAGAGAACGGTTTTCTTCATCGAAACATAACGCCCACAGTGCTTGAACACTCTCTACAAACATACAATACAGTTAGGACAAAACACAGAGATTGTGTAAATACTAGGGATGTCAACGAATATTCAAATATTCGCTTGGCCGTCCGAATATCCGAATACTATTCCTATAAAACAGATTGTGTAAATACTATGGATGTCAATGAATATTCGCTCGGACTATTCCTAGTGGAAGTCGTGATAGCGCAGTGGATGCACGTTCGCTTCAGGTGAGAAAGGTCCAGTGTTCGAGCCCCACTGGAGCCGTTACGATTGTGCCCTTAGGCAAGGCATTTAAATTCCACATTGCCTCTTCTCTCTCCCTCGTGGAGATGGATTCCATCAGGAATGAGGTCTCGAGAGTGATTTATATAAGTTGAAATAACTTGTTTCGCAATCAAGCTAAAATAAATTTGTATAAATAAACAAATTTTTATAATCTTTTTTGTGTGATGACAAACAGGATACAGTATCTACAAGTACTATAATCAATGACTATGAAGCCGGTACAGACGAATCTGTAGTCCAGTGGTTCACATGTTGGACTTGTAATTTGTTTAGATCTGAAATTTGTTTAGATCATTTAAAAGTTTCTCAGGTGGAATTTCGTGGAAAGTTGGCGGATAGAATAATTTTTGGTACGGTTAATGTTTTTAGTGTTTTTCCAATCAGAGTTTAAAAACGTAAATACAGTCAAACCTGTCTTAAGCAGCCAGCAATTGGAATTACAGAAAGTGGCTGCTTAGCACAGGTGGCTGCTTAATAGAGGTCAAATGTATAATAAAACAACATTTTGGGAATCTGGAAACTGGCTGCTTAATACAGGTTGGCTGCTTAATGGAGGTGACCACTAACACAGGTTTGACTGTAAAGGATAAATTTACCACATTGTTCGTTGTGATCGCCTGTTCGACCCAGCTCTACAAGCAACTCCAGGGCTCCCAGATCTACCAGCAGTTTCTTGTTTGCATCATTACGTGCCAATGCTCGTACAGCTGTTATGTAAAATACAAAATAAAATCATGGTTGACCAATAAAATTAGGGTTGATCAATAAAATTAGGGTTGATCAATAAAATTAGGGTTGATCAATAAATTCATGGTTGATCAATACATTTAGGGTTGATCAATAAATCAATAAATTTAGGGTTGATCAATAAATTCAGGGTTGATCAATAAATCAATAAATTTAGGGTTGATCAATAAATTTAGGGTTGATCAATAAAATCAGGGTTGATCAATAAATTTAGGGTTGATCAATAAAATCAGTGTTGTTAAATAAATACATTTAGGGTAAATTTAGGGTTGATCAATAAAATTAGGGTTGATCAATAAATTCAGGGTTGATCAATAAATCAATAAATTTAGGGTTGATCAATAAATTTAGGGTTGATCAATAAAATTAGGGTTGATCAATAAATTCAGGGTTGATCAATAAATCAATAAATTTAGGGTTGATCAATAAATTTAGGGTTGATCAATAAAATCAGGGTTGATCAATAAATTTAGGGTTGATCAATAAAATCAGGGTTGATCAATACATTTAGGGTTGATCAATAAAATCAGGGTTGATCAATAAAATCAGGGTTTAAAGTTTAATCTTTATTTATTTTACAACGATTGCGAAGCAAGTTTTAACAACTTATATTAATCACTCTCGTTGGCTCGGATGAAAGCGTAAATGTGGTCATTCGTGTGGGAGGAAACCGGAATACCCGGAGAAAACCCACCTGTCCGATCTGGCGACCACCGTACCATCTCACATACTTCCCAGAGGATCAAACCCGGGTTGCATGGGTGAGAAGCGAGCGTGCAAACCACTGCGGAAATCGGACAGATATTATACGGACCGGATGATTCGAAACAGTCACCACTGTCCTAATCTTCCATTTTTCAATAATATTTACCCCTCTAAACCGAACGACCAACGGAACAGTTCGGTTTGAAGGGGTTTACGGTGTAGAGGGGTTTCAAAGTAAGGTGGATTTCTCCTAAATTAAAAATTCCACTCTGCAATGCTTAGAAGAGGCTGCGACATATTTATAGTTTGGCAACTTTTGCTTTTTTTTGTCAAATACATGCTTCAAATATTTATCTGTGAACTATATGGTTCTTAGTTGGCTCCAAGTTTTTCAAATTGGCTTCATTTATTTTCAATAAGCGGCAGAAGTGGCGCAGACAAAAAATCAGACAGAGGGAATTCTGAAAATGTCCAGTCTTAGTCAACATGTGATTTAAAAACATTTTCTTCCCATTTTTTCTGGAAAATGACCAAGTGCCTATTTTCGCAATGCACTGGCCAGCTATACACTTACTGAATCCACATTCCCTGCATGGCCAGCTGTACACTTACTGAATCCACATTCCCTGCATGGCCAGCTATACACTTACAGAATCCACATTCCCTGCATGGCCAGCTATACACTTACTGAATCCACATTCCCTACATGGCCAGCTATACACTTACTGAATCCACATTCCCTGCATGGCCAGCTATACACTTACTGAATCCACATTCCCCGCATGACCAGCTATACACTTACTGAATCCACATTCCCTACATGAACAGCTATACACTTACTGAATCCACATTACCTGCATGGCCATTTACACTTACTGAATCCACATTCCCTACATGACCAGCTATACACTTACTGAATCCACATTCCATGCATGGCCAGCTATACACTTACTGAATCCACATTCCCTGCATGGCCATTTACACTTACTGAATCCACATTCCCTACATGGCCATTTACACTTGCTGAATCCACATTCCATACATGACCAGCTATACACTTACTGAATCCACATTCCCTGCACTGGCCAGCTATACACTTACTGAATCCACATTTCCTGCATGACCAGCTATACACTTACTGAATCCACATTCTCTACATGGCCAGCTATACACTTACTGAATCCACATTCCCTTCATGACCAGCTATACACTTACTGAATCCACATTCCCTACATGACCAGCTATACACTTGCTGAATCCACATTTCCTGCATGACCAGCTATACACTTATTGAATCCACATTCCCTACATGACCAGCTATACACTTACTGAATCCACATTCCCTGCATGGCCATTTACACTTACTGAATCCACATTCCCTACATGGCCATTTACACTTACTGAATCCACATTCCCTACATGACCAGCAATACACTTACTGAATCCACATTCTCTGCACTGGCCAGCTATACACTTACTGAATCCACATTCCCTACATGACCAGCTATACACTTACTGAATCCACATTCCTTGCATGGCCAGCTATACACTTACTGAATCCACATTCCCTGCATGACCAGCTATACACTTACTGAATCCACATTCTCTGCATGGCCAGCTATACACTTACTGAATCCACATTCCCTTCATGACCAGCTATACACTTACTGAATCCACATTCCCTACATGACCAGCTATACACTTACTGAATCCACATTCCCTGCATGACCAGCTATACACTTATTGAATCCACATTCCCTGCATGACCAGCTATACACTTACTGAATCCACATTCCATGCATGACCAGCTGTACACTTACTGAATCCACATTCCCTGCATGACCAAGCTACACACTTACTGAATCCACATTCCCTGCATGACCAGCTACACACTTACTGAATCCACATTCCCTACATGGCCAGCTATACACTTACTGAATCCACATTCCCTACATGACCAGCTATATACTTACTGAATCCACATTCCCTGCATGACCAGCTACACACTTACTGAATCCACATTCCCTACATGGCCAGCTATACACTTACTGAATCCACATTCCCTGTATGACCAGATATACACTTACTGAATCCACATTCCCTGCATGACCAAGCTATACACTTACTGAATCCACATTCCCTGCATGACCAGCTATACACTTACTGAATCCACATTCCCTGCATGACTAGCTATACACTTACTGAATCCACATTCCCTACATGACCAGCTATACACTTACTGAATCCACATTCCCTACATGACCAGCTGTACACTTACTGAATCCATATTCCATACATGGCCATTTACACTTACTGAATCCACATTCCCTGCATGACCAGCTATACACTTACTGAATCCACATTCCCTACATGACCAGCTATACACTTACTGAATCCACATTCCCTACATGACCAGCTATACACTTACTGAATCCACATTCCCTCATGCCATACACTTACTGAATCCACATTCCCTACATGACCAGCTATACACTTACTGAATCCACATTCCCTGCATGGCCAGCTATACACTTACTGAATCCACATTCCCTGCATGCCATTACACTTACTGAATCCACATTCCCTACATGCCATTACACTTACTGAATCCACATTCCCTACATGACCAGCTATACACTTACTGAATCCACATTCCCTGCATGGCCAGCTATACACTTACTGAATCCACATTCCCTGCATGACCAGCTATACACTTACTGAATCCACATTCCCTACATGGCCAGCTATACACTTACTGAATCCACATTCCCTGCATGACCAGCTATACACTTACTGAATCCACATTCCCTACATGACCAGCTATACACTTACTGAATCCACATTCCCTGCATGACCAGCTATACACTTACTGAATCCACATTCCCTACATGACCAGCTATACACTTACTGAATCCACATTCCCTGCATGGCCATTTACACTTACTGAATCCACATTCCCTACATGACCAGCTATACACTTACTGAATCCACATTCCATGCATGGCCAGCTATACACTTACTGAATCCACATTCCCTGCATGGCCATTTACACTTACTGAATCCACATTCCCTACATGGCCATTTACACTTACTGAATCCACATTCCCTACATGACCAGCTATACACTTACTGAATCCACATTCCCTGCATGGCCAGCTATACACTTACTGAATCCACATTCCCTACATGACCAGCTATACACTTACTGAATCCACATTCCCTGCATGGCCAGCTATACACTTACTGAATCCACATTCCCTGCATGACCAGCTATACACTTACTGAATCCACATTCTCTGCATGGCCAGCTATACACTTACTGAATCCACATTCCCTTCATGACCAGCTATACACTTACTGAATCCACATTCCCTACATGACCAGCTATACACTTACTGAATCCACATTCCCTGCATGACCAGCTATACACTTATTGAATCCACATTCCCTGCATGACCAGCTATACACTTACTGAATCCACATTCCCTGCATGACCAAGCTACACACTTACTGAATCCACATTCCCTGCATGACCAGCTACACACTTACTGAATCCACATTCCCTACATGGCCAGCTATACACTTACTGAATCCACATTCCCTACATGACCAGCTATATACTTACTGAATCCACATTCCCTGCATGACCAGCTACACACTTACTGAATCCACATTCCCTAAATGGCCAGCTATACACTTACTGAATCCACATTCCCTGTATGACCAGATATACACTTACTGAATCCACATTCCCTGCATGACCAGCTATACACTTACTGAATCCACATTCCCTGCATGACCAGCTATACACTTACTGAATCCACATTCCCTGCATGACTAGCTATACACTTACTGAATCCACATTCCCTACATGACCAGCTATACACTTACTGAATCCACATTCCCTACACTTACTGAATCCACATTCCTGTATGACCAGCTATACACTTACTGAATCCACATTCCCTACATGACCAGCACACACAACCATTACACTTACTGAATCCACATTCCCTCATGACCAGCTATACACTTACTGAATCCACATTCCCTGCATGACCAGCTATACACTTACTGAATCCACATTCCCTACATGACCAGCTATACACTTACTGAATCCACATTCCCTGCATGACCAGCTATACACTTACTGAATCCACATTCCCTGCATGACCAGCTATACACTTACTGAATCCACATTCCCTGCATGACCAGCTATACACTTACTGAATCCACATTCCCTACATGACCAGCTATACACTTACTGAATCCACATTCCCTGCATGGCCATTTACACTTACTGAATCCACATTCCCTACATGACCAGCTATACACTTACTGAATCCACATTCCATGCATGGCCAGCTATACACTTACTGAATCCACATTCCCTGCATGGCCATTTACACTTACTGAATCCACATTCCCTACATGGCCATTTACACTTACTGAATCCACATTCCCTACATGGCCATTTACACTTGCTGAATCCACATTCCATACATGACCAGCTATACACTTACTGAATCCACATTCCCTGCATGGCCAGCTATACACTTACTGAATCCACATTTCCTGCATGACCAGCTATACACTTACTGAATCCACATTCCCTACATGACCAGCTATACACTTACTGAATCCACATTCCCTTCATGACCAGCTATACACTTACTGAATCCACATTCCCTACATGACCAGCTATACACTTACTGAATCCACATTCCCTGCATGACCAGCTATACACTTACTGAATCCACATTCCCTACATGACCAGCTATACACTTACTGAATCCACATTCCCTGCATGGCCATTTACACTTACTGAATCCACATTCCCTACATGGCCATTTACACTTACTGAATCCACATTCCCTACATGACCAGCTATACACTTACTGAATCCACATTCCCTGCACTGGCCAGCTATACACTTACTGAATCCACATTCCCTACATGACCAGCTATACACTTACTGAATCCACATTCCTTGCATGGCCAGCTATACACTTACTGAATCCACATTCCCTGCATGACCAGCTATACACTTACTGAATCCACATTCTCTGCATGGCCAGCTATACACTTACTGAATCCACATTCCCTTCATGACCAGCTATACACTTACTGAATCCACATTCCCTACATGACCAGCTATACACTTACTGAATCCACATTCCCTGCATGACCAGCTATACACTTATTGAATCCACATTCCCTGCATGACCAGCTATACACTTACTGAATCCACATTCCATGCATGACCAGCTGTACACTTACTGAATCCACATTCCCTGCATGACCAAGCTACACACTTACTGAATCCACATTCCCTGCATGACCAGCTACACACTTACTGAATCCACATTCCCTACATGGCCAGCTATACACTTACTGAATCCACATTCCCTACATGACCAGCTATATACTTACTGAATCCACATTCCCTGCATGACCATTTACACTTACTGAATCCACATTCCCTCATGGCCAGCTATACACTTACTGAATCCACATTCCCTGCATGACCAGCTATACACTTACTGAATCCACATTCCCTGCATGGCCAGCTATACACTTACTGAATCCACATTCCCTGCATGACCAGCTATACACTTACTGAATCCACATTCCCTACATGACCAGCTATACACTTACTGAATCCACATTCCCTGCATGACCAGCTATACACTTACTGAATCCACATTCCCTACATGACCAGCTATACACTTACTGAATCCACATTCCCTGCATGGCCAGCTATACACTTACTGAATCCACATTCCCTACATGACCAGCTATACACTTACTGAATCCACATTCCCTGCATGACCAGCTATACACTTACTGAATCCACATTCCCTGCATGGCCATATACACTTACTGAATCCACATTCCCTACATGACCATATACACTTACTGAATCCACATTCCCTACATGACCAGCTATACACTTACTGAATCCACATTCCCTGCATGGCCAGCTATACACTTACTGAATCCACATTCCCTACATGACCAGCTATACACTTACTGAATCCACATTCCCTGCATGACCAGCTATACACTTACTGAATCCACATTCCCTGCATGACCAGCTATACACTTACTGAATCCACATTCCCTACATGGCCAGCTATACACTTACTGAATCCACATTCCCTGCATGACCAGCTATACACTTACTGAATCCACATTCCCTACATGACCAGCTATACACTTACTGAATCCACATTCCCTGCATGACCAGCTATACACTTACTGAATCCACATTCCCTGCATGACCAGCTATACACTTACTGAATCCACATTCCCTGCATGACCAGCTATACACTTACTGAATCCACATTCCCTACATGACCAGCTATACACTTACTGAATCCACATTCCCTACATGACCAGCTATACACTTACTGAATCCACATTCCCTGCATGACCAGCTATACACTTACTGAATCCACATTCCCTACATGACCAGCTATACACTTACTGAATCCACATTCCCTGTATGACCAGCTATACACTTACTGAATCCACATTCCCTGCATGACCAGCTATACACTTACTGAATCCACATTCCCTGCATGACCAGCTATACACTTACTGAATCCACATTCCCTGCATGACCAGCTATACACTTACTGAATCCACATTCCCTACATGACCAGCTATACACTTACTGAATCCACATTCCCTACATGACCAGCTATACACTTACTGAATCCATATTCCCTACGTGACCAGCTATACACTTACTGAATCCACATTCCCTGCATGGCCAGCTATACACTTACTGAATCCACATTCCCTACATGACCAGCTATACACTTACTGAATCCACATTCCCTGCATGACCAGCTATATACTTACTGAATCCACATTCCCTGCATGGCCAGCTATACACTTACTGAATCCACATTCCCTGCATGACCAGCTATACACTTACTGAATCCACATTCCCTAAATGATCAGCTATACACTTACTGAATCCACATTCCCAGCATGACCAGCTATACACTTACTGAATCCACATTCCCTGCATGACCAGCTATACACATACTGAATCCACATTCCCTGCATGACCAGCTATACACTTACTGAATCCACATTCCCTGCATGACCAGCTATACACTTACTGAATCCACATTCCCTGCATGACCAGCTATACACTTACTGAATCCACATTCCCTACATGAACAGCTATACACTTACTGAATCCACATTCCCTACATGGCCATTTACACTTACTGAATCCACATTCCCTACATGACCAGCTATACACTTACTGAATCCACATTCCATGCATGGCCAGCTATACACTTACTGAATCCACATTCCCTGCATGGCCATTTACACTTACTGAATCCACATTCCCTACATGGCCATTTACACTTACTGAATCCACATTCCCTACATGACCAGCTATACACTTACTGAATCCACATTCCCTGCACTGGCCAGCTATACACTTACTGAATCCACATTCCCTGCATGACCAGCTATACACTTACTGAATCCACATTCTCTACATGGCCAGCTATACACTTACTGAATCCACATTCCCTTCATGACCAGCTATACACTTACTGAATCCACATTCCCTACATGACCAGCTATACACTTGCTGAATCCACATTTCCTGCATGACCAGCTATACACTTATTGAATCCACATTCCCTACATGACCAGCTATACACTTACTGAATCCACATTCCCTGCATGGCCATTTACACTTACTGAATCCACATTCCCTACATGACCAGCTATACACTTACTGAATCCACATTCCATGCATGGCCAGCTATACACTTACTGAATCCACATTCCCTGCATGGCCATTTACACTTACTGAATCCACATTCCCTACATGGCCATTTACACTTACTGAATCCACATTCCCTACATGACCAGCTATACACTTACTGAATCCACATTCCCTGCACTGGCCAGCTATACACTTACTGAATCCACATTCCCTACATGACCAGCTATACACTTACTGAATCCACATTCCTTGCATGGCCAGCTATACACTTACTGAATCCACATTCCCTGCATGACCAGCTATACACTTACTGAATCCACATTCTCTGCATGGCCAGCTATACACTTACTGAATCCACATTCCCTTCATGACCAGCTATACACTTACTGAATCCACATTCCCTACATGACCAGCTATACACTTACTGAATCCACATTCCCTGCATGACCAGCTATACACTTATTGAATCCACATTCCCTGCATGACCAGCTATACACTTACTGAATCCACATTCCCTGCATGACCAGCTGTACACTTACTGAATCCACATTCCCTGCATGACCAAGCTACACACTTACTGAATCCACATTCCCTGCATGACCAGCTACACACTTACTGAATCCACATTCCCTACATGGCCAGCTATACACTTACTGAATCCACATTCCCTACATGACCAGCTATATACTTACTGAATCCACATTCCCTGCATGACCAGCTACACACTTACTGAATCCACATTCCCTAAATGGCCAGCTATACACTTACTGAATCCACATTCCCTGTATGACCAGATATACACTTACTGAATCCACATTCCCTGCATGACCAAGCTATACACTTACTGAATCCACATTCCCTGCATGACCAGCTATACACTTACTGAATCCACATTCCCTGCATGACTAGCTATACACTTACTGAATCCACATTCCCTACATGACCAGCTATACACTTACTGAATCCACATTCCCTACATGACCAGCTGTACACTTACTGAATCCATATTACATACATGGCCATTTACACTTACTGAATCCACATTTCCTGTATGACCAGCTATACACTTACTGAATCCACATTCCCTGCATGGCCAGCTATACACTTACTGAATCCACATTCCCTACATGACCAGCTATACACTTACTGAATCCACATTCCCTATGTGACCAGCTATACACTTACTGAATCCACATTCCCTGCATGGCCAGCAATACACTTACTGAATCCACATTCCCTACATGACCAGCTATACACTTACTGAATCCACATTCCCTGCATGACCAGCTATATACTTACTGAATCCACATTCCCTACATGACCAGCTATACACTTACTGAATCCACATTCCCTGCATGACCAGCTATACACTTACTGAATCCACATTCCCTAAATGATCAGCTATACACTTACTGAATCCACATTCCCAGCATGACCAGCTATACACTTACTGAATCCACATTCCCTGCATGACCAGCTATACACTTACTGAATCCACATTCCCTACATGGCCATTTACACTTACTGAATCCACATTCCCTGCATGACCAGCTATACACTTACTGAATCCACATTCCCTACATGACCAGCTATACACTTACTGAATCCACATTCCTTGCATGACCAGCTATACACTTACTGAATCCACATTCCCTTCATGACCAGCTATACACTTACTGAATCCACATTCCCTGCATGACCAGCTATACACTTACTGAATCCACATTCCCTGCATGACTAGCTATACACTTACTGAATCCACATTCCCTACATGACCAGCTATACACTTACTGAATCCACATTCCCTACATGACCAGCTGTACACTTACTGAATCCATATTCCATACATGGCCATTTACACTTACTGAATCCACATTTCCTGTATGACCAGCTATACACTTACTGAATCCACATTCCCTGCATGGCCAGCTATACACTTACTGAATCCACATTCCCTACATGACCAGCTATACACTTACTGAATCCATATTCCCTACGTGACCAGCTATACACTTACTGAATCCACATTCCCAGCATGGCCAGCTATACACTTACTGAATCCACATTCCCTAAATGATCAGCTATACACTTACTGAATCCACATTCCCAGCATGATCAGCTATACACTTACTGAATCCACATTCCCTGCATGACCAGCTATACACTTACTGAATCCACATTCCCTACATGGCCATTTACACTTACTGAATCCTCATTCCCTGCATGACCAGCTATACACTTACTGAATCCACATTCCCTACATGACCAGCTATACACTTACTGAATCCACATTCCTTGCATGGCCAGCAATACACTTACTGAATCCACATTCCCTTCATGACCAGCTATACACTTACTGAATCCACATTCCCTGCATGACCAACCAGCTATACACTTACTGAATCCACATTCCCTGCATGACCAGCTATACACTTACTGAATCCACATTCCCTGCATAGCCAGCTATACACTTACTGAATCCACATTCCCTGCATGACCAGCTATATACTTACTGAATCCACATTCCCTACATGACCAGCTATACACTTACTGAATCCACATTCCCTGCATGACCAGCTATACACTTACTGAATCCACATTCCATAAATGATCAGCTATACACTTACTGAATCCACATTCCCAGCATGACCAGCTATACACTTACTGAATTCACATTCCCTGCATGACCAGCTATACACTTACTGAATCCACATTCCCTACATGGCCATTTACACTTACTGAATCCACATTCCCTGCATGACCAGCTATACACTTACTGAATCCACATTCCCTACATGACCAGCTATACACTTACTGAATCCACATTCCTTGCATGGCCAGCTATACACTTACTGAATCCACATTCCCTTCATGACCAGCTATACACTTACTGAATCCACATTCCCTGCATGACCAGCTATACACTTACTGAATCCACATTCCCTGCATAGCCAGCTATACACTTACTGAATCCACATTCCCTGCATGACCAGCTATACACTTACTGAATCCACATTCCCTACATGACCAGCTGTACACTTACTGAATCCACATTCCCTGCATGGCCAGCTATACACTTACTGAATCCACATTCCCTGCATGACCAGCTATACACTTACTGAATCCACATTCCCTGCATGGCCAGCTATACACTTACTGAATCCACATTCCCTACATAACCAGCTATACACTTACTGAATCCACATTCCCTGCATGACCAGTTATACACTTACTGAATCCACATTCC
The DNA here is from genome assembly GCA_014843695.1 of Archivesica marissinica. Classification (NCBI taxonomy): domain Eukaryota; kingdom Metazoa; phylum Mollusca; class Bivalvia; order Venerida; family Vesicomyidae; genus Archivesica; species Archivesica marissinica. The sequence continues at coordinate 28,349,409 of CM026396.1, read as the reverse complement.
CTACATGACCAACTATACACTTACTGAATCCTCATTCCCTGCATGACCAGCTGTACACTTACTGAATCCACATTCCCTGCATGGCCAGCTATACACTTACTGAATCCACATTCCCTGCATGACCAGCTATACAATTACTGAATCCACATTCCCTACATAACCAGCTATACACTTACTGAATCCACATTCCCTGCATGACCAGTTATACACTTACTGAATCCACATTCCCTGCATGACCAGCCTCTATATCGCCGCATTTTATCCTTCAAACCTTTCCGGAGAATGTCCAACAGAAAGAGTACAATATCTTTATTACCGTCAATAATCTCGCATTCCTTCTCATTGATAATACCTGCAAAGAAATCAATGTTTTACGCATATATTTAAAGCGACACTCAATCAGTGAAAACGCCCGGCCGATCTCCTCAAGACGTGCACGTTGTGACTGGGGCACATCCCGCAGCAGCAGCGTAGGATTCTGGGATATTCTGGTCGTCGATCTTGCGAAGGGGGAGGCTCACCAGCATGTGGACCCACGGCTATGAGGACAGATCCGCCGCCTCTTCTAGATAGTGATAATATACACTATATCTTCGCTGGCTTCTTCAATCTTTCCTCCTCCTTATACTTCTCCAACGGATAGACGAGACAGCGGACCTGAGGGAGCGCAACGGTCGTGGCATCCACGCTCCCCTGAGTGACAATCGACGACCAGATGTCTAACTGCCAGATCCGTATAAATGCTGCTGCGGGGGTGACCAACAGTGAGGAAGGTGGCCCTACAGGGTAGGACCACGTACAGACCAGACCTTGTCACCCTGGCATGGAAAGAAAGAAGAAGCCACCTGAGGATGTCATCATAAGCACCACAGAGGAATAATCATCTTAGTACGCTCGCCCATATGGTTCGCAGGAGGCGAGGATAAATAAACTGAATCATCATCATCAGTGTTAACGCAAATTTTTACAGGATGTTTCCTAAGATATGGTATAATTTTCCCCCAAATATTTGCCTCAAAAACTGAGTATTTCAACTATACTAATAAACAACCATCGTATACGCGGTTTGTTGACATAACAAAATAATGTAAATATGGTCGACATCCATGCGTAATGCAATCTGTGTATCCTGAATGACATGATTTATGGTAAAGATTTACAGTTATATCTCACATCTTAGTTAAATATTATCCATAAACGACATTATCTCGCGGTTAGTATTGACTCCGATGACAACACACGTCACTTCAGGAGCGTGGATGACCGTTATATGAAATCCCACTTTCAATTTTGAAAGTTTGTAGACCCGAAAGACACTGTTTATTGATTCAATGTTGGTGTTCGAATATATTGGGAAGAATTTGCAGCAGCAATGCATTTATATGTAAAAAATGCATTTGATTTGCTTTTTGCGATGTAATGTCGCTTTAATACAGAACTTATACACCTGAACGCACACATACATTCATAGCAGCCAGCCAAGGGAATCACAGAAATGGCTGCTTAACACAGGTGGCTTAATAAAGGTCAAATGTATACTAATCTGGATACTGGCTGCTTAATGGAGGTGATGACTAACACAGGTTTGACTATATATAATTTTATAGAGGAGCAGTTCAGGAGGAAGTGATTCGATTATGGAATAAATCGTCCAGGTCGGAAGTCAGCGAAGCTATATATATACGACACTGTAAAATAAACATTTGTTCTTAGGTCAAATACCAGAGCGGGGGTGTACATCTCTCCAAGTACTATTATCTATACTATTTTTTTTTTTAAAACTAATTATTTTAACGATTGCGAAACAAGTTTTAACAACTTATATTAATCACCCTCGTTGGTGCAGATGAAAGCGTAAATGAGGTCATTTGTGTGGGAGGAAACTGGAGTACCTGGAGAAAACCCACGTTTCCGAGTTGCCGGCCACCGTACCATCTCACATACTTCCCGGTTCAGGGATCGAACCCGGGTTGCATTGGTGAGAAGCGAGCACGCTACCACTGCACTATATCGGACAGCCCATTATCTACTATTTGAGTCACTGACTGCTAGACTAGCCAGTATGTTGAATCACCTACTAGACTAGCCAGTATGTTGACTCACCTGCTAGACTAGCCAGTACATTGACTCACCTGCTAGACTAGCCAGTACGTTGACTCACCTGCTAGACTAGCCAGTACATTGACTCACCTACTAGACTAGCCAGTACATTGACTCACCTGCTAGACTAGCCAGTACGTTGACTCACCTGCTAGACTAGCCAGTACGTTGACTCACCTGCTAGACTAGCCAGTACGTTGACTCACCTGCTAGACTAGCCAGTACGTTGACTCACCTGCTAGACTAGCCAGTACATTGACTCACCTGTTAGACTAGCCAGTACATTGACTCACCTGCTAGACTAGCCAGTACGTTGACTCACCTGCTAGACTAGCCAGTACGTTGAATCACCTGCTACACTAGCCAATACGTTGACTCACCGGCTAGACTAGCCAGTACGTTGAATCACCTGCTAGACTAGCCAGTATGTTGACTCACCTGCTACACTAGCCAGTATGTTGACTCACCGGCTAGACTAGCCAGTACGTTGACTCACCTGCTAGACTAGCCAGTACGTTGACTCACCTGCTAGACTAGCCAGTACGTTGACTCACCTGCTACACTAGCCAGTACGTTGACTCACCGGCTAGACTAGCCAGTACGTTGACTCACCTGCTAGACTAGCCAGTACGTTGACTCACCGGCTAGACTAGCCAGTATGTTGACTCACCTGCTAGACTAGCGGCTGTAGCCACTACGTTGACTCACCTGCTAGACTAGCGGCTGTAGCCAGTACGTTGACTCACCTGCTAGACTAGCCAGTACGTTGACTCACCTGCAGACTAGCCAGTACGTTGACTCACCTGCTAGACTAGCGGCTGTAGCCAGTACGTTGACTCACCTACTAGACTAGCCAGTACGTTGACTCACCTGCTAGACTAGCGGCTGTAGCCAGTATGTTGACTCACCTGCTAGACTAGCGGCTTAAGCCACTACGTTGACTCACCTGCTAGACTAGCGGCTGTAGCCAGTACGTTGACTCACCTGCTAGACTAGCCAGTACGTTGACTCACCTGCTAGACTAACCAGTACGTTGACTCATCTGCTAGACTAGCGGCTGTAGCCAGTATGTTGACTCACCTGCTAGACTAGCGGCTGTAGCCACTAAGTTGACTCACCTGCTAGATTAGTGGCTGTAGCCAGTACGTTGACTCACCTGCTAGACTAGCCAGTAAGTTGACTCACCTGCTAGACTAGCCAATACGTTGACTCACCCGTTAGACTAGCCAGTACGTTGACTCACCTGCTAGACTAGCCAGTATGTTGACTCACCTGCTAGACCAGCCAGTACGTTGACTCACCTGCTAGACTAGCCAGTACATTGACTCACCTGCTAGACTAGCCAGTATGTTGACTCACCTGCTACACTAGCCAGTACGTTGACTCAACTGCTAGACTAGCGGCTGTAGCCAGTACGTTGACTCACCTGCTAGACTAGCCAGTACGTTGACTCACCTGCTAGACTAACCAGTACGTTGACTCATCTGCTAGACTAGCGGCTGTAGCCAGTATGTTGACTCACCTGCTAGACTAGCGGCTGTAGCCACTACGTTGACTCACCTGCTAGACTAGTGGCTGTAGCCAGTACGTTGACTCACCTGCTAGACTAGCCAGTAAGTTGACTCACCTGCTAGACTAGCCAGTATGTTGACTCACCTGTTAGACTAGCCAGTAAGTTGACTCACCTGCTAGACTAGCCAGTATGTTGACTCACCTGCTAGACTAGCCAGTACGTTGACTCACCTGCTAGACTAGCCAGTATGTTGACTCACCTGCTACACTAGCCAGTACGTTGACTCACCTGCTAGACTAGCGGCTGTAGCCAGTACGTTGACTCACCTGCTAGACTAGCCAGTATGTTGACTCACCTGCTAGACTAGCGGCTGTAGCCAGTACGTTGACTCACCTGCTAGACTAGCGGCTGTAGCCAGTACGTTGAATCACCTGCTAGACTAGCCAGTACGTTGACTCACCTGTTAGACTAGCCAGTATGTTGACTCACCTGCTAGACTAGCCAGTATGTTGACTCACCTGCTAGACTAGCCAGTACGTTGACTCACCTGCTACACTAGCCAGTACGTTGACTCACCTGCTACACTAGCCAGTACGTTGACTCACCTGCTACACTAGCCAGTATGTTGACTCACCTGCTACACTAGCCAGTACGTTGACTCACCTGCTACACTAGCCAGTACGTTGACTCACCTGCTACACTAGCCAGTATGTTGACTCACCTGCTACACTAGCCAGTACGTTGACTCACCTGCTAGACTAGCCAGTACGTTGACTCACCTGCTAGACTAGCCAGTACATTGACTCACCTGCTAGACTAGCCAGTACGTTGACTCACCTGCTAGACTAGCCAGTACATTGACTCACCTGCTAGACTAGCCAGTACGTTGACTCACCTGCTAGACTAGCCAGTACGTTGACTCACCTGCTAGACTAGCCAGTACGTTGACTCACCTGCTAGACTAGCCAGTACATTGACTCACCTGCTAGACTAGCCAGTACGTTGACTCACCTGCTAGACTAGCCAGTACATTGACTCACCTGCTAGACTAGCCAGTACGTTGACTCACCTGCTAGACTAGCCAGTACGTTGACTCACCTGCTAGACTAGCCAGTACATTGACTCACCTGCTAGACTAGCCAGTACGTTGACTCACCTGCTAGACTAGCCAGTACATTGACTCACCTGCTAGACTAGCCAGTACGTTGACTCACCTGCTAGACTAGCCAGTACATTGACTCACCTGCTAGACTAGCCAGTACGTTGACTCACCTGCTAGACTAGCCAGTACGTTGACTCACCTGCTAGACTAGCCAGTACATTGACTCACCTGCTAGACTAGCCAGTACGTTGACTCACCTGCTAGACTAGCCAGTACATTGACTCACCTGCTAGACTAGCCAGTACGTTGACTCACCTGCTAGACTAGCCAGTACATTGACTCACCTGCTAGACTAGCCAGTACATTGACTCACCTGCTAGACTAGCCAGTACATTGACTCACCTGCTAGACTAGCCAGTACGTTGACTCACCTGCTAGACTAGCCAGTACGTTCATAGCGTACATATCATTAGATGACTTAAGGAGTGGCTGCAAGGTGCTGATTACATCGAGGGAGCGTAATCGACCTATATTTGTCTCCCTCATAGACAGGTTGTGGATTATAGACAGAGCGTGTGTCATTACTCTCTCCTCTGAATCCTGAAATATATTCACTTCTGAAAGAAAATCTGGGTGCCATATGAATGTTATGCTTTCTAATGAAATAAAGAACTTTATCGATCCTCGGACCGGGAAGATGCCGGCATCCGCTCTAACCTTAAACACTTCTAATGTAGTTCATACCTGATGGAAACTATTGATCAGATATCGGCTGTCCGATTAGCGAAGTGGTTAGCGCGCTCGCTTCTCACAAATGCAACCCGGGTTCGATCCTCGGACCGGGAAAGTATGTGAAATGGTACGGTGGTCGCCAGATCGGATAGGTGGGTTTTCTCCGGGTACTCCGATTTCCTCCCACACGAATGACCACATTTACGCTTTCATCCGCGCCAACGAGAGCGATTAATATAAGTTGTTGCTTCACAATCGTTGTAAAATAAATAAAGTTTAAAAAAAAAGAAAAGAAGAAATTTTTATCAGTGAAATAAAATGTGCTTTCAACAAGGGGAGTAACATATATCATTCTCACTGCTTTTCCCTTAATGTTTCCAGCCATTGAAATATTGTCAACATTAAGGATTTTGGACCAGTCAGTAATGTCATTTATGACGTCCTTTAAATGAGACGCTCTAGCACCATTTAGTGCATGATTGCATCGTATTCATTCATAAAACACTTTCTGCCTATAATAAAAATGAAACTGAGTTTGCTTAACCCTTTCCTTCATAGAGGATTAGGTTAACATACTATTATATCTTCATGCAAACGACAGCCATTTAGCTATCATGCAGTGGATAAGTAGTCGTCATATCTATCCCACCTCCATATATATTACTAGGACTACATGAGATTCTGGCCTTTATTATGGACATTGGTTTGGCTACTACATAGTTAATGTATGTTGTATTGGTAATGGCGTCAAAAGGTGCTTCTATGAGGGAAAGGGTTAAATGTGATTGATTAAAATTATATTTCACTCATGAACATTAAAGCGACACTATATCGGTGAAAACACAAATTTCTACAGATTGTAATTTCTTATTAAATGGTTTAGTTTTTCCCCAAATATTTGCCTCAAAAACTGAGTATTTCAACAAATAAACATTTTCCCCAAATATTTGCCTCAAAAACTGAGTATTTCAACAAATAAACAAACGTCGTATACTGTTCACTGTGTTGGCATAACAAAATAATGTAAATAGGGTCGACATTCATGCGTAATACAATGCATTTATCCTGAATAACACGAGGTATGGTACATATTTACCATGCTATCTCACATATGTGCCTATGCATATTTATTTGTAGACTAATCTTAGTTAAATTATCTCTAATCGAAAGTATCGCATGTTTAGTATTGACTACAATGACGTCAATTCAGGAGCCTGGATGACCGTTATATGAAATCCTACTCTCACTTTTGAAAGTTTATACATGTATACCACAAAAACACTGTTTATTGATTCAATGTTAGTGTTTGAATGTATTCAGAAGAATGTGTAGTAGCTATGCATTTATACATGACAAATGCATTTTATTTGCTTTTTGCTTTTTGCAATGTAATGTCGCTTTAACTACATTAAAAATAATGGATTTCTTTACTGCAAAACTTGGGAACAAGACCGAACCCGCATCCATCACATCACAGAGGTTAGTTTATACAAATATATTGTAGTTCAATTGCGAAACAAGTTCTTACAACTTGTATTAATCGCTCTCGAGACCTAACTACTGATGGAATCTATCGCCACTAGGGAGAGAGAAGAGGCAACGTGGAATTTTAAATGCCTTGCCTAAGCGCACAATCGTAACGGCTCCAGTGGGCCTCGAACTCCGGGCCTTTCGCACCTGAAACGAACGCGCTACCACTGCACTATCAAGACTTCCACTATCACATCAGACCAAAGAGGTTAACATGGCCTTGTACACACTGGCCTAACTTACATGTAGTGGTGGTTCCTCATGACCCAGGTGCCTTCCTTGAGCATTGCTGATGAATGTAACAAACATCTCCGCCAAACCTGGCTGGTTCGCTATGGCAACAGTCAAATCATCAGATCCGTCGCTGTAATTCAGTAGTATTACTAGACTATGTTTCAATGGATTATATTTTTTATCATTCTTGTTCCCGTCTTCCAAAAACCACCCATGTGTATATGTATACAGAATTATTTCGGAAATCAAGTCAATAAATTTTGTATTAATAAGTATCTGTGTCACTTCCAGCCTGTATTTCACAATCTCTTCAAGATCAGTCCTTTTCAACGCAAAATAACACTGACCAAATTTGAGACAAGCGTTTCGGATCTTCATCACATATTCGCCATTCTCGTTGCGATAGGACTCGAGAGCAAGTATTTCTTCAGCTGTGTTCCTAAGATAATCAAACGTATTCTGTTTGAATTCGGCCAACTCATCTTGGGTCATAGGCTCAAGCTCAACTTCAGCGTTAGCTTTGTGATTCTCTGCAACAGCATCTTTATCCTTATCATCATCTACTCTCTTCTTACCATCACCCTTGGTTTTGTCAGGAGATTGTGCAGAGGGTTCAGTTACTACCAAAGTTGTGGACGGAGGAGAGGTAGGGTGTGGCTGTGCATCTGAAAGATGTTGGGTTTCAGTATTGCCCTCCATTCTGATTGGTTTGCTGTGAGAATGATACTCTGAATGTTCCAACACTTTAGGTGGTCTTGCACATGAAACAGAGGAGCCCATAGGCTGTCCTCTTCTTGTGTCTGAAAGTCGAAGATCAAATAAAAATGTTACTAAGCATTTATTAGTAGAGTGGTGGAACCTATGCTCGGCATATTCCTATGCTCGGCGTATTTGTCCATTTATATCCGTATTTAAAATATTTATATAGTTCTAGGCTAATTTCGCTGACGAAGCTGAAGCATGCTTGAATAGCATTCCGTTGCGTGTATCGGTAGCCTGATGCAACTGTCACGTGACTGATCCAGCAGACGAATATAAACAAACAAATCATTGGGAGAATATTTCCACCGAAACTTATACAGTGTATGAACAATTGACCTTTCTGCAAACGCTACTTAGACACGCCCCCCATAGTTACAGGTGCTCGCTGTAAATACGCGAGACAAGCTATCTAACAAAATGGCATCTAACGCAGACCTGCATCGAGTTAATCTAGATAAAATTCCGTGGAATTTCTCAGTTTTATTTTACCCAGATATTAATATTATTAGCTATTTAGGTAATTAGACACAATTATGAATGGGACTATGTAGCCGTGTGTTTGCCATACAAGGAGTGATTATCTATCTAGGTTTCAGGCCACTAATCAAGATTAACTAAAGTGAATGGGGGAGAATAAATAAATCATAGACCGTCATTAAAATAATATATTTATTGTACATCAAAGCATTAAATTATTTACAATGACATAAAATTACATAAAAAAGGTACATAGATTAATACAATGACAATGAAATTTACAGTGTGTATCTATTTTTTATTGTATTTGTATTGTATAATCAGCAAAAAACGCATGGAAATATAGACGCCATGGTTGTAATGAAATTGATGTGAAGAGCATGATATTTATACATGATGTAAGGGCTTGGACATATGGCACGGCTCAGCTCTAAAGCTGATAAAACACGGGCATACAAGCCAGCATCACAAATGTTTGAGCCGACCAATCAAGGTGTGAAAAATAATATATTCTCCAGTATTTGATTAATTTGTCAACAGCCCATCTCATAATTGGCGTAGGCGTGATAATATACTATTAGACGAATCCACCACAATGTTTCACTCTATATTGCCTTGTATACGAAGAAGTAGTTATACGAAACCACTGACACCCGAACAACCACATCGTGTCAACTTTGACATTAAAAGACATGAAATATGCCACCGTCTTGAGAGACTCGACCCTATGCCTCCTAGAAGACTCGAACATTAGGCCCAAAAACTGAACACCAGTACGTTCACTGAGCTAATATGGGAATCCCACAGCTCTGCACATGCATGGGTACTATTACTTCTATCTGATCCCTAGTCCACCATCCACGACAATATGTATGAACCACATGTATAATTTTAATCACCATTATACTCACATATCTCTTGTGAACAGTAGATCAATAAATGCAGAATATATTTTTTCGAAATATTTTATTATGCATAAATAAATTAATTTCAACTTACTTGTGTGCAAATATATATGTTTGCATTACTTTTGGATGTATTCAGCTGGTCGTCCACACAACTTAATCCACCTTAGACATTTTTCAAGATTTGTCTTGGGTTTGGAAATGGCACGAATTAAACGTCACCTATTAATCGATCTGGATATCTACTATCACTGTCACACAGCATAAATTAATAAAACAGCCCGTAACTACTATACATCTTTTCACCATTGTCAATGACAGACAGCATTAATTAATTTGTAATTATTTTTCAAAAAATAATTTCAGATCACGATCACTCGTTATCAGATTTTATTAAAATTTTACTAAATAGGTCCGGGTTCGATACTCAGTCAGGTCACGTATGTAGTGTCATTGAGCAAGGCACCTCACACACATTGCTTAGTACTGGTTAACCGCTATGGTCGGCTTAGCATGCCCAGGAAAACATGTCTATGTCCCCGCAAGGGGTTTGACATTAATGGAACATACATGTATATAAATTATAATATACTATATACGAAGTGATTTGGGTACGAGTTGATCTGCTCAAATTTTAACGCTAAATCTTACGTCATGAAGACACATATATTAGGTAGTGTTTCAGAATCTTATAGCTTACCGTTAAAAACAGATAACAACCAAACAGAGTGTTACTTCTTTGGTATTTACTAAAGTGTGCATAGTTACTTTTGTAAACAGTGGACTGTGCCGTGGATCTATTCTAGTCCCTAGAAATACCGAAAGACTTCTTTCTTTCTTTCTTTTCCTCCGTATGCATGCCCTTCCAATTATGGAACACCAAGATGATCCCTGGTCACATCTTGTATTAGTATGAATATGTCGGTATATTCCTCATACACGTAAATATAAAATCACTCGCTAAAAATCAAATATAACTCTTCACCACGTCGAGACCTCCACCCATGCATCTATATACATACAGGTACATGTAGATAGTTCACGCACAGCTAGTGAATTTTGTACAGTGCAGGGACAGTTTATAAATCGGTGGGTATTCATAGGTACATGTAGTTGGATCAGCACATATTACACTGCAGCGAAAGTGTCCGTTTGGTATGTAATTTGTGGCACAGATCCGTTGACAATCTCATTATGGCGTCAATATCTTCCGGTTTGGTGAAAATATGGCTGAAGTGAGTACTTCACTTGACTTGACTTTGTATAATCTGCCTCTTATAGGCACCTCTCATAAGAGCACATAGGAATATGTTGTATATTCTGACAATAAAAACTAATAAACTTGTAAGCTTGTAACAGTAACCATTTGTATAGAAAAACACAAAATAAGTTATATATATATACATATGAGGTAGACAATGCACACATTAGCAATTTGATAGACTAGACTTGATTTGAATAGAGTGATTGGCGTAGATGCGTAATTGCATAGCAAGCATTGTTGGCCAGTTTATATATTCCAGCATCTCTTGAAAATCCTAGTAGAATTTCTAGTACAGTCTATAATCAGCTTTGTAATGGCAACTTTTTCGGTGAAATATCTCCTCCAGTTATCGACTCCTATCATTGAAGCGACGAGGTGTTTCATCTTGGATAAGCCCTCTTTTCGGACCTCGTGTAGAACAGGACATGTGGTGAGCATGTGGACAATGTCTTCACTTTCCATTGCACAGCATTTACATAGTGGATCTTCAGTTTGTTGATTAAATTTATGTTTCGTAGCTTGTAGCATATATATGCCTGTCATCATGCGGCCTTTTGTAATACCTTTTTTTACGTCCGATACAGTCGAGTATAGGGTTCGCCAGACTGAGTGGGTTACACTTATTTGCAGTCCTGCTTTGGCCAGGAACTTTAGAGATGATTTGTCGATAATGTTACCATTCAATTTATCAGTCCAGTAACTGTTAACAGCTTGTTTTACTTGTAGACTCCTAAACACCGAAAAATACCGAAAGACACCGAAAACCAGTATATAATAGCAATATAAGTAAGAAGTAACGTGTTCTATCTATTTATTAAGCATATTACACCTTATTGACTTAATATCTGTCCTTTATAATGATTAATTATAAAGTTATGAGAGTATTTCGGCGATTTCATTTTCAAGGGAGACTAATCCTACTCTACCGTATACCGAAAGACACTGAAGATATGTATAAAACAACACTAAAATGAATGAATTAATGTGTTTATAGCTACATATTAACATTTCTATACATTATAACTGTTTATTGAAATAAAATATGTCCTTTATGAGTGTATTTCGGTATATATTACACAATATCGCCGCCAGTTCTATACCGAAAGACACTTACATTTTCAAGGGAGACTAATCCTACTCTACCGTATACCGAAAGACACTTACGTTCTACATACAAAACAATAAAAATAATGAATTAGCTTAGTAATAGCTATTTATTAACTTTCATAAACCTAATAACTGTGAATCGACTTAATCTCTGTCCTGTATAGTGATTTATTTTAATGTGCTGAGAATATTTCGGTGATTTCATTTATTTTCAAGGGAGACTAATCATACTCTACCGAAAGACACTTTTAAGTTCTGCATTTCTGTATATATTACACAATATCGCCGCCAGTCCTATACCGAAAGACACTTTCATTTTCAAGGAAGATTAATCCTACTCTACCGTATACCGAAAGACACTTACATACAAAACAATAAAAATAATGGATTAGCGTAGTAATAGCTATTTATTAAGTTTAATATACCTATAAGCAAGGTTCTACCGAGAGGCAACCAGACAAAGATTTGACTTACAAGGAGAAATGCACCATAATCAAATCTGCATCAAAACCAACAGTCGAGAAGGATGACTACCACCTTCTCACCAGACAGGAGCAAGTCACGATAGTCCGGCTTAGAACAGGTCATAACCGCCTGAACTTCCATATGTGTCGGAAGCTTGGACTAGCTCCATCAACTGCATGCAGCTGTAATGTAGGGGACCAGACTGCAGAACACATCCTCCAGGAGTGTCCCAATCTTCATGGGCTGAGGAAAACAAGGGAAACTAATCCTACTCTACCGAAAGACACTTTTAAGTTCTGCATTGCTGTATATATTACACAATATCGCCACCAGTCCTATACCACCATCATAATGCTCATCTCTTTAGATTAGATTTTATTGATGCATAATTTTCAATATGTCATTTACAATAGGAAGTACAAAAATACACAAATATTCTTACAAGAGTATTCAACCAACTTGAGAGAGGGATAGAGAGAGAGAGAGAGAGCGAGAGAGAGAGAGCGAGAGAGAGAGAGAGAGAGAGAGAGAGAGAGCGAGCGAGAGAGAGAGAGTCTACAATCAATCAGTTACATTTGCAATGCAACACGTTATCCTTTTTGTCAAAAGGGCTCCTTTTCGCACTTTAGTAAAAACCAGTCCAAACAAGGGGGACTAATCCGATATCGGAGTTGTTTCCCATTTCCTATATTTAACATACGCATGGCGGGATTGGTGTAATGATTATAGCAAATAAATCAGGGTTGTAAGGAACACGTGCGTAAGCACGGTCAATCGTAGCAACGGCAGAAATAAAATTGTTGTGGGAATAATTTAAATGAAATTAATCTCCACTTGAAGTATTTTCCCAAATTATGATAAATTGTCCATTTTGGGCCATTCCATTTTGTTCCATTTGCAGAAACTAATAGATGCTTGTTTTGTTTCAGTGAATTGTCGAATTATATTTCATCGAATGAACATTGAAAGCATAATTATCACGAGTGGCACTAGTCGTGAGTGATAATAGTTTCCTATGTTCATTGACTGATTTGAGTGAAATATTCGATCATACAGTGACGACTGTCATCGCTCAATTTGTCAATTCTAGCCCAAAGACGGGAAAACATTATTCAATGCTTCGAAGATTATTTACGAAATTGAGGAATTTTTTCATAATACATAGTTCCCGTGTGACGTCATCATTCCTACTGTGGCTGCCATTTTGACTGGCAAAGTTGATCAGATATTATATATAATATATAGTAGCGTAATTTTGCTTTCTTCATAACATATTTATTTTTCATCCCATCACCATGGTTCATACATTGTTGGAAAGCTCTCAATGGACATATTTTTTGTATCATTTCACAAATTTCGTATCAATGACGAATACATAATAAGTTACCTGTATATTAATATTTCAACTGTGAAAATAGACTTTCAGAAATAGGTGCAAGTTAGGTTCTTATCATTTATAATCCATACATCATTGTCAAAAAATAAATTAATATTTAAAAATTGCATTTCAATACCTTTAAAATCATACCAAATTTTATATTAAGAAACCAAAATTAATAAAGTTATTGCAATTAAAGAATTACTAGTAAAATCATGAAATTGCCGTTAATAAAACTTGCCAGTCAAAATGGCTGCCAAGATAAGATTTTATCAGTGTTTTTGACTGCCATGGGAACTATGTATTACTGAAACCAGAACACATTGTTACAAATTAGTCGGAACAAGGTGTGAAACCAGTTTCCGTATTTGAAGCTTTTCTCAGAGTATATCTGAATGGAATAACTTAGACCTACCATATGACGTTGTAGAAGGAAAGACCGTAGAGAGTTTTAAAAACCGAATTGACAAGCATTTTTTAAAATTTTAAGTTTATTTAAACTCGCCACCAGTTGACCATTTAAGCGACTGGCGGTTTACCTAACATCTTTCCTGGGCAAGCTCCAGAGGATCGAACACAGGTTGCATTGGTGAGAAGCGAACGGGCTAGCCACTTCTCAGACACCACAATGCCCGTTCATTTGGTATGTTACAATGTATTGTCAACCCTGTGTTAATGGTTACCTCTGTTGTGTATTTACACTACCATATGCATCCGTTGGTCCGTGTTTTCCACTATGACATCCGGGGTTATGCGAGATCACAAAGGTCATCACCTGGTTGATCTTCCCCCCCTTTGACGATTGTCCGAGGTGTAATAAAAGCAGAAGACTGCCGGATGGAGCTCTTGTGACCAAATTTGAGACGAGCGTTTAGGATCTCCATTAGCCCTTTCCTTCATAGAGATTTAGGTTAATATATACTTTATTATATCTCCATACAAACGACAGTCATTTAGCTATCATGCAGTGGATAAGTAGTCGCCATATCTATCCCACCTCCATAAATATTACTGGGACTACATGAGATTCCGGCCTTTATTATGAACATTGGTTTGGCTACTACATTGTCAATGTATGTCGTATTGGTAATATAATAAACACTTTCCCTCATAGAAGCACCTCGTGATGCACGAGGTGCTTCTATGAGGGAAAGTGTTTATTATGAACATTGGTTTGGCTACTACATTGTCAATGTATGTCGTATTGGTAATGGCGTCAAGAGGTGCTTCTATGATGGGAAAGGGTTAATTATGAACATTGGTTTGGCTACTACATTGTCAATGTATGTTGTATTGGTAATGGCGTCAAGAGGTGTTTCTATGAGGGAAAGTGTTAATTATGAACATTGGTTTGGCTACTACATTTGGTAATGGCATCCAAGAGGTGCTTCTATGAGGGAAAGGGTTAATGTCACGCAAACAGCTTAGGTCACACGGCGACTCTCCAGCTATTATTGGTGGAGGAAGACTACGGATGTCCCTCCGAGCAGGCGGAAACCCGGGTAGAACCACCAATCTTCCATATGCCAGTTCGATAGCTTCCATCCCCAGTGGGATTCGAACTGACAGCGATGTCAGAGGGGCAAGTGATTTGAGGTCAATTAACCTGTATTCCCATACATCATGTTGTACATCTTGGAGCCACGGTCTTGCTTCAATCAGTCATGACAATATTAGGGATGTCAACTAGAACATTTTTGAGCACTTGCTGGTCGGCCCACTGATATGAAATCATGATATGACCCGTTGTAAATTTCTGTTTTCCGGCAAGAGGATTGGACTGTTGACCCTGGTGAGTGGCTAACTGTACACCTGTAAGCATATACATTGTAAGCTATAGTATAAGTAACGTATCTGTATGTAAGATTTAAAACATCGTTCACAGGGTTCGTGATAGGTCAGATTTTTTGGGAGAAGTGAATGCGCGCAATTGCGTCCTTAAATGGTGTTCTTTAATACATGTTTGTAAATTAGGCTTAATATTAGGGATGTCAACTAGTAGTGATTTTGGTACTCGAGTACTCGGAAAGGTATTCGATCGAGTACTCGGTTACCGTTACCGTGGATTATGCTTTTTGTCTCGTCGATCAGATTGGTCCTGCTTTTAATCAATTCATTGCTTTGATATGTTGTCCAGTCTTTCAAAGTACTTCCATACCACAGATTTAGGTGGAGGCATTCTCACAATTCACTTATATTACTATTATATTCTAAAGATCTCTTCACAGTTTAACAGCATTAACGTTAATGGCAAAAGTTACGATATTTATTATTTAACAACTATATCGGTATTGCCCTGCTATGGGTAGCTGCTTAAAGTTCTAAATTGAGTAATCAATTAAGTGTCAATTATAACATCAAAACAAGTTCCAACCACCAGACAAAATATGTCATTCACACGACAGACAATCGGACGACCCGCCTCAGTAGTGACGACAATGATAAAATAATTTGCATCAAACTTACGCTTCCCAATTAAGTTGAATCAACACCTTAATTATTCGGTCACTGTGGCCGGCTCTGTGTGATATACAGGTATTGTTAATCACCATGACACTCTGTATATTGCATTTTTTGGTACAGCGGAAGTTTCGCTAATCCCACTGATCACGATTTGTTCACAGGCAACTCCGTATTTGCGCAAAATAAAGATTTGTTGATTTTTTTTTTTAACCGAGTACTCGATTATCTGAAAAGTATTCGATACTCGGACGTTCGATCGAGTACTCGAGTACTCGTTGACATCCCTAGTTAATATACACAATATGATTAAACATAGACCATACAATGTGCTAGATATAGACCTGTATTCCCATGCAATGTGCTAGATATAGACCTGTATTCCCATACAATGTGTTAGATATAGACCTGTATTCCCATACAATGTGTTAGATATAGACCTGTATTCCCATACAATGTGTTAGATATAGACCTGTATTCCCATGCAATGTGTTAGATATAGACCTGTATTCCCATGCAATGTGTTAGATATAGACCTGTATTCCCATGCTGCTAGATATAGACCTGTATTCCCATGCAATGTGTTAGATATAGACCTGTATTCCCATGCAATGTGTTAGATATAGACCTGTATTCCCATGCAATGTGCTAGATATAGACCTGTATTTCCATGCAATGTGTTAGATATAGACCTGTATTCCCATGCAATGTGTTAGATATAGACCTGTATCCCATACAATGTGTTAGATATAGACCTGTATTCCCATGCAATGTGTTAGATATAGACCTGTATCCCATACAATGTGTTAGATATAGACCTGTATTCCCATACAATGTGTTAGATATAGACCTGTATTCCCATACAATGTGTTAGATATAGACCTGTATTCCCATGCAATGTGTTAGATATAGACCTGTATTCCCATACAATGTGTTAGATATAGACCTGTATTCCCATGCAATGTGTTAGATATAGACCTGTATTCCCATGCAATGTGTTAGATATAGACCTGTATTCCCATACAATGTGTTAGATATAGACCTGTATTCCCATACAATGTGTTAGATATAGACCTGTATTCCCATGCAATGTGTTAGATATAGACCTGTATTCCCATACAATGTGTTAGATATAGACCTGTATTCCCATACAATGTGTTAGATATAGACCTGTATTCCCATGCAATGTGTTAGATATAGACCTGTATTCCCATGCAATGTGTTAGATATAGACCTGTATTCCCATGCAATGTGTTAGATATAGACCTGTATTCCCATGCAATGTGTTAGATATAGACCTGTATTCCCATACAATGTGCTAGATATAGACCTGTATTCCCATACAATGTGCTAGATATAGACCTGTATTCCCATACAATGTGCTAGATATAGACCTGTATTCCCATACAATGTGTTAGATATAGACCTGTATTCCCATGCTGTTAGATATAGACCTGTATTCACATGCTGTTAGATATAGACCTGTATTCCCATGCAATGTGTTAGATATAGACCTGTATTCCCATACAATGTGCTAGATATAGACCTGTATTCCCATGCTGTTAGATATAGACCTGTATTCCCATGCTGCTAGATATAGACCTGTATTCCCATGCAATGTGTTAGATATAGACCTGTATTCCCATACAATGTGCTAGATATAGACCTGTATTCCCATGCAATGTGTTAGATATAGACCTGTATCCCATGCAATGTGTTAGATATAGACCTGTATTCCCATGCTGTTAGATATAGACCTGTATTCCCATGCAATGTGCTAGATATAGACCTGTATTCCCATACAATGTGTTTGATATAGACCTGTATTCCCATGCAATGTGTTAGATATAGACCTGTATTCCCATAAATGTGCTAGATATAGACCTGTATTCCCATGCTGTTAGATATAGACCTGTATTCCCATGCAATGTGTTAGATATAGACCTGTATTCCCATGCAATGTGTTAGATATAGACCTGTATTCCCATGCAATGTGTTAGATATAGACCTGTATTCCCATACAATGTGTTAGATATAGACCTGTATCCCATACAATTGTTAGATATAGACCTGTATTCCCATGCTGCTAGATATAGACCTGTATCCCATACAATGTGTTAGATATAGACCTGTATCCCCATACAATGTGTTAGATATAGACCTGTATTCCCATGCTGTAGATATAGACCTGTATTCCCATGCTGTTAGATATAGACCTGTATTCACATGCTGTTAGATATAGACCTATATTCCCATGCAATGTGTTAGATATAGACCTGTATTCCCATACAATGTGCTAGATATAGACCTGTATTCCCATGCTGTTAGATATAGACCTGTATTCCCATGCAATGTGTTAGATATAGACCTGTATTACCATGCAATGTGTTAGATATAGACCTGTATTCCCATACAATGTGCTAGATATAGACCTGTATTCCCATACAATGTGCTAGATATAGACCTGTATTCCCATACAATGTGTTAGATATAGACCTGTATTCCCATGCTGTTAGATATAGACCTGTATTCACATGCTGTTAGATATAGACCTGTATTCCCATGCAATGTGTTAGATATAGACCTGTATTCCCATACAATGTGTTAGATATAGACCTGTATCCCCATACAATGTGTTAGATATAGACCTGTATCCCCATACAATGTGTTAGATATAGACCTGTATTCCCATGCTGTTAGATATAGACCTGTATTCCCATGCTGTTAGATATAGACCTGTATTCCCATGCTGCTAGATATAGACCTGTATTCCCATGCAATGTGTTAGATATAGACCTGTATTCCCATACAATGTGCTAGATATAGACCTGTATTCCCATGCAATGTGTTAGATATAGACCTGTATTCCCATGCAATGTGTTAGATATATACCTGTATTCCCATGCTGTTAGATATAGACCTGTATTCCCATGCAATGTGCTAGATATAGACCTGTATTCCCATACAATGTGTTTGATATAGACCTGTATTCCCATGCAATGTGTTAGATATAGACCTGTATTCCCATACAATGTGCTAGATATAGACCTGTATTCCCATGCAATGTGTTAGATATAGACCTGTATTCCCATGCAATGTGTTAGATATAGACCTGTATTCCCATGCAATGTGTTAGATATAGACCTGTATTCCCATGCAATGTGTTAGATATAGACCTGTATTCCCATGCAATGTGTTAGATATAGACCTGTATTCCCATACAATGTGTTAAATATAGACCTGTATCCCCATACAATGTGTTAGATATAGATCTGTATTCCCATGCTGTTAGATATAGACCTGTATTCCCATGCTGTTAGATATAGACCTGTATTCACATGCTGTTAGATATAGACCTGT
Source organism: Archivesica marissinica (assembly GCA_014843695.1). Classification (NCBI taxonomy): domain Eukaryota; kingdom Metazoa; phylum Mollusca; class Bivalvia; order Venerida; family Vesicomyidae; genus Archivesica; species Archivesica marissinica. Next base: position 28,330,020 of record CM026396.1, on the reverse strand, counting down.
ATTCCCATGCAATGTGTTAGATATAGACCTGTATTCCCATACAATGTGCTAGATATAGACCTGTATTCCCATGCTAGATATAGACCACCCACTGTTAGATATAGACCTGTATTCCCATGCAATGTGTTAGATATAGACCTGTATTCCCATGCAATGTGTTAGATATAGACCTGTATTCCCATACAATGTGCTAGATATAGACCTGTATTCCCATACAATGTGCTAGATATAGACCTGTATTCCCATACAATGTGTTAGATATAGACCTGTATTCCCATGCTGTTAGATATAGACCTGTATTCACATGCTGTTAGATATAGACCTGTATTCCCATGCAATGTGTTAGATATAGACCTGTATTCCCATACAATGTGCTAGATATAGACCTGTATTCCCATGCAATGTGTTAGATATAGACCTGTATTCCCATGCAATGTGTTAGATATAGACCTGTATTCCCATGCTGTTAGATATAGACCTGTATTCCCATGTAATGTGCTAGATATAGACCTGTATTCCCATACAATGTGTTTGATATAGACCTGTATTCCCATGCAATGTGTTAGATATAGACCTGTATTCCCATACAATGTGCTAGATATAGACCTGTATTCCCATGCTGTTAGATATAGACCTGTATTCCCATGCAATGTGTTAGATATAGACCTGTATTCCCATGCAATGTGTTAGATATAGACCTGTATTCCCATGCAATGTGTTAGATATAGACCTGTATTCCCATACAATGTGTTAGATATAGACCTGTATTCCCATGCTGTTAGATATAGACCTGTATTCCCATGCTGTTAGATATAGACCTGTATTCACATGCTGTTAGATATAGACCTGTATTCCCATGCAATGTGTTAGATATAGACCTGTATTCCCATACAATGTGCTAGATATAGACCTGTATTCCCATGCTGTTAGATATAGACCTGTATTCCCATGCTGCTAGATATAGACCTGTATTCCCATGCAATGTGCTAGATATAGACCTGTATTCCCATGCAATGTGTTAGATATAGACCTGTATCCCATACAATGTGTTAGATATAGACCTGTATTCCCATGCTGTTTGATATAGACCTGTATTCCCATGCAATGTGTTAGATATAGACCTGTATTCCCATGCAATGTGTTAGATATAGACCTGTATTCTCATGCAATGTGTTAGATATAGACCTGTATCCCCATACAATGTGTTAGATATAGACCTGTATTCCCATGCTGTTAGATATAGACCTGTATTCCCATGCTGTTAGATATAGACCTGTATTCCCATGCAATGTGTTAGATATAGACCTGTATTCCCATACAATGTGCTAGATATAGACCTGTATTCCCATGCTGTTAGATATAGACCTGTATTCCCATGCTGCTAGATATAGACCTGTATTCCCATGCAATATGTTAGATTTAGACCTGTATTCCCATGCAATGTGTTAGATATAGACCTGTATTCCCATGCAATGTGTTAGATATAGACCTGTATTCCCATGCAATGTGTTAGATATAGACCTGTATTCCCATGCTGCTAGATATAGACCTGTATTCCCATACAATGTGTTGGATATATACCTGTATTCCCATGCAATGTGTTAGATATAGACCCGTATTCCCATGCTGTTAGATATAGACCTGTATTCCCATGCTGCTAGATATCGACCTGTATTCCCATACAATGTGTTAGATATAGACCCGTATTCCCATGCTGTTAGATATAGACCTGTATTCCCATGCTGCTAGATATAGACCTGTATTCCCATACAATGTGTTAGATATAGACCCGTATTCCCATGCTGTTAGATATAGACCTGTATTCCCATGCTGCTAGTTATAAACCTGTATTCCCATACAATGTGTTAGATATAGACCCGTATTCCCATGCTGTTAGATATAGACCTGTATTCCCATGCTGCTAGATATAGACCTGTATTCCCATGCTGTTAGATATAGACCTGTATTCCCATGCTGCTAGATATAGACCTGTATTCCCATACAATGTGTTAGATATAGACCCATATTCCCATGCAATGTGTTAGATATAGACTTGTATTCCCATGCTGTTAGATATAGACCTGTATTCCCATGCTGTTAGATATAGACCTGTATTCCCATGCTGTTAGATATAGACCTGTATTCCCATACAATGTGCTAGATATAGACCTGTATTCTCATACAATGTGTTAGATATAGACCTGTATTCCCATGCAATGTGCTAGATATAGACCTGTATTCCCATACAATGTGCTAGATATAGACCTGTATTCCCATGCAATGTGTTAGATATAGACCTGTATTCCCATGCAATGTGTTAGATATAGACCTGTATCCCAATGCAATGTGTTGGATATTGACCTGTATTCCCTTGCAATGCAGGAGTGAAAAATTTGACAAAACATGTGCGAAAAAAATAATTTAGCGCCAATATTTGTTTTTTGTAGCAATTGGCGCCATTGGCAAACAGCTGGTACCCTGCAATGTATACATCATGTTGTACATCTTGGAGCCACAGTTTTGCTTCAATCAGTTCTGACAACTTTCCTCCATTATAGGTGGTATTAACGGCTAAAGGTCATATCTGCCAAGAAAAACCAAATCAGTCGTGTCACATTGAAGACTATGGCGGAACAGTTTCATTTCTGAGTAAAGCGTTCTTGTAACAGTACCAATTAATGAGTTTTTAAGTTGTAATTTAAAATAGCTAATTGTTATGGCATATTGAAATCACCTAGCCTCAATTGGTGTTGATTTTCACTACATGCAGACTAATTGGGGACAACTCCTATACAAAATGTATTGGAATTACATATTCGAATCTTGTTTCATTTTCAGGACAAATGATTTTCAATTGAGTGTGTCAAACTATGGAGACGTCGCAAAATCAAGTAGAAAACATGTAAACCGACTTGATGGAGCGGAAAAAGAATCTGGTAATAATTTTGAAATATATCCTGACCACGGCAGTGGGCAATAATAGTTTGAGGGGACAATTAGTTTTTGTACATTACTCAAAACACACTGCGGCCCCTTTAGCTCCCTAATGAATGGTTTGTGTAACATCGTGTAACAATGAAAGGGGAAGCAGCTGGCCCCTACAGGTTTTCACTTTTGCTCTCGTTAATGACTGTGAATGCCGCGACTCTCGTCACAGGTTTTTGGCTGTTTTGCTGCGGTCATCTGAGGTGAAGTAATTGCTCCCGTTTACTGTCAGGTGAAAGGTTATTTAAATCACTTTAGGGGCTTGGGAAGACCTTGAGGACACGTTTAGGGGTCATTTCAGGTAGCATGGGATGCAGGTCATGTAAGGTAAAGATTGCAAATACGGGGAAATGGTGAGAGAAGACATGTGAAATATCCCCCTGAAGGGGTGGAGGGCCCATTTTGGAGGGTACAATTTATTAAATAAATGAGTATCACCAAAATGGAAAAAAGGTCCTTTTGAGAACTATTTGCTTTTGCATCCTTTTTCTATATATAAATTAATATGTTTATTACTCCCTCTTTGGAATTTGGGGGTGTCGTGTCGCCTTCAGGCTCTCGAAATTGTTCACATTTAAATGTATATCGTGTTGTCCGTGGGGCACTAGAATTGATGTATGTGAATGACATTGTATATAGAACATAGAGGTTGGTTTACTTTCTCTAAGCGGGTAATATTCCATCATTTAAATAATTATAAATAAAAATTACCGGTCATGTGTAAAATTGTTTTATACGATGAATAGATTGGATAAAGCTATAGAGCTGTGTGTTTGTTTTGTTGTCGTGAAATATTTATATCTTGTTAGCCAGAATCGTTTAAATTATAACTTTTTTAATGTTTGTATTAATTATAATAAATGTGTCGTAATATAAGACCTATACCATGTATTTAATATATATATATATATATTGTATAATAAATGCATTAACTCTGCATGATACCGGGTAGGTAGAAAAAGTCTATGAATAATTCATTAATAGATTTTTCTTAGTTGTGGAAGTATGTCATAGAATTTGATTAGAATGAAATTCCATGGCATATTGGAGTGATAGTTGAAATTCACTGTTAACCCTTTCAACACCACATACCTCTAAATTGGCTTACAAAAAAGTGTAGATCCAGATGAGCCGGCTCGTGACTAGCCGTCTCATCAGAATCTGCACTTTTTGCCAGTAGTGTTACTATTTGTAGACAAAATTACCTATTTTGATAAATGTACTGGTCATAATGTAATTTCTGATTAATTTATTGGTCTGAAAATATCGTGGACCAGTCCATGTTAGTTACTTGGTGTTGAATGGGTTAATTAATAATACATGTAATATATATATAGAGTGGTGGAACCTATGCTCAGTGTAAATCCCACATATAATGACCAGTATAAAATGTTAATTGCACTTGTCGTTGTGAAAACAACTTTCAAAACACTCTTTTTGACAGTTTTAGCTTCATCACGTGACCGTGCTATTCAATACAGCTATCGCAACTGTGTCGGTCGGCACCCGTTTATATGTGGAATTGAAGACCTCGGGGCACCTATGCACGGCGTACTTGTTATTTTTTATTTATCCATCAAAACTTGCTGAATATCTTATTTTGATATAGTACATCATTGAATAAAAACACTTATTGATTGGTCTTAATCAGAAATGGTATAGAAACTATTTTTCGGGTTAGGTGTAGATTTTGGATAGCTACCTGAATTGATCATACACCGTAACAGTTTCGGTGGAAATATTCTCCCAATGATTTGCTTGTTTATATTCGTCTGCTGGACAGGTCATGTGTCAGTTGCATCAGCCTACCGATATACGCAACGGAATGCTATTCAACCATGCTTCAGCGAAATTAGCCTAGAACTATATAAATATTTTAAATACGGATGAAAATGGAAAATACGCCGAGCATAGGTTCCACCACTCTATGATAAATCTTACCAATTATACATGTAATATATATATATATGTTCTTAACAATTATACATGTAATATATATATATATATATATATATATGTTCTTAACAATTATACATGTAATATATATATATATATGTTCTTAACAATTATACATGTAATATATATATATATATATATATATATATATTGTTCTTAACAATTATACATGTAATATATATATATATATATATGTTCTTATCAATTATACATGTAATATATATATATGTTCTTAACAATTATACATGTAATATATAATATATTATAAATCTTACCGATTATACATGTAATATATAAATATATTACGCATACATGAAGTGTCCACTATATTATTCTATATGACCAAACTTCCTCGAGAGGAACAGACGGATCTGTAGTCGAGTGGTTAACACGCTGGACTGGTAATCCAGGGATTGCATGTTCGATCCCCCCCGTCTGACCCTAATAAAATTAACAGTCTTTCAGATGGGACGTTAAACCGAGGTCTCGTATCGGTGCTTTACACCGTGCACGTAAAAAAGAACCAGAGGAGATTCTGGAATGGGTCTCTGTCTGTATCATGCACTATCCTCCAAAAATCTAAAATAACTAATCTCTTCAGGAGGCGTCGCTCATATGGGCAACCGGTAGCGACGATAAATAAACGTCAAAAAAACAAAAAAAATGTGTGATGTATGCATTGTCCAATATGTATTATATTGGGAAATAAAATATGTTAAGTGTAAGACCTGATTTTAGGAATCAATCAGTCTTTTAAAACTTAAAAACTTTTTCACGGAAATCATATTTGTCTTTCAGTTATTTATTGGCGAATAAAACATTGTTTGGAGTTCTGATGATGCGTAGGAATTAACCACGCAGACCGTACACAGAACCACGAACCATGTTTTTAATTCGTCCAACGTAAATGCAAATATTTTTTCCGATACAAACATGACCAAAATATCTAAAGAGCGCAATAAAATAGTTTTGTTATTTTTTGTATTAAAGTTCAAGTTAGTTTAATTAAATGACGTCACAAACTACAAAAATGTTAGTAAAATGACATCACAAGACTACAAAAATTCTAATAAAATGTTGTTTGCTACATAACCAAGTGTCTTAGCAAGATCATCTGAATAGCAAACAGCATAGCGCCTGATCAGACTCAGCAGTTAATCTGGCTCTATGTTCTTTGCAAAAATACTGTTTGAACGGTATCCAGAATGAAATGGGTTTTTAAAAAAATCTGGCCTAGAATGAACCCTGTGTTCTTCAAACAGAAGCTCTGTTGCATGCTATACCTGACTCCTGTTGTCCTTACATGACTTTGTGAGTTAGTTAGTTTAATTAAATGATGTCGCAAGACTATAAAAATGTTAGTAAAATGTCGTCGCAAAACTAAAAAAATGTTAATCTGGCTCTATGTTCCTTTGCAACTACTGTTTGAATAGTATCCAGAATGAAATGGGTTTTAAAAAAATCTGACCTAGAATGAGCCCTGTGTTCTTCAAACAGAAGGCCTGTACTAAGGCACATCTCCACATGCTCTGTTGCATGTTATACCTGACTCCTGTTGTCCTTACATGACTTTGTGATTGAAACTAATTGTCTGATATTCATCTCTACCCTCGACACACAATGTTATTATCGTTCGGCTAGTAACCTTTGATCTTAATTCTTGCCAAGAAAATTATCATAGCATTTTAATTTATCACCTGTAGTCTTGAAGAAAAAATGCCGTTGTTGAACAATACTTGAAAACTGACCCCACCTTTTTTGAAAATCGTTCTTTGATGTAACTTTATATCATTATGCAAATTTTCACTGTCCGGGTATTAATTTACAGATTTTCGGTCCTGAGGAAAACATTTTCGCCTTTGAAAGAAAGTGGTCATTTGTTATATCCTTTGCGAAATGTAACTTGTCTCTTGTTCCCATTGAGTCGTCCGTGCGACCTTTGACACTATAATAAAGGTGTGTCCGGCGTCCGACGATACTGATTAAATCATTACACTTTCATCGCCATGTAATAATGTACCCCCAATGTAAATGCAGCCCGCCCTTTTTTCCGCTTTTTATGTGGGGTTTTATTACATCGTTGGGAGGACTTTCAATTTGCTTTTATGAAGTTATAATGTACCGTCTTTGGTGTGTGTTTAAATTGGAGAAGAATTGATCATGTTTGACAAATGTTGGTCATTTTTTTCCTAACCATTAAAATGACGATTAAATTGGAAGGAATGTGTAAGCAGCGTAGATCCAGATCAGCCGCAGCGTAACGCCGTATCTGAATCGTGCATGATCTGTGTTTTCTATTCAGCCACGTGTTTTAGCTCCACTATCCGAATGGCAAGCAGCATGGAGCCCTAACAGACGTGGCGTAATGATCTATGCTGTTTGAAAAAGCAACTTTAGTTGTGATTAGCATTTTAAGTATAAGATACAGTATTTAGGATTTGAGATTTGATTGATGAATTAATGTGGGATGGAGAGGAGTCATTGTGGGGTTAATTTTCTTGCCACAGTGGTCCTGGCATGGCTAGAACTTACAACCGCCCCACCACAGTGGTCCTTGCGGGGCTAGAACTTATAACCCCTCCACCACAGTTGTCCTGGTGGTCTAGACCTTACAACCCCTACACCACAGTGGTCCTGGCAGGCTAGACCTTACAACCCCTCCATCACAGTGGTCCTGGCATGGCTAGAACTTACAACCCCTCCACCACAGTGGTCCTGGCGGGGCTAGACCTTACAACCCCTCCACCACAGTGGTCCTGGCTTGGCTAGACCTTACAACCCCTCCATCACAGTGGTCCTGGCTGGGCTAGACCTTACAACCCCTCCACCACAGTGGTCCTGGCTTGGCTAGACCTTACAACCCCTCCATCACAGTGGTCCTGGCTGGGCTAGACCTTACAACCCCTCCACCACAGTGGTCCTGGCTGGGCTAGACCTTACAACCCCTCCACCACAGTGGTCCTGGCTTGGCAAGACCTTACAACCCCTCCATCACAGTGGTCCTGGTGGTCTAGACCTTACAACCCCTCCATCACAGTGGTCCTGGCTGGGCTAGACCTTACAACCCCTCCATCACAGTGGTCCTGGCTGGGGCTAGACCTTACAACTCCTCCACCACAGTGGTCCTGGCGGGGCTAGAACTTACAACCTCTCCACCACAGTGGTCCTGGTGGTCTAGACCTTACAACCCCGGAACAGGTAAATAATCCTTGGAACATTACAAATTGAAGAAATTTTGAGTGTCAAAGTGCTCTATTTTCTAAAACGTAATTATGGATACCACATTTTTTTTAAAAATAAAAATTTGTTTCTACTTTGCATAATTTGTTGGTAAAAACCTTGTCTTATAGGCGAGTATGTGTTTTTGTATTATTGTAAGAGAACAAAAATAGTCATCATTCTGGTGCCAGTGTCGACAGCGGCGTCTTGTCGTCCACTAAATTTTATTTTAAAATAAAAAAGGGACCAGTAATTATTCTTTTCATGAGTAAAAATTATTTAACTTTTTGGACGTGATTACAAACCCGATCCTGAAGATGATTTGGCAGTGTGACAATAAAAACAAAAATTATCAAAAATTTCCATTGTTACATTTTTTTATTTTTCATATCTAAATTCACACTTTAAATTTTTTGTTTTCATCAGAAATTCATTTTTTTTACACAGATTAATGTTCCCAGTTGGAATCTTGATTGCAGTATCCCAACTATTCCGTTTTTTAAATTTTTATTGTTTGGGGATATTTTGGCTGCCCGTTTATCATGATATGCCATGCATGTGTGGCGGCTGAGTTGTGGGACACCTGATTTTTTTGTAGGAAAATTATTCTATCATAATTAATTGCAATTCCAACAAGAGTCTGTCGAATCATTTGAATTATCATCAAGCACTGTTGACATATTCACAATCCTCATCAGCACTGTGACACCTGAATAGTCACGTTGCAATTATATTGCATGAAAATAGCGGATATTTCAATAAATGAATAATTCTCTCATAATTAATTACGCCTTTACAATTTTTGACCACGTATTAACAAAAAAGTGTATAGATTTCGTTTGCCACGGTCATCTTCGCGTCATTATTAGATTAATGAAAGATAAAGGCGATATTTCCATATGAATCCAGTGTGTTTACCTCGTACCTGCACGCTGTAGCAGCTACCCACAATGCTTGTCATTCCGTGCATTTATTGTCCTGTGGATCTATTGTCGGAGATGTCCATCAAATGAGACGGGATGATTTGAAAGGTCAATTCACTGGACATTACAAAACGCAGGGTATTAACCACTCTGGTGTAATCTAATTGCCTGTTTGTTGCAGGTGATGAGTTTGGGGCCATTTCCCATAATGCATCAGAGAGTTTGGGTCCATTTCCCATAATGCACCAGAAATTGTCTGGCCAAGATTTGCGTTGAATACATTTGTATATAAAGAATTCAGCCCGACTACAAATGTGGCTAGATCCGTTATATCATCATCATCATCATCATCTATAGTGATTGCGTCACTCTGCATAGAGTATACTCGCAATATATACATATATCTGTATATACATTACATCTATCTATACATAATTTATTCTGAATAAATCTTAGATAAATTACATAGACCAGTTGTATATATATCTATCTAACATTATTTATTCCCAATAAATCTTAGATAAGTTACATAGACCAGTTGTATATATATTTATCTAACATTATTTATTCCCAATAAATCTTAGATAAGTTACATAGAACAGTTGTATATCTATCTAATATTATTTATTCCCAATAAATCTTAGATAAGTTACATTATCATAGACCAGTTGTATATATATTTATACATAATTTATTTCCAATAAATCTTAGATAAGTTACATAGACCTATATATATCTATACATTATTTATTCCCAATAAATCTTAGATAAGTTACATAGAACAGTTGTATATCTATCTATACATTATTTATTCCCAATAAATCTTAGATAAGTTACATAGACCTATATATATCTATACATTATTTATTCCAAATGAATCTTAGATAAGTTACATAGACCAATTGTATATATATTTATCTAACATTATTTATTCCCAATAAATCTTAGATAAGTTACATAGACCAGTTGTATACATGACATATATCTATCTATACATGATATATGGTGGTATACATGACCCGTATATGGTAGTATACATGACCCGTATATGGAAGTATACATGACCCGTATATGGTAGTATACATGACCCGTATATGGAAGTATACATGACCCGTATATATTCAGTATATGGTAGTATACATGACCCATATATGGTTGTATACATGACCCGTATATATTCAGTATATGTGAGTATACATGACCCGTATATATTCAGTATATGGGAGTATACATGACCCGTATATGGAAGTATACATGACCCGTATATATTCAGTATATGTGAGTATACATGACCCGTATATATTCAGTATATGGTAGTATACATGACCCATATATGGGAGTATACATGACCCGTATATGGAAGTATACATGACCCGTATATATTCAGTATATGTGAGTATACATGACCCGTATATATTCAGTATATGGGAGTATACATGACCCATATATGGGAGTATACATGACCCGTATATGGAAGTATACATGACCCGTATATATTCAGTATATGTGAGTATACATGACCCGTATATATTCAGTATATGGTAGTATACATGACCCATATATGGGAGTATACATGACCCGTATATGGAAGTATACATGACCCGTATATATTCAGTATATGTGAGTATACATGACCCGTATATATTCAGTATATGGTAGTATACATGACCCATATATGGGAGTATACATGACCCGTATATATTCAGTATATGGGAGTATACATGACCCATATATGGGAGTATACATGACCCATATATATTCAGTATATGGAAGTTCTTGAATGTTTTGTGTACATTGCATTCCATGCATGGATCGTAAACTGCGGTTCTTGAATGTTTTGTGTACATTGCATTCCATGCATTCATCGTAAACTGCGGTTCTTGAATGTTTTGTGTACATTGCATTCCATGCATTCATCGTAAACTGCGGTTCTTGAATGTTTTGTGTACATTGCATTCCAAGCATTCAGCATAAACTGTGGTTCTTGAATGTTTTGTGTACATTGCATTCCATGCATGGATCGTAAACTGCGGTTCTTGAATGTTTTGTGTACATTGCATTCCATGCATGGATCGTAAACTGCGGTTCTTGAATGTTTTGTGTACATTGCATTCCATGCATGGATCGTAAACTGCAGTTCTTGAATGTTTTGTGTACATTGTATTCCATGCATGGATCGTAAACTGCAGTTCTTGAATGTTTTGTGTACATTGTATTCCATGCATGGATCGTAAACTGCGGTTCTTGAATGTTTTGTGTACATTGCATTCCAAGCATTCAGCATAAACTGCGGTTCTTGAATGTTTTGTGTACATTGCATTCCAAGCATTCAGCATAAACTGGGGTTCTTGAATGTTTTGTGTACATTGTATTCCATGCATGGATCGTAAACTGCAGTTCTTGAACATTTTGTGTACATTGTATTCCATGCATGGATCGTAAACTGCGGTTCTTGAATGTTTTGTGTGCATTATATACCATGCATGGATTGTAAACTGCGGTTCTTGAATGTTTTGTGTACATTGTATTCCATGCATGGATCGTAAACTGCGGTTCTTGAATGTTTTGTGTACATTGTATTCCATGCATGGATCGTAAACTGCGGTTCTTGAATGTTTTGTGTGCATTATATACCATGCATGGATCGTAAACTGCGGTTCTTGAATGTTTTGTGTACATTGCATTCCATGCATGGATCGTAAACTGCAGTTCTTGAATGTTTTGTGTGCATTATATTCCATGCATGGATCGTAAACTGCGGTTCTTGAATGTTTTGTGTGCATTATATTCCATGCATGGATCGTAAACTGTGGTTCTTGAATGTTTTGTGTGCATTATATACCATGCATGGATCGTAAACTGTGGTTCTTGAATGTTTTGTGTACATTGCATTCCATGCATGGATCGTAAACTGCAGTTCTTGAATGTTTTGTGTGCATTATATTCCATGCATGGATCGTAAACTGCGGTTCTTGAATGTTTTGTGTGCATTATATTCCATGCATGGATCGTAAACTGTGGTTCTTGAATGTTTTGTGTGCATTATATACACACGTAAACTGGCCATGCATGGATCGTAAACTGCGGTTCTTGAATGTTTTGTGTGCATTATATTCCATGCATGGATCGTAAACTGGTTCTTGAATGTTTTGTGTGCATTATATACCATGCATGGATCGTAAACTGCGGTTCTTGAATGTTTTGTGTACATTGTATTCCATGCATGGATCGTACGTAAACTGCGGTTCTTGAATGTTTTGTGTACATTGTATTCCATGCATGGATCGTAAACTGCGGTTCTTGAATGTTTTGTGTACATTATATACCATGCATGGATCGTAAACTGCGGTTCTTGAATGTTTTGTGTACATTGTATTCCATGCATGGATCGTAAACTGCGGTTCTTGAATGTTTTGTGTACATTGTATTCCATGCATGGATCGTAAACTGCAGTTCTTGAATGTTTTGTGTACATTGTATTCCATGCATTCATCGTAAACTGCGGTTCTTGAATGTTTTGTGTACATTGCATTCCAAGCATTCAGCATAAACTGCGGTTCTTGAATGTTTTGTGTACATTGCATTCCATGCATGGATCATAAACTGCGGTTCTTGAATGTTTTGTGTACATTGTATTCCATGCATGGATCGTAAACTGCGGTTCTTGAATGTTTTGTGTACATTGTATTCCATGCATGGATCGTAAACTGCGGTTCTTGAATGTTTTGTGTACATTGCATTCCATGCATGGATCGTAAACTGCGGTTCTTGAATGTTTTGTGTACATTGTATTCCATGCATGGATCGTAAACTGTGGTTCTTGAATGTTTTGTGTGCATTGTATTCCATGCATGGATCATAAACTGCGGTTCTTGAATGTTTTGTGTACATTGTATTCCATGCATGGATCGTAAACTGCGGTTCTTGAATGTTTTGTGTACATTGCATTCCATGCATGGATCATAAACTGCGGTTCTTGAATGTTTTGTGTACATTGTATTCCATGCATGGATCGTAAACTGTGGTTCTTGAATGTTTTGTGTGCATTGTATTCCATGCATGGATCGTAAACTGCTGTTCTTAAATGTTTTGTGTACATTGCATTCCATGCATGGATCGTAAACTGCGGTTCTTGAATGTTTTGTGTACATTGTATTCCATGCATGGATCGTAAACTGCGGTTCTTGAATGTTTTGTGTACATTGTATTCCATGCATGGATCGTAAACTGCGGTTCTTAAATGTTTTGTGTACATTGTATTCCATGCATGGATCGTAAACTGCGGTTCTTGAATGTTTTGTGTACATTGTATTCCATGCATGGATCGTACGTAAACTGCGGTTCTTGAATAATTATTTCATGGTGAAAGAATAACCTTGTATAACAAAAGTCATCAACATATTTTTAAGTTAATAATGTACCTTTTGTAAATTAAAAGTAGATAGCATCTATATTGTAGAAAATGTAATTTAATTTCTATGCAAGAATACACATGGTAACAAAACGTGCTCGTATATTAGCATCTCTCATTAAAGTTCATTGTTATATGTGAATGAATTACCTGATGCTGCCTTTGACACGATAGCACATTTTGCAGTCCATTGGTTACGCATTATAACCTGCAGTTTCATAGGGTATGGAAGTTGTTTTTATCCTAAGGTGAATGAATTTTGTGATTGAAACTGGTGAATGGAATATCTATTTATTTCAAGTACCAATCTAATTGATTGCTATCTTGTACATTTGACAGGAAATAATTTTTGCCCCCCATTTTTTTTTACTATTTTTTTTTCTTCATCAGGATAAAATATCAGTTTTCTGTCATGAAAAAAAAAAAGAAGATGAAATTGTATGAAATCTAGTCGCCGATGCAAAGAATGAATGCAGCGTTGTCCTTGGGCAATTAATTATCAACCCTCCGTCAAAGAGAGGGGTTTCAAATAGATGACCATGGTATTGTTGCGACAAGGCCACGGCTATTGTAACTGCGTGTGAATTAGGAGATAACGGATTTCCACTAGAATGGATAAAAATTGACCGGGGCCGAGTTTCGATTACCGGATATCACGTCATGTAGGATATGGGACTGACAAGCGATCACAGAGTCTCTGTACATGATTGGTCACTGACGTGCACAATAACTTTCCCACGATGCCTTAGGCAATTATTGCCCAACCAGGTGTAAGGGGTTCCTGTTACGCGACATTACAGGCCCTATTGTCCAGCGGGCCACATGGTACTGTAATAAATGTGACAAGCGTAGAATAGGTGCAAGGACAGAGGGGATTGGGTGGACAATTGTTTTTCGTTGCTGCGCTACATTTTGGCGGGCTGACGAAAAAACTTGAAAAATGATAGAGATAGAGAAATCTGTATAAAAATGTGTGTTTGGTTTACAGTCAAGCCGGCCAGACGGATCTGTAGTACAGTGGTAACATGCTGGACTTGTAATCCAGGGATCGCAGGTTCGATCCCCCGTCTGACCCTAATTAAATTAACAGTCTTTCAGATGGGACGTTAAACCGATGTCTCGTGTCATCGTTAATACAGGTTGGCTGTTTAATACAGGTTGGCTGTTTAATACAGGCTGCCTGTTTAATACATGTTGGCTGTTTAATACAGGTTGGCTGCTTAATACAGGTTGTCTGCTTAATACAGGTTGGCTGCTTAATACAGGTTGGCTGTTTAATACAGGTTGGTTGCTTAATACAGGTTGGCTGCTTAATACAGGTTGGCTGTTTAATACAGGTTGGCTGCTTAATACAGGTTGGCTGTTTAATACAGGTTGGCTGCTTAATACAGGTTGGCTGCTTAATACAGGTTGCCTGTTTAATACAGGTTGTCTGTTTAATACAGGTTGTCTGTTTAATACAGTTTGTCTGCTTAATACAGGTTGGCTGTTTAATACAGGTTGGCTGTTTAATACAGGTTGGCTGCTTAATACAGGTTGGCTGCTTAATACAGGTTGCCTGTTTAATACAGGTTGCCTGTTTAATACAGTTTGTCTGCTTAATACATGTTGGCTGTTTTATACATGTTGGCTGCTTAATACAGGTTGGCTGTTTAATAGTTTGTCTGTTTAATACAGGTTGGCTGTTTAATACAGGTTGGCTGTTTAATACAGGTTGGCTGTTTAATACAGGTTGCCTGTTTAATACATGTTGGCTGTTTAATACAGGTTGCCTGTTTAATACATGTTGGCTGTTTAATACAGGTTGGCTGCTTAATACAGGTTGGCTGTTTAATACAGTTTGGTTGCTTAATACAGGTTGGCTATTTAATACAGGTTGGCTGCTTAATACAGGTTGGCTGCTTAATACATGTTGGCTGCTTAATACAGGTTGGCTGCTTAATACAGGTTGGCTGTTTAATGCAGGTTGGTTGCTTAATACAGGTTGGCTGCTTAATGCAGGTTGGTTGCTTAATACATGTTGGCTGCTTAATGCAGGTTGGTTGCTTAATACAGGTTGGCTGCTTAATGCAGGTTGGCTGCTTAATGCAGGTTGGTTGCTTAATACAGGTTGCCTGTTTAATACAGGTTGGCTGTTTAATACAGGTTGGCTGTTTAATACAGGTTGGCTGCTTAATACATGTTGGCTGCTTAATACAGGTTGGCTTCAGGTTGGCTGCTTTATAGAGGTGACCACTAACACAAGTTTGACTTATATTGCCTATTGCTTCTACTTTCTTTGTTCTGTTCTTTTTTAATAGAGATGTTTACGAGTTGATTTGAAGGGGGATTGATGGATTGGAATCTTGAGGGTGATCTGGTGAGGGAGATTGATGGAAGAAATGAAATAGTTTGCGGGAGATACTATTTAGAGGGATATGTCAGAAGAGGGAGAGAGGGTGATCAGGAGAGGGAGAGTGATGGAAGATGGAGATATCAAAGTAGAGTGAGACGTTATTTGGACTGAGAGGGAGCTAGAGGGAGTGAGGGAGAGAGGTTACCTTATCAAGCATATTTTAATGAACAGTTTATGTAGTTTAGTTTGTGTCAATATCTAGCATTTAAAGATTATTTAGCTCTGCATTCTGGGTAAAATAAAGGCTATAAATAAATGGGAATGGAAATAATTGTAGCAGGCAACAAATCATCATTAATGCGTTTTTTCTTATTTGTCTCTGGAGGTATTTCCTAGAATTTCATTAGATTTGTATCAAATTCCATGACTCATTTGACTGTTAATATAATTTTCACCGCATTCGTGCAAAGTGCAGAGAGTTAAAGACCTTTTCTATGGTATACTATTTGCCCTCCAAAAAGTGTGACATTTAATTTTTTGTGGCTAAAACAAGCCCAATGTCAAATATATTTTTCAGTGATTATGATACGTGGCAATTGCTTATGTAAATGATTCTAAGAAACGCTAGATGTGTGTACCCAAAACGTAACTATAAAATATTTGCAAAAACTGTTTATATCTTATGGTCGATTTGGGTTACATAAACTAATACAGTTTATATACGTTATGTCGAATTCTCCGGTTTTCTGCAAAAACTGTTTATATCTTCTGGTCGATTTTGGGTTACATAAACTAATACAGTCTACATACGTTATGTCGAATTCTCCGGTTTTCTGCAAAAACTGTTTATATATTATTGTCGATTTGGGTTACAAAGGCTAATACAGTCTATATACGTTATGTCGAATTCTCCGGTTTTCTGCAAAAACTATATAATCTTATGGTCGAATGTCGAATTCTCCGGTTTTCTGCAAAAACTGTTTATATCTTATGGTCGATTTGGGTTACATAAACTAATACAGTCTACATACGTTATGTCGAATTCTCCGGTTTTCTGCAAAAACTGTTTATATCTTATGGTCGAATGTCGAATTCTCCGGTTTTCTGCAAAAACTGTTTATATCTTCTGGTCGATTTTGGGTTACATAAACTAATAGTCTATATACGTTGTGTCGAATTCTCCAGTTTTCTGCAAAAATTGTTTATATCTTATTGTCGATTTGGGTTACAAAGGCTAATACAGTCTACATCCGTTATGTCAAAGTCGGTAATGTCGAATTCTCCGGTTATCTCGAAGTCGGATCAAAGTCCTGTTTCAGACACTTATCATTTTACATATAACTGGATAATTTATTATGTTTATAACGAAATTTGTTAAGTCAAACTTTGGTTATGTCGAAGTATTTTGTTCGATCCGACGCAATTCGACATAACAGATGTAGACTGAATATTGTTCTGTCAGAGGTGACTGCTAACACAGGTGTGACTGTATAATAAAATATTGTTGAACGAGTCCAGTTTGTAGTCGGGTTTGACACGTCATTTTACTAGCATTTTTGTAGTTGTGTTGCGTCATTTATGCACTCTAAAACTACTAAATTACTATTGGTTAATTCGTATGCAAATTATGATTGGTTAATTCATACGCAAATTACGATTGGTTAATTCGTACGCAAATTATGATTGGTTAATTCGTACGCGTCAGTACTCCAAACCATGTATTATTCGCCAATAAATAACTGAAAGACAAATATTACTTCTTTACCCTTTCCTACATAGAGATTTAGGTTAATATACTATTATATCTCCGTACAAACGACAGCCATTTAGCTATCATGCAGTGGATAAGTAGTCGCCATATCTATCCCACCTCCATAGATATATTACTAGGACTACATAGATATTTAGGTTAATATACTATTATATCTCTATACAAACGACACGACAGCCATTTAGCTATCATGCAGTGGATAAGTAGTCGCCATATCTATCCAACCTCCATAGATATTACTGGGACTACATGAGATTTTGGACTTTATTATGAATATTTGTTTGGCAACTACATAGTCAATGTATGTCGTATTGGTAATGGTGTCAAGAGGTACTTCCATGAGGGAAAGGTTTAAATGAACCATTAAATTAAGGTCATTCACTAGCATACCACTGTAATCTATCATCCTGATGGTCACAGGTTCGAGATCCGCTCAGATCCTGTCACCATCTGTGAAGATATGATGTCGTACATGCAGCGTCCTGACGTCACGAAAGCTTTATTAAGGAGGGAGAGTATAAGAAGGGATAATAAAAGGGAGAGATATGTAGAGGGAGAGTTTAAGAAGGAAGAGATATAGAGAGGGAGAGTTTAAGAAGGGGTAAATCAAAAGGGAGAGATACAGATAGGGAGAGTTCAAGAAGGGATCAATCAAAGGGGAGAGATAGAGAGAGGGAGACATTGACAGAGAGTGTGATAGTGGACTGGATAGGATAGCAGAATTGGGAGACATTGATAGAGAGTGTGATAGTGGACTGGATAGGATAGCCGAGTTGGAGACATTGATAGAGAGTGTGACAGTAGCCTGGATAGGATAACAGTGTTGGGAGACATTGATAGAGTGTGATAGTGGGCTGGATAGGATAGCCGAGTTGGAGACATTGATAGAGAGTGTGATAGTGGCCTGGATAGGATAGCCGAGTTGGGAGACATTGATAGAGAGTGTGATAGTGGCCTGGATAGGATAGCAGAGTTGGGAGATTTTGATAGAGAGTGTGATAGTGGACTGGATAGGATAGCAGAGTTGGAGACATTGATAGAGAGTGTGACAGTAGCCTGGATAGGATAGCAGAGTTGGGAGATTTTGATAGAAGAGTAGAATTCGTCAAGCCAACCAACAACTATAATTATGTACAACAGGTTGTTTATGTCTCCCACACAACCAGTATTTACCAGAGTTACTTTCCCTTATATATACTGTTTCTTTATACATACTTTTCTTTATACATACTTTTCTTCATACATACTTTTGTTTTATACATGCTTTTCTCTATACATACTTTCCTCTATACATACTTTTCTCTATACATACTTTTCTCTATACATACTTTTCTCTATACATACTTTCCTCTATACATACTTTTCTCTATACATACTTTCCTCTATACATACTTTCCTCTATACATACTTTTCTTTATACATACTTTCCTCTATACATACTTTTCTCTATACATACTTTTCTTCATACATACTTTTCTCTATACATACTTTTCTTCATACATACTTTTCTCTATACATACTTTTCTTCATACATACTTTTCTCTATACATACTTTTCTTCATACATACTTTTCTCTATACATACTTTCCTCTATACATACTTTTCTATACATACTTTCCTCTATACATACTTTCCTCTATACATACTTTTCTATACATACTTTCCTCTATACATACTTTTCTTTATACATACTTTCCTCTATACATACTTTTCTTTATACATACTTTTCTCTATACATACTTTCCTCTATACATACTTTCCTCTATACATACTTTCCTCTATACATACTTTCCTCTATACATACTTTCCTCTATACATACTTTTCTATACATAATTTCCTCTATACATACTTTTCTTTATACATACTTTCCTCTATACATACTTTTCTATACATACTTTCCTCTATACATACTTTTCTTTATACATACTTTCCTCTATACATACTTTCCTCTATACATACTTTCCTCTATACATACTTTCCTCTATACATACTTTCCTCTATACATACTTTTCTTTATACATACTTTCCTCTATACATACTTTCCTCTATACATACTTTCCTCTATACATACGTTTCTTCCTACATACTTTTCTCTATACATACTTTTCTCTATACATACTTTCCTCTATACATACTTTCCTCTATACATACTTTCCTCTATACATACTTTCCTCTATACATACTTTCATCTATACATACTTTCCTCTATACATACTTTTCTCTATACATACTTTCCTCTTTTCCTCTATACATACTTTCCTCTATACATACTTTCCTCTATACATACTTTCCTCTATGCATACTTTCCTCTATGCATACTTTCCTCTATACATACTTTCCTCTATACATACTTTCCTCTATACATACTTTCCTCTATACATACTTTCCTCTATACATACTTTCCTCTATACATACTTTCCTCTATACATACTTTCCTCTATACATACTTTCCTCTTTTCCTCTATACATACTTTCCTCTATACATACTTTCCTCTATACATACTTTCCTCTATACATACTTTCCTCTATACATACTTTCCTCTATACATACTTTCCTCTATACATACTTTTCTTCATACATACTTTTCGTTATGCATACTTTTCTCTATACATACTTTTCTTCATACATACTTTCCTCTATACATACTTTTCTTCATACATACTTTCCTCTATACATACTTTCCTCTATACATACTTTCCTCTATACATACTTTTCTCTCTACATACTTTTCTTCATACATACTTTTCTCTATACATACTTTCCTCTATACATACTTTCCTTTATACATACTTTCCTCTATATTTCCTCTATACATACTTTCCTCTATACATACTTTCCTCTATACATACTTTCCTTTATACATACTTTCCTCTATACATACTTTCCTCTATACATACTTTCCTCTATACATACTTTCCTCTATACATACTTTCCTTTATACATACTTTCCTCTATACATACTTTCCTCTATACATACTTTCCTCTATACATACTTTTCTCTATACATACTTTCCTCTATACATACTTTCCTCTATACATACTTTTCTTCATACATACTTTTCTTCATACATACTTTCCTCTATACATACTTTTCTTCATACATACTTGTCTCTATACATACTTTCCTCTATACATACTTTTCTATACATACTTTTCTATACATACTTTTCTCTATACATACTTTTCTCTATACATACTTTTCTCTATACATACTTTTCTCTATACATACTTTCCTCTATACATACTTTTCTTCATACATACTTTTCTCTATACATACTTTTCTTCATACATACTTTTCTCTATACATACTTTTCTTCATACATACTTTTCTTCATACATACTTTTCTCTATACATACTTTTCTCTATACATACTTTTCTTTATACATACTTTTCTCTATAATACTTTTCTCTATACATACTTTTCTCTATACATACTTTTCTTTATACATACTTTCCTCTATACATACTTTCCTCTATACATACTTTCCTCTATACATACTTTTCTATACATACTTTTCTCTATACATACTTTTCTCTATACATACTTTTCTCTATACATACTTTCCTCTATACATACTTTCCTCTATACATACTTTCCTCTATACATACTTTTCTATACATACTTTTCTATACATACTTTTCTCTATACATACTTTTCTCTATACATACTTTTCTCTGAAACACAGAAATAACGCCGTGATTTTGTAAGAGAGGAACAACGTGTGGGGCAAGGACACGGTCTCTATACTTTTGAGCATTCAAATTGCCATCAATGACCACTAATTGGGTACGATACCCATAACTTATTCCGGCCCAGACCATCACGGAACCCCCACCGCCAAAACGATCCCGCTGAAGAACGCAACAGTCAGCGTAACGTTCATTCCTACGTCGGTAGACCCTGATCCGACCATCACTATTGGACAATGCAAACCTGGATTCATCTGAAAAAAGAATCGTCCGCCAGTCTTGCCTTGTCCAGTTGATGTGTCTATCAGCCCATTGAAGCCTGTCACGGCGATGACGATCCGTTAATACTGTTCCGACGTAGGGACGACGTGCACGTAAATTGTTCTCAGCCAAACGATTTCGTACGGTTTGAGCGGAAATCCTGGGGTTATAAGTACCTGGGGTGACAGACGCTGTAGCTGTCGCAGTTAAAAAACGATTTCGTAAATGTTGGTTCAAAATATAGCGGTCTTGCGCCGGCGTGGTTACACGTGGTCTACCGCTACGTGGAAGATCTTCCGTGCTTCCGGTCTGCACAAACCGCCGTCTCAGACTTCTAACTGCCTGCACAGATGATCCAACGTGCGCAGCAACCTCTTCCGTTGAAGCTCCTGCCTCCAGCATCCCAACGGCTCTCTCTCTTAAATGTTTCGCAATTCGAGGCATCGAAATTTTGCCCAAATTGTATCGATATAAAGGTGTTTAGGTATTTTTATGACTGTAGTCGTCAAGTGCAATAACTTGCAGTGAAAAAAGTTAACACATGTAAACCAGATATGTCCACCCCGTGCGTGCACGTGAAAATGGAGGTTTTGTCAAAACAGACGATATCGTTCGACATGAGGTGATTATCTGACCGATTTCCCAAAGTAGGACGTCAGTGTAAACTACTACATATACACATGTTTCTACATGTTGTATTTAACCTTATAAGTTTAAGACCTACTTTGCGAAAGTTTCTTTTTTGGTTCAGTATATAAAGAAAAGTATGTATGAAGAAAAGTATGTATAGAGGAAAGTATGTATAGAGAAAAGTATGTATAGAGAAAAGTATGTATAGAGGAAAGTATGTATAGAGGAAAGTATGTATAGAGGAAAGTATGTATGAAGAAAAGTATGTATAGAGAAAAGTATGTATAGAGGAAAGTATGTATGAAGAAAAGTATGTATAGAGAAAAGTATGTATAAAGAAAAGCATGTATAGAGGAAAGTATATATAGAGGAAAGTATGTATAAAGAAAAGTATGTATAGAGGAAAGTATGTATAGAGGAAAGTATGTATAAAGAAAAGTATGTATAGAGGAAAGTATGTATAGAGGAAAGTATGTATGAAGAAAAGTATGTATGAGGAAAAAGTATGAAAGAAAAGTATGTATATCTATACATACTTTTCTTCATACATACTTTCCTCTATACATACTTTCCTTTATACATACTTTCCTCTATATTTCCTCTATACATACTTTCCTCTATACATACTTTCCTCTATACATACTTTCCTCTATACATACTTTCCTTTATACATACTTTCCTCTATACATACTTTCCTCTATACATACTTTCCTCTATACATACTTTCCTCTATACATACTTTCCTTTATACATACTTTCCTCTATACATACTTTCCTCTATACATACTTTCCTCTATACATACTTTTCTCTATACATACTTTCCTCTATACATACTTTCCTCTATACATACTTTTCTTCATACATACTTTTCTTCATACATACTTTCCTCTATACATACTTTTCTTCATACATACTTGTCTCTATACATACTTTCCTCTATACATACTTTTCTTTATACATACTTTTCTTCATACATACTTTTCTTTATACATACTTTTCTCTATACATACTTTTCTCTATACATACTTTTCTCTATACATACTTTTCTCTATACATACTTTCCTCTATACATACTTTCCTCTATACATACTTTCCTCTATACATACTTTTCTTTATACATACTTTTCTCTATACATACTTCCCTCTATACATACTTTTCTCTATACATACTTTTCTTCATACATACTTTTCTCTATACATACTTTTCTTCATACATACTTTTCTCTATACATACTTTTCTTCATACATACTTTCCTCTATACATACTTTTCTTCATACATACTTTTCTCTATACATACTTTTCTTCATACATACTTTTCTCTATACATACTTTTCTTCATACATACTTTCCTCTATACATACTTTTCTTTATACATACTTTTCTTCATACATACTTTTCTCTATACATACTTTTCTTCATACATACTTTTCTCTATACATACTTTTCTCTATACATACTTTTCTTCATACATACTTTTCTCTATACATACTTTCCTCTATACATACTTTCCTCTATACATACTTTTCTTCATACATACTTTTCTTCATACATACTTTTCTCTATACATACTTTTCTCTATACATACTTTTCTTCATACATACTTTTCTTCATACATACTTTTGTCCGTAAGTATATTTTTCTTTATTCTTGCTTTCCTTTATAATCAAATACTCTTTCGATACCTGTAATACAGAGTAAGTGACTTACAACCTGCCTGCATGATATGGATTTGCACTTGCTGAATACAGTTAACCCATTCAACACCAAGTAACTCACATGGACTGGTCCATGATATTCATAAACCAATAAATGAATCAGAAAATTACATTTGGACCTGTTCATTTATCAAAATGGGTAATTATGTCTAAAAATAGTCATATCACTGGCAAAAAGTGCAGATCCTGATGAGACGGCTCGTCACGAGCCGGCTCATCTGGATCTACACTTTTTTGTAAGCCAATTTAGAGGTCTGTGGTGTTGAAAGGGTTAATAAATGAATGGGATATAGAAACTGTCTTAACCCATTCAACACCAAGTAACTGACAGGGACTGTTCCATGATATTCATAAACCAATAAATTAATAACAAAATTACATTTGGATCAGTTCATTTATCAAAATGGGTTTTTTCTTCTTCTAAAAATAGTCATATCACTGGCAAAAAGTGCAGATCCTGATGAGACGGCTCATCACGAGCCGGCTCATCTGGATCTACACTTTTTTGTAAGCCAATTTAGAGGTATGTGGTGTTGAAAGGGTTAATAGGGCTATAAAGGAGTTGTTAACATGTTGGAATTCCTGAGTGATTAATTGACAGGTCCAAATTCTCAAAAAGGTGTTTGTAAAGCGATATAGAGGTGGTATTGTGATTATGCCCTTCATTACATCGTCCCATTTAACAGCTCAACAATTTACTGTCCGATTAAAATAGTGACCCCTACTAGGCTGACCAGTCATCACTAGTTAGGGGCTGATCCTTCCCAGGGGTCTCCTGTGTACATATTTACCGATATAATTTGCATGGTCATCAGGGGATCCCATTAATTTCTTTGTTACCTCTCTTATAAAGTGGGTTTTTTTATCGCGTAATATAAAACAAAACCATTTCAACATTGATTGTACATTATTTTCTTTTTTAGGGCCTCGGTATTGTGTATCAAAGTACACAAGTCCCGTGATGAGACGGGATTAAATTTTATAATGACCTATTCCTGTTCCGAAATAACGAACTTGCACAGTATGCAAATGTCCCGTTTTTCTTTTTTAGGGCCTGGTATTGTGTATCAAAGTCCACAAGTCCCGTGATGAGATGGGATTATATTTTATAATGACATATTCCTGTTCCGAAATAACGAACTTGCGCAGTATGCAAATGTCCCGTTTTTAATGCCAGCAATGTAAAGAAAACATGCTAAAAGTGATGTACGCACGTGTTCCGAAAAACCGTACTTGCGCAGTATGAAAATGTCCCGTTAAATTCACTTTATCTGCAACTCTTGGAGGTGCTAGATTCACTTTATCTGCAACTCTTGGAGGTGCTAGATTCACTTTATCTGCAACTCTTGGAGGTGCTAGATTCACTTTATCTGCAACCTTGGAGGTGCTAGATTCACTTTATCTGCAACTCTTGGTAGTGCTAGATTCACTTTATCTGCAACTATTGGAGGTACTAGATTCACTTTATCTGCAACTCTTGGTAGTGCTAGATTCACTTTATCTGCAACTCTTGGAGGTGCTAGATTCACTTTATCTGCAACTATTGGAGGTACTAGATTCACTTTATCTGCAACTATTGGGGGTGCTAGATTCACTTTATCTGCAACTCTTGGAGGTGCTAGATTCACTTTATCTGCAACTATTGGAGGTACTAGATTCACTTTATCTGCAACTATTGGGGGTGCTAGATTCACTTTATCTGCGACTCTTGGAGGTACTAGATTCACTTTATCTGCAACTATTGGGGGTGCTAGATTCACTTTATCTGCAACTCTTGGAGGTGCTAGATTCACTTTATCTGCAACTATTGGAGGTACTAGATTCACTTTATCTGCAACTATTGGGGGTGCTAGATTCACTTTATCTGCGACTCTTGGAGGTACTAGATTCACTTTATCTGCAACTATTGGGGGTGCTAGATTCACTTTATCTGCAACTCTTGGAGGTGCTAGATTCACTTTATCTGCAACTATTGGAGGTACTAGATTCACTTTATCTGCAACTATTGGGGGTGCTAGATTCACTTTATCTGCGACTCTTGGAGGTACTAGATTCACTTTATCTGCAACTATTGGGGGTGCTAGATTCACTTTATCTGCAACTCTTGGAGGTGCTAGATTCACTTTATCTGCAACTATTGGAGGTACTAGATTCACTTTATCTGCAACTCTTGGAGGTGCTAGATTCACTTTATCTGCAACCTTGGAGGTGCTAGATTCACTTTATCTGCAACCTTGGAGGTACTAGATTCACTTTATCTGCAACCTTGGAGGTGCTAGATTCACTTTATCTGCAACCTTGGAGGTGCTAGATTCACTTCTGACTTTATCTGCAACCTTGGAGGTATTAGATTCACTTTATCTGCAACCTTGGAGGTGCTAGATTCACTTTATCTGCAACTCTTGGAGGTGCTAGATTCACTTTATCTGCAACTATTGGGGTGCTAGATTCACTTTATCTGCAACTCTTGGAGGTGCTAGATTCACTTTATCTGCAACTCATGGGGGTGCTAGATTCACTTTATCTGCGACTCTTGGAGGTGCTAGATTCACTTTATCTGCAACTCTTGGAGGTGCTAGATTCACTTTATCTGCAACTCTTGGAGGTGCTAGATTCACTTTATCTGCAACTCTTGGAGGTGCTAGATTCACTTTATCTGCAACTCTTGGAGGTGCTAGATTCACTTTATCTGCAACTCTTGGAGGTGCTAGATTCACTTTATCTGCAACTCTTGGAGGTGCTAGATTCACTTTATCTGCAACTCCTGGAGGTGCTAGATTCACTTTATATGCAACTCTTGGTAGTGCTAGATTCACTTTATCTGCAACTCTTGGAGGTGCTAGATTCACTTTATCTGCAACTCTTGGTAGTGCTAGATTCACTTTATCTGCAACTATTGGAGGTGCTAGATTCACTTTATCTGCAACTCTTGGAGGTGCTAGATTCACTTTATCTGCAACCTTGGAGGTGCTAGATTCACTCTATCTGCAACCTTGGAGGTACTAGATTCACTTTATCTGCAACCTTGGAGGTGCTAGATTCACTTTATCTGCAACCTTGGAGGTGCTAGATTCACTTCTGACTTTATCTGCAACCTTGGAGGTATTAGATTCACTTTATCTGCAACCTTGGAGGTGCTAGATTCACTTTATCTGCAACTCTTGGAGGTGCTAGATTCACTTTATCTGCAACTATTGGGGGTGCTAGATTCACTTTATCTGCAACTATTGGGGGTGCTAGATTCACTTTATCTGCAACTCTTGGAGGTGCTAGATTCACTTTATCTGCAACTATTGGAGGTACTAGATTCACTTTATCTGCAACTATTGGGGGTGCTAGATTCACTTTATCTGCGACTCTTGGAGGTACTAGATTCACTTTATCTGCAACTCTTGGAGGTGCTAGATTCACTTTATCTGCAACTCTTGGAGGTGCTAGATTCACTTTATCTGCAACTCTTGGAGGTGCTAGATTCACTTTATCTGCAACTCTTGGAGGTGCTAGATTCACTTTATCTGCAACTCTTGGAGGTGCTAGATTCACTTTATCTGCAACTCTTGGAGGTGCTAGATTCACTTTATCTGCAACTCCTGGAGGTGCTAGATTCACTTTATATGCAACTCTTGGTAGTGCTAGATTCACTTTATCTGCAACTCTTGGAGGTGCTAGATTCACTTTATCTGCAACTCTTGGTAGTGCTAGATTCACTTTATCTGCAACTATTGGAGGTGCTAGATTCACTTTATCTGCAACTCTTGGAGGTGCTAGATTCACTTTATCTGCAACCTTGGAGGTGCTAGATTCACTTTATCTGCAACCTTGGAGGTACTAGATTCACTTTATCTGCAACCTTGGAGGTGCTAGATTCACTTTATCTGCAACCTTGGAGGTGCTAGATTCACTTCTGACTTTATCTGCAACCTTGGAGGTATTAGATTCACTTTATCTGCAACCTTGGAGGTGCTAGATTCACTTTATCTGCAACTCTTGGAGGTGCTAGATTCACTTTATCTGCAACTATTGGGGGTGCTAGATTCACTTTATCTGCAACTATTGGAGGTACTAGATTCACTTTATCTGCAACTATTGGGGGTGCTAGATTCTCTTTATCTGCAACTATTGGAGGTGCTAGATTCACTTTATCTGCAACTCTTGGAGGTGCTAGATTCACTTTATCTGCAACTCTTGGTAGTGCTAGATTCACTTTATCTGCAACCTTGGAGGTGCTAGATTCACCTCTGACTTTATCTGCAACCTTGGAGGTGCTAGATTCACTTTATCTGCAACTCTTGGAGGTGCTAGATTCACTTTATCTGCAACTATTGGGGGTGCTAGATTCACTTCTGACTTTATCTGCAACCTTGGAGGTACTAGATTCACTTTATCTGCAAACCATGGAGGTGCTAGATTCACTTTATCTGCAACTATTGGAGGTGCTAGATTCACTTTATCTGCAACTATTCGGGGTGCTAGATTCACTTTATCTGCAACTATTGGAGGTACTAGATTCACTTTATCTGCAACTATTGGGGGTGCTAGATTCTCTTTATCTGCAACTATTGGAGGTGCTAGATTCACTTTATCTGCAACTCTTGGAGGTGCTAGATTCACTTTATCTGCAACTATTGGAGGTGCTAGATTCACTTTATCTGCAACTCTTGGTAGTGCTAGATTCACTTTATCTGCAACCTTGGAGGTGCTAGATTCACTTCTGACTTTATCTGCAACCTTGGAGGTGCTAGATTCACTTTATCTGCAACTCTTGGAGGTGCTAGATTCACTTTATCTGCAACTATTGGGGGTGCTAGATTCACTTTATCTGCAACCTTGGAGGTGCTAGATTCACTTCTGACTTTATCTGCAACCTTGGAGGTGCTAGATTCACTTTATCTGCAACTCTTGGAGGTGCTAGATTCACTTTATCTGCAACTATTGGGGGTGCTAGATTCACTTTATCTGCAACCCATGGAGGTGCTAGATTCACTTTATCTGCGACTATTGGAGGTGCTAGATTCACTTTATCTGCAACTCTTGGTAGTGCTAGATTCACTTTATCTGCAACTCTTGGAGGTGCTAGATTCACTTTATCTGCAACTCTTGGAGGTGCTAGATTCACTTTATCTGCAACTCTTGGAGGTGCTAGATTCACTTTATCTGCAACTATTGGGGGTGCTAGATTCACTTTATCTGCAACCTTGGAGGTGCTAGATTCACTTTATCTGCAACCTTGGAGGTGCTAGATTCACTTTATCTGCAACCTTGGAGGTGCTAGATTCACTTTATCTGCAACCTTGGAGGTACTAGATTCACTTTATCTGCAACCTTGGAGGTGCTAGATTCACTTTATCTGCAACTCTTGGAGGTGCTAGATTCACTTTATCTGCAACCTTGGAGGTGCTCGATTCACTTTATCTGCAACCTTGGAGGTGCTAGATTCACTTTATCTGCAACTCTTGGAGGTGCTAGATTCACTTTATCTGCAACTCTTGGTAGTGCTAGATTCACTTTATCTGCAACTCTTGGAGGTGATAGATTCACTTTATCTGCAACTCTTGGAGGTGCTAGATTCACTTATTAATCACTCTCGCCACGAGGAAGAGAGAAGAGGCAACGTGGAATTTAAATGCCTTGCCTAAGGGCACAATCGTAATGGATCCAACGGGGCTCGAACTCCGGACGTTTCGCACCTGAAGCGAACGTGCATCACTGCGCTATCACGACTTCAATAATATAAGTTGTAAGAACTTGTTTCGCAATCAAGCTAAGAATAAGTTTGTATATACTAACTTCATGATGGCTTAGTTATGCTGAAGTTGTTGAAGGAATTGTGGCAGTTGAACCAAGGTAATGGTGATCTCTTATTTTTTAAAAATGACAATAGCTTTACAGTAATAAGGTAAAAATGAATATCGTGGAGGGGCAAGCATTTTATCGGCTTTTGTTACACCAGGCCAGCGGAGAATTTAAATGTACAATGTTTTGGCCCCTATTGTGTAAATTGAAAAGAAATTAATGTAAGATCGTATAATATTGAAATCTCTTCGGGCTTAAGCAGATGACGTTTTCGATAAAATATAATTTACTTTCTCGTGTTGTATTGAAATTTCGAAAACGCTGTCTTTGTGGAAGTTCTTTATTGCAACATTAAACGGCTAAATTAAAATTCTAGAGAGTTGATGACCCTAAAATTATGAAGCGGTGGCCAGTTGGTCTGTTGTGGGAATTACCATTTTAAATTTGGTTTTTTCCATATTCATGAATTCTATTAGCAAAAATTATGCATTCGAAGGCAATCCCTTTTGCTATTCACAGAATATTGACAGAAATTTGTTTTAAAATTCATTTTTATATAGCATCGGTCAGAAGTCGATTTTGGAGATTGTTACCAGAAAGTTGAAAATAAATTAAAATTCGAAACGATCATAAATATGGATCTTTCCCATTTTTCAGCAAACATTGAGCTTCAACATAATGAGGGTGTTAATTATTTTCTAGAGGAAGTATCAAATGTACATTTTAATTGATTTTCTTCATGGAAGATTTAATTTTTAAGTGATTTTAGTGGAAATCGATCTGAATTATGTAAATATTTTAAATATGTAGCATTCTGCTTGGAAAAAAAAACAGAAATCTGAAAATATTATGGAGTTTAAATAGAGAAATTATGATAAATTGATTAATAATATTTAATTAGAAAAAACACAAAAATATTTAATTTACGGCTGCCATTTTGAATTTTTGGAGTATTTATGACATAGTCTACAAGAAATAATAGAAAACATTTTTATAATAAATACTGGTATAGTGGAAGCCATTAACGTTTATTCATGATTCACATATACACCTCTGTCCCCCAGGGATCATTCTAGAGGGCAATGTGGCTGAAATAGTCGCCCTTAGGGACCCTGACTTCGCCCTCTGTGGGCCCCACACAATTTTCAGACCTGTCAACTCTCACGCAGAATGCGTGAGTCTCACGCAATCGAGTCCCATCTCACGGTCTCACTCATTGATCAATGATTCTCACGCATTTTCCAAAAAAAAAAAAAAAATTAAAAAAAACCCCTTATATACAACTATTTGCGAAGTCTGACGGTTTCCAGAAAGCGAACCCTACCAATGAAATCGTAACTCTACAAGTATCGGTACATACGGGGTAACGGGGTTAGAAAGTCGCAACTGCGGATAGTCCGGGTATCGCGATCGGCGTAAATCGGCGTATGCAATCAAGTCCACCTAATTGAATGTCATCCGGTGTCGGAGGAAAAGAAAGTCGGACGTTTACGAACTTTCGAGTTTGTGACGTGTAAGTATTAACTGTTTCCTGGTGATTATTGCTATTTGCATCATCATCTTACACATTTAACTACCGGCTAAGTGATATAGTTTTGATTTGTCTACACAGAATTTGACAGAAACAGGTTAAATGCAATGCCGAATTATCCAGTAACCGACGGATAACAGTAACCGTGCGTGGTCACAACATTGGTTGGGTACAATTGTTATGGAGAAAAAACAATTTTGTGCTGTTACAGGACCCCCCCTGGCCAATTTTTTTTTGGGTGTGGACTCTTTTAAAGAATTTTCGGATGTGTGATTTCGCGTGTCGCACAGCGTGGACTTTATTTCATTTCTGTGCCCAACCATGATAGTGGAGGGGCATCTAGGATTACCCTCGTCAGTCTGTCCCGTATTACCCTTGTCCGTCCGTATATTCCATTTCAACTAATATGTTTCAATTATTAGTAGCCATTGGCTACTGCTAGTGCCAACCTAGGTGTCGGAACTAGTTTTGTGTAAAAAACCTCATTTTTTGGTCAAAATATGAGAGAAAAATATACCTCCCAGAAAGCAGGAGAATGCATTTCAGAGGGTCTAGGGGAAAACAAATTTCCGGGGGGGCATGCCCCCGGACCCCCCTAGGAAACTCGCCCCTTCGGGGCTCAATACAAAGTCTCACTCAATTCAATTTCAAAAGGTTGACAGCTCTGAATTTTGTCCAGTAAGATACACTGGCCCATATAAAGCGCTCTTCCTATTCAAATGTATTTTTAAAAAAAAAAAAAATTTTAAATCATATTTTATTTGCTATTTTACATATATAGTACATATAGACTTAACATTCATTATATGTGATAAAATGCAAAATGGGTTGGGTTGGGCAAGTTCTAGCAACATTAGTAAGCTGCCCTCCCCAAATGTTGGAATTATTAAACAACACCATTTAAGGACGCGATCATGCGCTTTCTCACTTCTCCCAAAAATGTTGCCCTAGAATGAACCCTGGTCCCCTCTACGCCTTATTACGAGTGTATCAATTTCTCCATATATAGTTTATACAAATTTATTTTAGCTCGATTGCGAAACAAGTTATTTCAACTTATATAAATCACTCTCGACACCTCATTCCTGATGGAATCCATCGCCATGAGGGAGAGAGAAGAGGCAACGTGGAATTTAAATGCCTTGCCTAAGGGCACAATCGTAATGGCTCCAGTGGGGCTCGAACTCCGGACCTTTCGCACCTGAAGCGAACACGCATCCACTGCGCTATCACGACTTCTCCATATATACGCCATGCTACGCATGTATGCTAGCCCGATGTACGCACGATTCTACGCCTGCTACTTTAAAATGCCCCCAATACAACCCGAGATTACAAACGGACTCCCGAGAAGTGGATTAATATCAACATACAACGTGTACAAGTTGATTACCAGTTTGAAACATGCTATTGAAGAAATTTTCGAAAATAATGAATGCAGATGCTAGGGTTTTTCCAAAAATAAGAATATGCGCGTGCGAGAGATTTCATTTTTAGTGGACTATTTTACATACATCTAGCACGCCATGTGCTCTGCAATGAGATACATCGGTCAGTTACTGCCCCTGAATACTCCCTAAAACTAGAGAGAGTGTTAAGTGTTTTCCTCTGTTTTTATCGTTGTTTCCTTTGCACAACATGCTAGCAATTTCATTCCACTATCGCTTAAATTACTATATCTCGACAGATCTCCTACTTATTTGTAAAGGAATGTTATCCATTAATTAACACCAAATTGATAAAATCACATCATACTGCAACATCTGGTACATCTAGAACAACAGTAAAAACAAAGGATTCCAACTAAAAGGACCTATTCACATTTTGGAATAAATCAGTTTATCTGCCAAGGGAGGTAATAGAAAACTAGAGATTTCTCTCATTGTTAAAACTCCAGGTTTAAATCTACCTGCATTGTACCACTGGTAATTATAAATCTCACCTTATGGGGGGGTCGTAGATCACTTATGATCGGTTGATCACAGCAGCTGTGAAACCGACATATTTAACATCTGATTTGTAACATCTGATCTGTGTAGAATCTTATAGATTGTGTATAGACTTCCTCCAATATTACATCAAAATTGCGTTTATTCTTATCCAAATTACGTGTAGAGTGGAAACTATACCACGGTATGTATTGTTGTTTATGTATTGCAATATATCGGTATACCGGTAAACCGGTTTTTTGTTTTTGTATTTTTGGTGCAGCCAAAGACGTCATTTATTTTTTTCTCTCAATTGATACATGTACAGTCTACATCCGTTATGTTAAAGTCGGTTATGTCGAAGTCTCCGGTTATCTCGAAGTCGGATCAATGTTTCGTTTCAGACACTATCGTGTTACATATAACTGGCTCCATTTATATCGAATTTCGCTAAGTCAAATTTCGGTTATGTCGTAAGTATTTTGTTCGGTCCGACGACATAGCGGATTAACAATTAACAATTGTATAATATACATAACTGTGTATATCTAAACTAAAAGTTTTATAACAATTCGTACTCAAAATAATGTTGCAAAGATAAAATCATTTAGACACGTCATCCATTTACTTTCCACGTTACTATCTAACAGATATTTGTGTAGAATGCAAAATTCATATGATACTTAAACAAAGCGTATATATTAACCATTTCCGCTCTACTCTGACTTAAAACCAAACATAGCAAATATAACATTTATATAGAAATAATCAGGTTGCAATATTTTGTATCCTATTACAACATTTCTAAGTAATCGTCAATCAGTATTTATTGCAATATGTCGCATCGCATGTGTCCAGGGATCATTTACAGTGGGGCATGTGATAAATACATCTTCATAGGATTCAGGAACGTAACAGGGAATTCACCATTTTCCACTTGTATATCAGTATTTTAGTTTATGCAAATTTATTTTAGCTCGATTGCGAAACAAGTTCTTACAACTGATATTAATCACCCTCGAGACCTCATTCCTGATGGAATCCATCGCCACGAGGGGAGAGTGAAGAGGCAACGTGGAATTTAAATGCCTTGCTTGCCTAAGTGCACAATTGTAACGGCTCCAGTATTTTAGAAGGAAAGATTCTATTCAGTAGCTTAACCCTTTCTTCATAGAGATTTAGGTTAATATACTGTTATATCTCCATACAAATGACAGCCATTTAGCTATCAAGCAGTGGATAAGTAGTCACCATATCTATCCACCTCCATAAATATTACTGGGACTACATAGAGATTTAGGTTAATATACTGTTATATCTCCATACAAATGACAGCCATTTAGCTATCAAGCAGTGGATAAGTAGTCGCCATATCTATCCACCTCCATAAATATTACTGGGACTACATAGAGATTTAGGTTAATATACTGTTATATCTCCATACAAACGACAGCCATTTAGCTATCATGCAGTGGATAAGTAGTTGCCATATCTATCCCACCTCCATAGATATTACTGGGACTACATAGAGATTTAGGTTAATATACTATTATATCTCCATACAAACGACAGCCATTTAGCTATCAAGCAGTGGATAAGTAGTCGCCATATCTATCCCACCTCCATAGATATTACTGGGACTACATAGAGATTTAGGTTAATATACTATTATATCTCCATACAAATGACAGCCATTTAGCTAGCATACAGTGGATAAGTAGTCGCCATATCTATCCCACCTCCATAGATATTACTGGGACTACATAGAGATTTAGGTTAATATACTATTATATCTCCATACAAACGACAGCCATTTAGCTAGCATACAGTGGATAAGTAGTCGCCATATCTATCCCACCTCCATAGATATTACTGGGACTACATAGAGATTTAGGTTAATATACTATTATATCTCCATACAAACGACAGCCATTTAGCTAGCATACAGTGGATAAGTAGTCGCCATATCTATCCCACCTCCATAGATATTACTGGGACTACATAGAGATTTAGGTTAATATACTATTATATCTCCATACAAACGACAGCCATTTAGCTAGCATACAGTGGATAAGTAGTCGCCATATCTATCCCACCTCCATAGATATTACTGGGACTACATAGAGATTTAGGTTAATATACTATTATATCTCCATACAAACGACAGCCATTTAGCTAGCATACAGTGGATAAGTAGTCGCCATATCTATCCCACCTCCATAGATATTACTGGGACTACATAGAGATTTAGGTTAATATACTATTATATCTCCATGCAAACGACAGCCATTTAGCTATCATGCAGTGGATAAGTAGTCGCCATATCTATCCCACCTCCATAGAATTACTGGGACTACATAGAGAATTAGGTTAATATACTATTATATCTCCATACAAACGACAGTCATTTAGCTATCACGCAGTGGATAAGTAGTCGCCATATATATCCCACCTCCATAGATATGACTGGGACTTCATAGAGAATTAGGTTAATATACTATTATATCTCCATACAAACGACAGTCATTTAGCTATCACGCAGTGGATAAGTAGTCACCATATCTATCCACCTCCATAGATATTACTGGGACTTCATAGAGATTTAGGTTAATAGAGATTTAGGTTAATATACTATTATATCTCCATGCAAATGACAGCCATTTAGCTATCATGCAGTGGATAAGTAGTCGCCATATCTATCCACCTCCATAGATATTACTGGGACTACATGAGATTTAGGTTAATATACTATTATATCTCCATACAAACGACAGTCATTTAGCTATCACGCAGTGGATAAGTAGTCACCATATCTATCCACCTCCATAGATATTACTGGGACTTCATAGAGATTTAGGTTAATAGAGATTTAGGTTAATATACTATTATATCTCCATGCAAATGACAGCCATTTAGCTATCATGCAGTGGATAAGTAGTCGCCATATCTATCCACCTCCATAGATATTACTGGGACTACATGAGATTTAGGTTAATATACTATTATATCTCCATACAAACGACAGTCATTTAGCTATCACGCAGTGGATAAGTAGTCACCATATCTATCCACCTCCATAGATATTACTGGGACTTCATAGAGATTTAGGTTAATATACTATTATATCTCCATACAAACGACAGTCATTTAGCTATCATGCAGTGGATAAGTAGTCACCATATCTATCCCACCTCCATAGATATTACTGGGACTTCATAGAGATTTAGGTTAATATACTATTATATCTCCATGCAAATGACAGCCATTTAGCTATCATGCAGTGGATAAGTAGTCGCCATATCTATCCACCTCCATAGATATTTACTGGGACTACATGAGATTCTTACCTTTATTAAGAACATTGGTTTGGCTACTACATTGTCAATGCAAGTCGTTTGGTAATGGCGTCAAGAGGTGCTTCTATGGGGGAAAGGGTTAAATCTATATTGTGTTACCTTATTGTCTCCTGTATTGTTTATGAATCTGTACATAGATACCCAGTCGTATGGTCTCCTGTATTGTTTATGAATCTATAAATAGATACTCAGTCGTACACGTCACCAATTCTTTCCTACCAGAACTTATGAATATAGGGGTTAGTAAATTTCTTCTTCACCACGTATCGATCACTGATGGTCACGGGTTCGAGCCACGCTCAGGCTGTGTCTATTTATATGCAAAAGTTGGCAGTTTCTTACGGAGGTTGGTGCACTATCCTGCCTGCCCAGGAACGGTGTTGTTAGGTAAACTGCCCGCTGTCGATATAGCCCAAAATGGTGCTGATGCAGGCTTAACCCTTTCAACACCACAGACCTCTAAATAGGCTTACAAAAAGTGTAGATCCAGATGAGCCGGCTCGTGATGAGCCGTCTCATCAGGATCTGCACTTTTTTCAAGTAATATAACTATTTTTAGAAGAAGAAAAAACCCATTTTGATAAATGAACTGATCCAAATGTAATTTTGTTATTAATTTATTGGTCTAAAAATATCATGGACCAGTCCATGTCAGTTACTTGGTGTTGAATGGGTTAAAACCCGAACAAACAGCAACATCACCAGGTACTGATAGATAAATTTATTAGTTGTTTTTGAATGTGCTTTACTGTCTATTTTTGTATTTAATTTTTTTTAAAGTTTAAACTTTATTTATTTTACAACGATTGCAAGGCAAGTTCTAACAACTTATATTAATCACTCTCGTTGGCTCGGATGAAAGCGTATATGTGGTCATTCGTGTGGGAGGAAACCCGGAGTACCCTGAGAAAAGCCACCTGTCCGATCTGGCGACCACCATACCATCTCACATAATTCCCGGTCCGAGGATCGAACCCGGGTTGCATTGGTGAGAAGCGAGCTTGCTCTGCACTGCGAGCGTGCACTGCGCTAATCGGACAGCCTAATTTGGCTTTAACCTTCGTTTTGTATGATTCTTCCTTTTTTTAATACTTTGGTCCATTGTTTTGGAAACACATGTTTAAGTGAATTATATAATTTCTTTTTCAGTATTGGTCTCCTCTGGTTCTTTTACGTGCACAGTGTAAAGCACCGACATAAGACCTCGGTTTAACGTCCCATCCCATATCATCGACATATATTATTTTTGCTTTTATCCAATTTGTTCATAAAATGTTTTTAGGATTATTGTCGACGTTTGAATTTACTCTAGTAGGTTTTTATAAAACAGAGATAGATGCAAAAATTTCTCAATGCTATCAATTAAAACCGTTACAGTCCTAATATTTTTGCTGATATATCGTTACATTCGGACACAGTATTAATTATTCACGAGAATTACAAATTCTTCTACAGTAATTAACCATTTCAACACTACAGACCTCTAAATAGGCTTACAAAAAGTGTAGATCCAGATGAGCCGGCTTATACCACATCTTTTCTACACATCAACTAGTCTGAACTAGTCGCATAATTTCTCATAAAAACACAAAAACCATACACTGCTTTATCATGAAAATGTCACGGGTTTGAGCCCCGCTCAGGCCGTGTCTCATTTATATGAAAAAGTTGGCAGTTTCTTACGGCGATATAGCCTGAAATGGTGCTGATGCAGGCGTAAAACCCGAAATATAACATATAATTTTTACCAAAAAGAAAAATGGAACTATATTAGTTATTGAGACTACATTTGAGTGGACCTCGGATGCACTTCTGCCTACATACGTAGATACAACCATAAAAACCAAGTCATCTTTGGAGACTAATAAGATGAAACATATGTCATTGATAATATCAGTCAATACCATTAGTGAAGGTATCGTATATTGTATGTATAATTCAAGGTGTTCCACAAATATTGACCATTGGAAGTCATGATAGCGCAGTGGATGCGCGTTCGCTTCAGGTGCGAACGGTCCCGGAGTTCGAGCCCCGCTGGAGCTGTCACGATTGTGCCCTTAGGCAAGACATTTAAGTTCCACATTGCCTCTTCTCTCTCCCTCGTGGCGATGAATTCCATCAGAAATGAGGTCTCGAGAGTGATTAATATAAGTTGATCGAGCTAAAATAAATTTGTATAAACTAAATATTGCCTACATTATTGGCGAAATGATTTTACCCTCGATCAAGATTAACCCATTTGATTCTGGATATCGTTCACAGTATTTGCAAAGAACATAGAGCCAAATCAGCTGCCACGGAACGTGCCGTCTGATCAGGCTCTATGCTGTTTGCTATTCAGATGAACTTGCTAAGACACTTGGCTATGTAGCAAACAACATAGATTCTGATCGTCACGCTGCGGCTGATCTGGATCTATGTTGTTTGCAAAAGCCTTTAAATGTATGCAGTATGAAATGGGTTACAATGAAGAATGTGTTGTGTATGTGCGACGGGAGGAATCATTTTGTAAGTTTGATCAGTAAA
Source organism: Archivesica marissinica (assembly GCA_014843695.1). Classification (NCBI taxonomy): domain Eukaryota; kingdom Metazoa; phylum Mollusca; class Bivalvia; order Venerida; family Vesicomyidae; genus Archivesica; species Archivesica marissinica. The sequence goes on along the minus strand of CM026396.1, from coordinate 28,290,985 downwards.
AGAATTAGCGGTACCAAGCCCTGTTGAGCACACCGTCGTCGCATTTCACTTTGTGGATTTTTGACTTTTCCATATCGTCAGCGGAGTTTTGCCTTCTGCATATCATCGTCACGTTCCACTTGCTGGATTTATGCCTTGTTGTGCATATCATCGTCACGTTCCACTTGGTGGATTTATACCTATCCCATATAACATTACCAACATCCCAAATCATGTTGATCACCTATCCCATATAACAGTATAAACATCCCATATCATGTTGATCACCTACCCCATATAGCAGTATAAACATCCCCAAATCATGTTGATCACCTATCCCATATAACGGTATAAACATCCCAAATCATGTTGATCATCTACCCCATATAACTGTATAAACATCCCAACTCATGTTGATCACCTACCCATATAACTGTATAAACATCCCAAATCATGTTGATCACCTATCCCATATAATGGTATAAACATCCCCAAATCATGTTGATCACCTATCCCATATAACGGTATAAACATCCCCAAATCATGTTGATCACCTATCCCATATAACGGTATAAACATCCCCAAATCATGTTGATCACCTATCCCATATAACGGTATAAACATCCCCAAATCATGTTGATCATCTATCCCATATAACGGTATAAACATCCCCAAATCATGTTGATCACCTATCCCATATAACGGTATAAACATCCCCAAATCATGTTGATCACCTATCCCATATAACGGTATAAACATGCCCAAATCATGTTGATCACCTATCCCATATAACAGTATAAACATCCCCAAATCATGTTGATCACCTATCCCATATAACTGTATAAACATCCCAAATCATTTTGATCACCTACCCCATATAACTGTATAAACATCCCCAAATCATGTTGATCACCTACCCCATATAACTGTATAAACATCCCAAATCATGTTGATCACCTACCCCATATAACAGTATAAACATCCCAAATCATGTTGATCACCTATCCCATATAACAGTATAAACATCCCAAATCATGTTGATCACCTATCCATATAACAGTATAAGCATCCCCAAATCATGTTGATCACCTATCCATATAACGGTATAAACATCCCCAAATCATGTTGATCACCTACCCCATATAACTGTATAAACATCCCCAAATCATGTTGATCACCTATCCATATAACGGTATAAACATCCCAAATCATGTTGATCACCTATCCCATATAACTATAAACATCCCCAAATCATGTTGATCACCTATCCCATATAACGGTATAAACATCCCCAAATCATGTTGATCACCTATCCATATAACTGTATAAACATCCCAAATCATTTTGATCACCTACCCCATATAACAGTATAAACATCCCAAATCATGTTGATCATCTATCCCATATAACAGTATAAACATCCCAAATCATGTTGATCACCTATCCCATATAACGGTATAAACATCCCCAAATCATGTTGATCACCTATCCCATATAATGGTATAAACATCCCCAAATCATGTTGATCACCTATCCCATATAACGGTATAAACATCCCCAAATCATGTTGATCACCTATCCCATATAATGGTATAAACATCCCCAAATCATGTTGATCACCTATCCCATATAATGGTATAAACATCCCCAAATCATGTTGATCACCTATCCCATATAATGGTATAAACATCCCCAAATCATGTTGATCACCTATCCCATATAATGGTATAAACATCCCCAAATCATGTTGATCATCTATCCCATATAATGGTATAAACATCCCCAAATCATGTTGATCACCTATCCCATATAACGGTATAAACATACCCAAATCATGTTGATCATCTATCCCATATAATGGTATAAACATCCCCAAATCATGTTGATCACCTATCCCATATAACTGTATAAACATACCCAAATCATGTTGATCACCTATCCCATATAACGGTATAAACATACCCAAATCATGTTGATCACCTATCCCATATAACTATAAACATCCCAAATCATGTTGATCACCTATCCCATATAACGGTATAAACATCCCAAATCATGTTGATCACTTATCCATATAATGGTATAAACATCCCAAATCATGTTGATCACCTATCCCATATAAGTATAACATCCCAAATCATGTTGATCCCATATAACAGTATAAACATCCCCAAATCATGTTGATCACCTATCCCATATAATGGTATAAACATCCCCAAATCATGTTGATCACCTATCCCATATAACGGTATAAACATCCCCAAATCATGTTGATCACCTATCCCATATAACGGTATAAACATCCCCAAATCATGTTGATCACCTATCCCATATAACGGTATAAACATCCCCAAATCATGTTGATCATCTATCCCATATAACGGTATAAACATCCCCAAATCATGTTGATCACCTATCCCATATAACGGTATAAACATCCCCAAATCATGTTGATCACCTATCCCATATAACGGTATAAACATGCCCAAATCATGTTGATCACCTATCCCATATAACAGTATAAACATCCCCAAATCATGTTGATCACCTATCCCATATAACTGTATAAACATCCCAAATCATTTTGATCACCTACCCCATATAACTGTATAAACATCCCCAAATCATGTTGATCACCTACCCCATATAACTGTATAAACATCCCAAATCATGTTGATCACCTACCCCATATAACAGTATAAACATCCCAAATCATGTTGATCACCTATCCCATATAACAGTATAAACATCCCAAATCATGTTGATCACCTATCCATATAACAGTATAAGCATCCCCAAATCATGTTGATCACCTATCCATATAACGGTATAAACATCCCCAAATCATGTTGATCACCTACCCCATATAACTGTATAAACATCCCCAAATCATGTTGATCACCTATCCATATAACGGTATAAACATCCCAAATCATGTTGATCACCTATCCCATATAACTATAAACATCCCCAAATCATGTTGATCACCTATCCCATATAACGGTATAAACATCCCCAAATCATGTTGATCACCTATCCATATAACTGTATAAACATCCCAAATCATTTTGATCACCTACCCCATATAACAGTATAAACATCCCAAATCATGTTGATCATCTATCCCATATAACAGTATAAACATCCCAAATCATGTTGATCACCTATCCCATATAACGGTATAAACATCCCCAAATCATGTTGATCACCTATCCCATATAACTGTATAAACATCCCAAATCATTTTGATCACCTACCCCATATAACAGTATAAGCATCCCCAAATCATGTTGATCACCTATCCCATATAATGGTATAAACATCCCCAAATCATGTTGATCACCTATCCCATATAACGGTATAAACATCCCCAAATCATGTTGATCACCTATCCCATATAATGGTATAAACATCCCCAAATCATGTTGATCACCTATCCCATATAATGGTATAAACATCCCCAAATCATGTTGATCATCTATCCCATATAATGGTATAAACATCCCCAAATCATGTTGATCACCTATCCCATATAACGGTATAAACATACCCAAATCATGTTGATCACCTATCCCATATAATGGTATAAACATCCCAAATCATGTTGATCATCTACCCCATATAACAGTATAAACATCCCAAATCATGTTGATCATCTATCCCATATAACTATAAACATCCCAAATCATGTTGATCACCTATCCCATATAACAGTATAAACATCCCAAATCATGTTGATCACCTATCCATATAATGGTATAAACATCCCAAATCATGTTGATCACCTATCCCATATAATGGTATAAACATCCCAAATCATGTTGATCACCTATCCCATATAACAGTATAAACATCCCCAAATCATGTTGATCACCTATCCCATATAACTATAAACATCCCAAATCCATGTTGATCACCTATCCCGTATAATGGTATAAACATCCCCAAATCATGTTGATCACCTATCCCATATAATGGTATAAACATCCCCAAATCATGTTGATCACCTATCCCATATAACGGTATAAACATCCCCAAATCATGTTGATCACCTATCCCATATAATGGTATAAACATCCCCAAATCATGTTGATCACCTATCCCATATAACTATAAACATCCCAAATCATGTTGATCACCCATCCCATATAACGGTATAAACATCCCAAATCATGTTGATCACCTATCCCATATAACAGTATAAACATCCCCAAATCATGTTGATCACCTATCCCATATAATGGTATAAACATCCCCAAATCATGTTGATCATCTATCCCATATAATGGTATAAACATCCCCAAATCATGTTGATCACCTATCCCATATAACGGTATAAACATCCCAAATCATGTTGATCACCTATCCCATATAACGGTATAAACATCCCAAATCATGTTGATCACCTATCCCATATAACAGTATAAACATCCCCAAATCATGTTGATCACCTATCCCATATAACTGTAAACATCCCAAATCATGTTGATCACCTATCCCATATAACGGTATAAACATCCCAAATCATGTTGATCACCTATCCCATATAACAGTATAAACATCCCCAAATCATGTTGATCACCTATCCCATATAACGGTATAAACATCCCAAATCATGTTGATCACCTATCCCATATAACGGTATAAACATCCCAAATCATGTTGATCACCTATCCCATATAACGGTATAAACATCCCCAAATCATGTTGATCACCTATCCCATATAACGGTATAAACATCCCCAAATCATGTTGATCACCTATCCCATATAACGGTATAAACATCCCAAATCATGTTGATCACCTATCCCATATAACGGTATAAACATCCCAAATCATGTTGATCACCTATCCCATATAACGGTATAAACATCCCAAATCATGTTGATCACCTATCCCATATAACGGTATAAACATCCCAAATCATGTTGATCACCTATCCCATATAACGGTATAAACATCCCCAAATCATGTTGATCACCTATCCCATATAACGGTATAAACATCCCCAAATCATGTTGATCACCTATCCCATATAACGGTATAAACATCCCCAAATCATGTTGATCACCTATCCCATATAACGGTATAAACATCCCAAATCATGTTGATCACCTACCCCATATAACAGTATAAACATCCCAAATCATGTTGATCATCTATCCCATATAACTATAAACATCCCAAATCATGTTGATCACCTATCCCATATAACGGTATAAACATCCCAAATCATGTTGATCACCTATCCATATAATGGTATAAACATCCCAAATCATGTTGATCACCTATCCCATATAACGGTATAAACATCCCAAATCATGTTGATCACCTATCCCATATAACAGTATAAACATCCCCAAATCATGTTGATCACCTATCCCATATAACTATAAACATCCCAAATCATGTTGATCACCTATCCCATATAACGGTATAAACATCCCCAAATCATGTTGATCACCTATCCCATATAACGGTATAAACATCCCCAAATCATGTTGATCACCTATCCCATATAATGGTATAAACATCCCCAAATCATGTTGATCACCTATCCCATATAATGGTATAAACATCCCCAAATCATGTTGATCACCTATCCCATATAACTATAAACATCCCAAATCATGTTGATCACCTATCCCATATAACGGTATAAACATCCCAAATCATGTTGATCACCTATCCCATATAACAGTATAAACATCCCCAAATCATGTTGATCACCTATCCCATATAACTGTATAAACATCCCCAAATCATGTTGATCACCTATCCATATAACGGTATAAACATCACCAAATCATGTTGATCACCTATCCCATATAACGGTATAAACATCCCCAACTCATGTTGATCACCTATCCCATATAACGGTATAAACATCCCCAAATCATGTTGATCACCTATCCCATATAACTATAAACATCCCCAAATCATGTTGATCACCTATCCATATAACTGTATAAACATCCCCAAATAATGTTGATCATCTATCCCATATAATGGTATAAACATCCCAAATCATGTTGATCACCTATCCCATATAACTGTATAAGCATCCCCAAATCATGTTGATCACCTCTCCCATATAACGGTATAAACATCCCCAAATCATGTTGATCACCTATCCCATATAACTGTATAAACATCCCAAATCATGTTGATCACCTATCCATATAATGGTATAAACATCCCCAAATCATGTTGATCACCTATCCCATATAACAGTATAAACATCCCAAATCATGTTGACCACCTATCCCATATAACAGTATAAACATCCCCAAATCATGTTGATCACCTATCCATATAATGGTATAAACATCCCCAAATCATGTTGATCACCTATCCCATATAATGGTATAAAATCCCCAAATCCATTTTGATCACCTATCCCATATAATGGTATAAACATCCCCAAATCCATGTTGATCACCTATCCATATAACAGTATAAACATCCCCAAATCATGTTGATCACCTATCCCATATAACTGTATAAACATCCCCAAATCATGTTGATCATCTATCCCATATAACTGTATAAACATCCCAAATCATGTTGATCACCTATCCATATAACAGTATAAACATCCCCAAATCATGTTGATCACCTATCCCTATAACAGTATAAACATCCCCAAATCATGTTGATCACCTCTCCCATATAACTGTATAAACATCCCCAAATCATGTTGATCACCTATCCCATATAACTGTATAAACATCCCAAATCATGTTGATCACCTATCCCATATAACTGTATAAACATCCCCAAATCATGTTGATCATCTATCCCATATAACTGTATAAACATCCCAAATCATGTTGATCACCTATCCATATAACAGTATAAACATCCCCAAATCATGTTGATCACCTATCCCTATAACAGTATAAACATCCCCAAATCATGTTGATCACCTCTCCCATATAACTGTATAAACATCCCCAAATCATGTTGATCACCTATCCCATATAACTGTATAAACATCCCAAATCATGTTGATCACCTACCCCATATAACAGTATAAACATCCCAAATCATGTTGATCATCTATCCCATATAACTGTATAAACATCCCAAATCATGTTGATCACCTACCCCATATAACAGTATAAACATCCCCAAATCATGTTGATCACCTATCCCATATAACGGTATAAACATCCCCAAATCATGTTGATCACCTACCCCATATAACTGTATAAACATCCCCAAATCATGTTGATCACCTATCCCATATAACGGTATAAACATCCCCAAATAATGTTGATCACCTATCCCATATAACAGTATAAACATCCCCAAATCATGTTGATCACCTATCCCATATAACAGTATAAACATCCCCAAATCATGTTGATCACCTATCCCATATAATTGTATAGACATCTCCAAATCATGTTGATCACCTATCCCATATAACTGTATAAACATCCCCAAACCATGTTGATCATCTATCCCATATAACGGTATAAACATCCCCAAATCATGTTGATCACCTATCCCATATAACAGTATAAACATCCCCAAATCATGTTGATCACCTATCCCATATAACGGTATAAACATACCCAAATCATGTTGATCACCTATCCCATATAATGGTATAAACATCCCAAATCATGTTGATCATCTACCCCATATAACAGTATAAACATCCCAAATCATGTTGATCATCTATCCCATATAACTATAAACATCCCAAATCATGTTGATCACGTATCCCATATAACGGTATAAACATCCCAAATCATGTTGATCACCTATCCATATAATGGTATAAACATCCCAAATCATGTTGATCACCTATCCCATATAATGGTATAAACATCCCAAATCATGTTGATCACCTATCCCATATAACAGTATAAACATCCCCAAATCATGTTGATCACCTATCCCATATAACTATAAACATCCCAAATCCATGTTGATCACCTATCCCGTATAATGGTATAAACATCCCCAAATCATGTTGATCACCTATCCCATATAATGGTATAAACATCCCCAAATCATGTTGATCACCTATCCCATATAACGGTATAAACATCCCCAAATCATGTTGATCACCTATCCCATATAATGGTATAAACATCCCCAAATCATGTTGATCACCTATCCCATATAACTATAAACATCCCAAATCATGTTGATCACCTATCCCATATAACGGTATAAACATCCCAAATCATGTTGATCACCTATCCCATATAACAGTATAAACATCCCCAAATCATGTTGATCACCTATCCCATATAACTGTATAAACATCCCCAAATCATGTTGATCACCTATCCATATAACGGTATAAACATCACCAAATCATGTTGATCACCTATCCCATATAACGGTATAAACATCCCCAACTCATGTTGATCACCTATCCCATATAACGGTATAAACATCCCCAAATCATGTTGATCACCTATCCCATATAACTATAAACATCCCCAAATCATGTTGATCACCTATCCATATAACTGTATAAACATCCCCAAATAATGTTGATCATCTATCCCATATAATGGTATAAACATCCCAAATCATGTTGATCACCTATCCCATATAACTGTATAAGCATCCCCAAATCATGTTGATCACCTCTCCCATATAACGGTATAAACATCCCCAAATCATGTTGATCACCTATCCCATATAACTGTATAAACATCCCAAATCATGTTGATCACCTATCCATATAATGGTATAAACATCCCCAAATCATGTTGATCACCTATCCCATATAACAGTATAAACATCCCAAATCATGTTGACCACCTATCCCATATAACAGTATAAACATCCCCAAATCATGTTGATCACCTATCCATATAATGGTATAAACATCCCCAAATCATGTTGATCACCTATCCCATATAATGGTATAAAATCCCCAAATCCATTTTGATCACCTATCCCATATAATGGTATAAACATCCCCAAATCCATGTTGATCACCTATCCATATAACAGTATAAACATCCCCAAATCATGTTGATCACCTATCCCATATAACTGTATAAACATCCCCAAATCATGTTGATCATCTATCCCATATAACTGTATAAACATCCCAAATCATGTTGATCACCTATCCATATAACAGTATAAACATCCCCAAATCATGTTGATCACCTATCCCTATAACAGTATAAACATCCCCAAATCATGTTGATCACCTCTCCCATATAACTGTATAAACATCCCCAAATCATGTTGATCACCTATCCCATATAACTGTATAAACATCCCAAATCATGTTGATCACCTATCCCATATAACTGTATAAACATCCCCAAATCATGTTGATCATCTATCCCATATAACTGTATAAACATCCCAAATCATGTTGATCACCTATCCATATAACAGTATAAACATCCCCAAATCATGTTGATCACCTATCCCTATAACAGTATAAACATCCCCAAATCATGTTGATCACCTCTCCCATATAACTGTATAAACATCCCCAAATCATGTTGATCACCTATCCCATATAACTGTATAAACATCCCAAATCATGTTGATCACCTACCCCATATAACAGTATAAACATCCCAAATCATGTTGATCATCTATCCCATATAACTGTATAAACATCCCAAATCATGTTGATCACCTACCCCATATAACAGTATAAACATCCCCAAATCATGTTGATCACCTATCCCATATAACGGTATAAACATCCCCAAATCATGTTGATCACCTACCCCATATAACTGTATAAACATCCCCAAATCATGTTGATCACCTATCCCATATAACGGTATAAACATCCCCAAATAATGTTGATCACCTATCCCATATAACAGTATAAACATCCCCAAATCATGTTGATCACCTATCCCATATAACAGTATAAACATCCCCAAATCATGTTGATCACCTATCCCATATAATTGTATAGACATCTCCAAATCATGTTGATCACCTATCCCATATAACTGTATAGACATCTCCAAACCATGTTGATCATCTATCCCATATAACGGTATAAACATCCCCAAATCATGTTGATCACCTATCCCATATAACAGTATAAACATCCCCAAATCATGTTGATCACCTACCCCATATAACTGTAAACATCCCAAATCCATGTTGATCACCTATCCCATATAACGGTATAAACATCCCCAAATCATGTTGATCACCTATCCCATATAACAGTATAAACATCCCCAAATCATGTTGATCACCTACCCCATATAACTGTAAACATCTCAAATCATGTTGATCACCTATCCCATATAACGGTATAAACATCCCAAATCATGTTGATCACCTGTCCCATATAACAGTATAAACATCCCCAAATCATGTTGATCACCTGTCCCATATAACGGTATAAACATCCCAAATCATGTTGATCACCTATCCCATATAACGGTATAAACATCCCCAAATCATGTTGATCACCTATCCCATATAACAGTATAAACATCCCAAATCATGTTGATCACCTCTCCCATATAACGGTATAAACATCCCAAATCATGTTGATCACCTATCCCATATAACGGTATAAACATCCCCAACTCATGTTGATCACCTATCCCATATAACGGTATAAACATCCCCAAATCATGTTGATCACCTATCCCATATAACGGTATAGACATCTCAAATCATGTTGATCACCTATCCCATATAACGGTATAAACATCCCAAATCATGTTGATCACCTGTCCCATATAACGGTATAAACATCCCAAATCATGTTGATCATCTATCCCATATAACAGTATAAACATCCCAAATCATGTTGATCACCTATCCCATATAACGGTATAAACATCCCCAACTCATGTTGATCACCTATCCCATATAACGGTATAAACATCCCCAAATCATGTTGATCACCTATCCCATATAACGGTATAGACATCTCAAATCATGTTGATCACCTATCCCATATAACGGTATAAACATCCCAAATCATGTTGATCACCTGTCCCATATAACGGTATAAACATCCCAAATCATGTTGATCATCTATCCCATATAACAGTATAAACATCCCAAATCATGTTGATCACCTATCCCATATAACGGTATAAACATCCCCAACTCATGTTGATCACCTATCCCATATAACTGTATAAACATCCCCAAATCATGTTGATCACCTATCCATATAACGGTATAAACATCCCCAAATCATGTTGATCACCTATCCCATATAACGGTATAAACATCCCCAAATCATGTTGATCACCTATCCATATAACAGTATAAACATCCAAATCATGTTGATCACCTATCCATATAACAGTATAAACATCCCAAATCATGTTGATCACCTACCCATATAACAGTATAAACATCCCCAAATCATGTTGATCACCTATCCATATAACGGTATAAACATCCCAAATCATGTTGATCACCTATCCCATATAACTATAAACATCCCCAAATCATGTTGATCACCTATCCCATATAACAGTATAAACATCCCCAAATCATGTTGATCATCTATCCATATAACTGTATAAACATCCCAAATCATGTTGATCACCTACCCCATATAACAGTATAAACATCCCAAATCATGTTGATCACCTATCCCATATAACAGTATAAACATCCCAAATCATGTTGATCACCTATCCCATATAACGGTATAAACATCCCCAAATCATGTTGATCACCTATCCCATATAACTGTATAAACATCCCAAATCATTTTGATCACCTACCCATATAACAGTATAAGCATCCCCAAATCATGTTGATCACCTATCCCATATAACTGTATAAACATCCCCAAATCATGTTGATCACCTATCCCATATAACTGTATAAACATCCCAAATCATGTTGATCACCTATCCCATATAACGGTATAAACATCCCCAAATCATGTTGATCACCTATCCCATATAATGGTATAAACATCCCCAAATCATGTTGATCACCTATCCCATATAACGGTATAAACATCCCCAAATCATGTTGATCACCTATCCCATATAACAGTATAAACATCCCAAATCATGTTGATCACCTATCCCATATAACGGTATAAACATCCCCAAATCATGTTGATCACCTATCCCATATAACAGTATAAACATCCCCAAATCATGTTGATCACCTATCCCATATAACTGTATAAACATCCCCAAATCATGTTGATCACCTACCCCATATAACAGTATAAACATCCCAAATCATGTTGATCACCTATCCATATAACAGTATAAACATCCCCAAATCATGTTGATCACCTATCCCTATAACAGTATAAACATCCCCAAATCATGTTGATCACCTCTCCCATATAACTGTATAAACATCCCCAAATCATGTTGATCACCTATCCCATATAACTGTATAAACATCCCAAATCATGTTGATCACCTACCCATATAACAGTATAAACATCCCCAAATCATGTTGATCATCTATCCCATATAACTGTATAAACATCCCAAATCATGTTGATCACCTACCCCATATAACAGTATAAACATCCCCAAATCATGTTGATCACCTATCCCATATAACGGTATAAACATCCCCAAATCATGTTGATCACCTACCCCATATAACTGTATAAACATCCCCAAATCATGTTGATCACCTATCCCATATAACGGTATAAACATCCCCAAATAATGTTGATCACCTATCCCATATAACAGTATAAACATCCCCAAATCATGTTGATCACCTATCCCATATAACAGTATAAACATCCCCAAATCATGTTGATCACCTATCCCATATAATTGTATAGACATCTCCAAATCATGTTGATCACCTATCCCATATAACGGTATAAACATCCCCAAATCATGTTGATCACCTATCCCATATAACAGTATAAACATCCCCAAATCATGTTGATCACCTACCCCATATAACTGTAAACATCTCAAATCATGTTGATCACCTATCCCATATAACGGTATAAACATCCCAAATCATGTTGATCACCTGTCCCATATAACAGTATAAACATCCCCAAATCATGTTGATCACCTGTCCCATATAACGGTATAAACATCCCAAATCATGTTGATCACCTATCCCATATAACGGTATAAACATCCCAAATCATGTTGATCACCTATCCCATATAACGGTATAAACATCCCCAACTCATGTTGATCACCTATCCCATATAACGGTATAAACATCCCCAAATCATGTTGATCACCTATCCCATATAACGGTATAGACATCTCAAATCATGTTGATCACCTATCCCATATAACGGTATAAACATCCCAAATCATGTTGATCACCTGTCCCATATAACGGTATAAACATCCCAAATCATGTTGATCATCTATCCCATATAACAGTATAAACATCCCAAATCATGTTGATCACCTATCCCATATAACGGTATAAACATCCCCAACTCATGTTGATCACCTATCCCATATAACGGTATAAACATCCCCAAATCATGTTGATCACCTATCCCATATAACGGTATAGACATCTCAAATCATGTTGATCACCTATCCCATATAACGGTATAAACATCCCAAATCATGTTGATCACCTGTCCCATATAACGGTATAAACATCCCAAATCATGTTGATCATCTATCCCATATAACAGTATAAACATCCCAAATCATGTTGATCACCTATCCCATATAACGGTATAAACATCCCCAACTCATGTTGATCACCTATCC
>CM026396.1:28246455-28276324 GCA_014843695.1 Archivesica marissinica | reverse complement strand
GTAATTCATGCATTAATTTGGGGAGCCAATAGAAGATATGGTAATTCATGCATTGGTTTGGGCAACCAATAGAAGATATGGTAATTCATGCATTGGTTTGGGCAACCAATAGAAGATAAGGTAATTCATGCATGCATTAATTTGGGGAGCCAATAGAAGATAAGGTAATTCATGCATCAATTTGGGCAACCAATAGAAGATAAGGTAATTCATGCATTGGTTTGGGCAACCAATAGAAGATAAGGTAATTCATGCATCAATTTGGGGAGCCAATAGAAGATACGGTAATTCATGCATTAATTTGGGGAACCAATAGAAGATAAGGTAATTCATGCATTAATTTGGGCAACCAATAGAAGATAAGGTAATTCAGGCATCAATTTGGGGAGCCAATAGAAGATAAGGTAATTCATGCATCGATTTGGGGAACCAATAGAAGATTAGGTAATTCATGCATTGGTTTGGGGAACCAATAGAAGATACGGTAATTCATGCATTGGTTTGGGGAACTAATAGAAGATACGGTAATTCATGCATTTATTCGGGCAACCAATAGAAGATAAGGTAATTCATGCATTAATTTGGGAAACCAATAGAAGATAAGGTAATTCATGCATTTATTTGTGAACCAATAGAAGATAAGGTAATTCATGCATTTATTTGGGGAACCAATAGAAGATAACGTAATTCATGCATTTATTTGGGGAACCAATAGAAGATAACGTAATTCATGCATTTATTTGGGGAACCAATAGAAGATAAGGTAACTCATGCATTGGTTTGGGGAACCAATAGAAGATAAGGTCATTCATGCATTTATTCGGGCAACCAATAGAAGATAAGGTAACTCATGCATTTATTTGGGCAACCAATAGAAGATAAGGTAATTCATGCATTTATTTGGGGAACCAATAGAAGATAACGTAATTCATGCATTGGTTTGGGGAACCAATAGAAGATAAGGTAATTCATGCATTTATTTGGGCAACCAATAGAAGATAAGGTAACTCATGCATTTATTCGGGCAACTAATAGAAGATAACGTAATTCATGCATTGGTTTGGGGAACCAATAGAAGATAAGGTAACTCATGCATTTATTCGGGCAACCAATAGAAGATAACGCAATTCATGCATTGGTTTGGGGAACCAATAGAAGATAAGGTAATTCATGCATTAATTTGGGGAACCAATAGAAGATAAGGTAATTCATGCATTGGTCTGGAGAACCAATAGAAGATAAGGTAATTCATGCATTAATTTGGGGAACCAATAGAAGATAAGGTAATTCATGCATTTATTTGGGGAACCAATAGAAGATAAGGTAATTCATGCATTAATTTGGGGAACCAATAGAAAATAAGGTAATTCATGCATTAATTTGGGGAACCAATAGAAGATAAGGTAATTCATGCATTTATTCGGGCAACCAATAGAAGATAAGGTAATTCATGCATTTATTTGGGGAACCAATAGAAGATAAGGTAATTCATGCATTAATTTGGGGAACCAATAGAAGATAAGGTAATTCATGCATTTATTCGGGCAACCAATAGAAGATAAGGTAATTCATGCATTTATTTGGGGAACCAATAGAAGATAACGTAATTCATGCATTTATTTGGGGAACCAATAGAAGATAAGGTAATTCATGCATTTATTTGGGGAACCAATAGAAGATGACGTAATTCATGCATTTATTCGGGCAACCAATAGAAGATAACGTAATTCATGCATTTATTTGGGGAACCAATAGAAGATAAGGTAACTCATGCATTTATTCGGGCAACCAATAGAAGATAACGTAATTCATGCATTGGTTTGGGGAACCAATAGAAGATAAGGTAATTCATGCATTTATTTGGGGAACCAATAGAAGATAAGGTAATTCATGCATTTATTTGGGCAACCAATAGAAGATAAGGCAATTGATGCATTTATTTGGGCAACCAATAGAAGATAAGGCAATTGATGCATTTATTTGGGCAACCAATAGAAGATAAGGTAATTGATGCATTTATTTGGGCAACCAATAGAAGATAAGGTAATTGATGCATTTATTTGGGCAACCAATAGAAGATAAGGTAATTCATGCATTTATTCGGGCAACCAATAGAAGATAAGGTAATTCATGCATTTATTTGGGGAACCAATAGAAGATAACGTAATTCATGCATTTATTTGGGGAACCAATAGAAGATAAGGTAATTCATGCATTTATTTGGGGAACCAATAGAAGATGACGTAATTCATGCATTTATTCGGGCAACCAATAGAAGATAACGTAATTCATGCATTTATTTGGGGAACCAATAGAAGATAAGGTAACTCATGCATTTATTCGGGCAACCAATAGAAGATAACGTAATTCATGCATTGGTTTGGGGAACCAATAGAAGATAAGGTAATTCATGCATTTATTTGGGGAACCAATAGAAGATAAGGTAATTCATGCATTTATTTGGGCAACCAATAGAAGATAAGGCAATTGATGCATTTATTTGGGCAACCAATAGAAGATAAGGCAATTGATGCATTTATTTGGGCAACCAATAGAAGATAAGGTAATTGATGCATTTATTTGGGCAACCAATAGAAGATAAGGTAATTGATGCATTTATTTGGGCAACCAATAGAAGATAACGTAATTCATGCATTTATTTGGGCAACCAATAGAAGATAAGGTAATTCATGCATTTATTTGGGCAACCAATAGAAGATAAGGTAATTGATGCATTTATTTGGGCAACCAATAGAAGATAAGGCAATTGATGCATTTATTTGGGGAACCAATAGAAGATAAGGTAATTCGTGCATTTATTTGGGGAACCAATAGAAGATACGGTAATTCATGCATTTATTTGGGCAACCAATAGAAGATAAGGCAATTGATGCATTTATTTGGGCAACCAATAGAAGATAAGGTAATTGATGCATTTATTTGGGCAACCAATAGAAGATAAGGTAATTGATGCATTTATTTGGGCAACCAATAGAAGATAACGTAATTCATGCAATCATTTGGGCAACCAATAGAAGATAAGGTAATTGATGCATTTATTTGGGCAACCAATAGAAGATAAGGTAATTGATGCATTTATTTGGGCAACCAATAGAAGATATGGTAACTTTACACATGACTCCTCCTTGGTAACATCTGTGATGTGACAGGCAAACACCCATGTTAGTGAGCATTTATTGATTACACTGATGTCTTATATATTTTTTTATTCTAAATTTTCAGAGTCAATTGCTGCTGCAAATCATTACGCGGTTTGCATCTGCTTATTGTAGTACGATAGAGGGAACATCACGTAATATTGAAACCACTGAGCTGTAAGTACTTTATTAACATCGTGTCTTTTAAATATCTTTGCTGTAATTGGGTTTTATCAATCATCTTTGGTTCAGCTAAGCTAAGCTATGGCTCAGTTGCTGGGCATCCGTACGTACATACATCAACAATTTCTTGATATCACATCTCCTATGAAACCAGCGTTTCATTTTTGATGACTCTTGGAATGGACCATAACTAGTACAATGGGAAACTAGTACATAAAAATGGCTGACATGTTTTTGATTCATTGTTCATATAGTCGCCATGACTGCTATCTCGGTGCTGATATTGTCAACGTTTGTTGAAAGCTTGGTTCCTTTCACTGATTGGTTGTTTCCATAAACAGAACATGATTGGGTCTATGGGTAAACTGAAACGACATTGCTGGCTTTTCTATTGCCTCCCTTGGCAGATAATGTCTGATTTATCCCGAAATGTATATATCGGTCCTTTTAGTTGGAATCCTTTGTTTTTACTGTTGTATAGTCATTTAATAATTATAAGATGAGAAAATGGATATAAATTGATCGCATGTTGTACAAAGGAAACAATGAGTGGTTACGGTCGTTGACTTCAAATGACTTGCATCTCACCGCTACCTCACCACTGTAGGTACACCTCACCACTGTAGGTACACCTCACCACTGTAGGTACACCTCACCACTGTAGGTACACCTCACCACTGTAGGTACACCTCACCACTGTAGGTACACCTCACCGCTGTAGGTACACCTCACCGCTGTAGGTACATCTCACCACTGTAGGTACATCTCACCACTGTAGGTACACCTCACCGCTGTAGGTACACCTCACCGCTGTAGGTACATCTCACCACTGTAGGTACATCTCACCACTGTAGGTACACCTCACCACTGTAGGTACACCTCACCGCTGTAGGTACACCTCACCACTGTAGGTACACCTCACCACTGTAGGTACACCTCACCACTGTAGGTACCACTGTAGTACACCTCACCACTGTAGGTACACCTCACCACTGTAGGTACACCTCACCACTGTAGGTACACCTCACCACTGTAGGTACACCTCACCACTGTAGGTACACCTCACCACTGTAGGTACACCTCACCACTGTAGGTACACCTCACCACTGTAGGTACACCTCACCACTGTAGGTACACCTCACCCTGTAGGTACACCTCACCCTGTAGGTACACCTCACCACTGTAGGTACACCTCACCACTGTAGGTACACCTCACCACTGTAGGTACACCTCACCGCTGTAGGTACACCTCACTGCTGTAGGTTCGATTCCACTTGGGGTGTCGAATTACTTCATGTGAGGCAGCTATCCAGCTGGCTTGCGATAGATCAGTGGTTCTACCCAGGTGCCCGTCCATGTCTGCAATATTTCTTGGAGGGGCACCCGGTGTCTGAAGAATGACGTATGAGCTGCTGGTGCGACTTTAAGCCCAAAACCAACAAAAAAACTAAATGTTTTGTAACTGAAAACTCTGGAAACTGGAAATATGTCATGGAAGTCTAACAATGGAGTGCTTGACCACTCAGCCATGGAGGTTTGCCCGAATCATGTTTCATATATAAAATGTACTACACAAGTTGTACATTCGCACGAGTGATTTTTCCATATTTTACTTGAACATTGTTGAGAAATATATAATCTTATTTTGACTAGTTTAGTCTGTTTTTCATTTGACTCATCGTAACTCCAATTTGAACAGGAATCTTTAAAATTACTGGCGCAAAAAACATTCGCATAAAGAGTAATTTTGTTTTATTTCAACAGGAACATGACTTTAAGTGTAGTATAGTTTCATATATATAGATATGCTTGCAATGAAAGCTACTTGACTGTAAACCTCATGTATTTCCTACAGATGTGGTGGAGCAAGAATCTGTTATATATTCCATGAGACGTTTGGAAGAACTTTAGAACATATAGATTCTTTAGGAGGGCTAAATACTATGGATATACTCACAGCTATCCGTAATGCTACAGTAAGTTATACTATGGATATACTCACAGCTATCCGTAATGCTACAGTAAGTTATACTATGGATATATACTCACAGCTATCCGTAATGCTACAGTAAGTTATACTATGGATATACTCACAGCTATCTGTAATGCTACAGTAAGTTATACTATGGATATATACTCACAGCTATCCGTAATGCTACAGTAAGTTATACTATGGATATATACTCACAGCTATCCGTAATGCTACAGTAAGTTATACTATGCTAATATTGTTATGTTGTGGAAGTCGTGATAGCACGTTCACTTCAGGTGCGAAAGGCACAGAGTTTGCGCCCCGCTGGAGACGTTGTGATTGTACCATTAGACAAGGAATTCCACATTGCCTATTTTCTCTCACATGGCGATGGATTCCATCAGGAATGAGGTCTCGAGAGTGATTAATATAAGTTGTAATAACTTGTTTCGCAAGCGAGCTAAAATAATTTGTATAATCTATGCTTGTTACTGTTATGAACGTCCTAAAAAGGCTTTAAATTCATGGATATTTCTGTTTCTGCAGGGTCCTAGGCCAGCCTTATTTATACCAGATATTTCGTTCGAGTTATTAGTGAAACGACAGATTAAAAGATTAGAGGAGCCAAGTTTACGATGTGTAGAATTGGTTCACGAAGAAATGCAGAGAATTATACAACACTGTGGAACTCAAGTATGGAAAACTAAATTTACTATATGTACAATTTCTTCACATAGAAATGCAGAGAATTATACAGTACTATGCTGCATCTATTCTAGAGGTCAGAGGATACACACCCACCCAGGGTTCCCGCTGTCGGTCGCCAATTGCGACCAGAAACAAATACTGGCACTAAATTTTGTGAATTGGCGTAAATATTTGGCACAAATCATGGCCTCAAATATTTATCTGTGAACTATATAGTTATTAGTTGACTCTTTCAATTGGCGACAGAAATGGCGCAGCCAAAAATTCAGACAGAGGGATCCCTGCCACCAACGTAGTCCAACGTGTTGACCACTGATCTGTCTATATGAGATATTTATTTTGTTTGCTTGATCTTTTCAAAGATGTTCAGTAACAATAGGATACTGTAGCATATTGAAACACATTTGTTGCAGGAAATGCTGCGGTTCCCGAGATTACATGACAAGATATTGGATGTTGTAACACATTTGCTGAGGAGAAGGTTACCCCCTACCAATACTATGGTAAGGTTATCCCCTACCAATACTATGGTAAGGTTATCCCCTACCAATACTATGGTAAGGTTATCCCCTACCAATACTATGATAAGGTTATCCCCTACCAATACTATGGTAAGGTTATCCCCTACCAATACTATGATAAGGTTATCCCCTACCAATACTATGGTAAGGTTATCCACTACCAATACTATGATAAGGTTATCCCCTACCAATACTATGGTAAGGTTATCCACTACCAATACTATGGTAAGGTTATCCCCCTACCATACTATGGTAAGGTTACCCCTACCACCCACCAAACAAACCCCACCAAACAAACCCCACCATACTATGGTAAGGTTACCCCCTACCAATACTATGGTAAGGTTACCCCCCTACCAATACTATGGTAAGGTTACCCCCCTACCAATACTATGGTAAGGTTATCCCCTACCAATACTATGGTAAGGTTATCCCCTACCAATACTATGGTAAGGTTATCCCCTACCAATACTATGGTAAGGTTATCCCCTACCAATACTATGGTAAGGTTACCCCCTACCAATACATGGTAGTTACCCCCTACCAATACTATGGTAAGGTTACCCCCTACCAATACTATGGTAAGGTTACCCCCTACCAATACTATGGTAAGGTTACCCCCTACCAATACTATGGTAAGGTTACCCCCTACCAATACTATGGTAAGGTTACCCCCTACCAATACTATGGTAAGGTTACCCCCTACCAATACTATGGGAAGGTTATCCCCTACCAATACTATGGTAAGGTTACCCCCTACCAATACTATGGGAAGGTTATCCCCTACCAATACTATGGGAAGGTTATCCCCTACCAATACTATGGTAAGGTTATCCCCTACCAATACTATGGTAAGGTTACCCCCTACCAATACTATGGTAAGGTTATCCCCTACCAATACTATGGTAAGGTTACCCCCCTACCAATACTATGGTAAGGTTATCCCCTACAATACTATGGTAAGGTTACCCCCCTACCAATACTATGGTACGGTTATCCCCTACTAATACTATGGTAAGGTTATCCCCTACCAATACTATGGTAAGGTTATCCCCTACCAATACTATGGTAAGGTTATCCCCTACCAATACTATGGTAAGGTTACCCCCCTACCAATACTATGGTAAGGTTATCCCCTACCAATACTATGGTAAGGTTATCCCCTACCAATACTATGGTAAGGTTACCCCCTACCAATACTATGGTAAGGTTACCCCCTACCAATACTATGGTAAGGTTATCCCCTACCAATACTATGGTAAGGTTATCCCCTACCAATACTATGGTAAGGTTATCCCCTACCAATACTATGGTAAGGTTACCCCCTACCAATACTATGGTAAGGTTACCCCCTACCAATACTATGGTAAGGTTACCCCCTACCAATACTATAGTAAGGTTACCCCCTACCAATACTATGATAAGGTTACCCCCTACCAATACTATGGTAAGGTTACCCCCTACCAATACTATGGTAAGGTTATCCCCTACCAATACTATGGTAAGGTTATCCCC
Organism: Archivesica marissinica; assembly: GCA_014843695.1. NCBI lineage: Eukaryota > Metazoa > Mollusca > Bivalvia > Venerida > Vesicomyidae > Archivesica > Archivesica marissinica. The sequence continues at coordinate 28,268,267 of CM026396.1, read as the reverse complement.
TACCAATACTATGATAAGGTTACCCCCCTACCAATACTATGATAAGGTTACCCCCTACCACTACTATGGTAAGGTTACCCCCCTACCAATACTATGGTAAGGTTACCCCCCTACCAATACTATGGTAAGGTTACCCCCCTACCAATACTATGGTAAGGTTACCCCCTACCAATACTATGGTAAGGTTACCCCCCTACCATACTATGGTAAGGTTACCCCCTACCAATACTATGGTAAGGTTATCCCCTACCAATACTATGGTAAGGTTATCCCCTACCAATACTATGGTAAGGTTACCCCCCTACCAATACTATGGTAAGGTTACCCCCTACCAATACTATGGTAAGGTTATCCACTACCAATACTATGGTAAGGTTATCCACTACCAATACTATGGTAAGGTTACCCCCTACCAATACTATGGTAAGGTTACCCCCTACCAATACTATGGTAAGGTTACCCCCTACCAATACTATGATAAGGTTACCCCCCCTACCAATACTATGGTAAGGTTATCCACTACCAATACTATGGTAAGGTTATCCACTACCAATACTATGGTAAGGTTATCCACTACCAATACTATGGTAAGGTTATCCCCTACCAATACTATGGTAAGGTTACCCCCTACCAATACTATGGTAAGAAGCAGTATATAGCTTGCCCAATGGTTATGGTCGTTGACTACACACCACTAGCACCACACCATTGTAGGTTCGAATCCCACTTGGGATGTCGAATTATGTCATATGACGAAGTTATCCTGCTAGCTTGCAGAAGGTCAGTGGTTCTATCCAGGTGCACATCTGTGCCAGAAATATTGCTCTAAGAGGCACCCGAGGTCTTCATCCACCAATAATAGCTGGAGAGTCGCCATAAGCTGTTGGTACAACTGTAGACCTCAAAAACAACAAACAAACTTGCATGTTACACAATATTTGTGGACAAATTCCAGTCAGGGTCATGTGGGATCAAAACAGTCACTAGGTCAAATTTTACAACACAACATTTTGTGAACACTCTAGAAACTATATTTTTGACCCAACATTCATGAAACATGATGCAATCTCATGAAACATGATGCAATCTCATGAAACATGATGCGAAACATGATGCAATCTCATGAAACATGATGCAATCTCAATTGGGTCACAGTAAGGTAAAAAAACTATGGCAAATTATGCAATTATGTGGAATAACACCGAACTAAGACACGTATAAACTATTTAATTTACAAAGATTGCAAAACAAGCTTTAACAGCTTATATTAATCACACTTGTTTACGCGGCTGAAAACGTATATGTGATAATTTGGGAGGAAAATGGAGTACACAGAGAAAACTTCTTTGTACGGTGCCCGCCAGATCGGACAGGTGGGTTTGATCCATTACTCCAGTTTCCTGGCGACCACCGTACAAAAGGGTTTTCTCTGGGTACTCTGTTTTGCTCCCACACAAATGACTACATATACGCTTTAATCCACGGCTTCCACGCCAACGAGAGTGATTAATATATTATATACTTATAATAAGGGTCCGCCTCCGTGGTCGAGTGGTTACGGTTGCTGACTTGTATACCACTGTAACCTATCATCACTGATGGTCCGCCTCCGTGGTTGAGTGGTTAATGTCGCTGACTTGTATACCACTGTAACCTATCATCACTGATGGTCACGGGTTCGAGCCCCGCTCAGGCCGTGTCTCATTTATATGAAAAAGTTGGCAGTTTCTTACGGAGGTTGGTGCACCCAAGTACTGGTTAACCGCTGGAGCCTGCCCAGGAAAGGTGTTGTTAAGTAAACTGCCCGCCGGCGATATAGCCCAAAATGGTGCTGATGCAGGCGTAAAACCCGAAATATAACATAACATATAATAAGTGTAAAAGCACCAAACTAATAAACGTGACGAACTAGTAATATAACTATATGAATATTTCAGTGTTTTTATATTTTGGACGCCATGTTATGTTTGCAGGTGGAGAATATTGTCGGTATAGAGCTAGCGTATATTAACACAAAGCACCCCGACTTTCATGAGGCACAGATTATTCATAAAGCAGTGACGAACGATCAGGATGGGATGAGACAAATCCAGAAAGAGATCCAGCAGAGGAACCACATGCAGCAGGTTGAAGAAAATGTAAACAGGGTACGGAAATATAAATAAGCTTTGTGGTTGAAGTCAATATTTGTATTTTTATGCAAAGCACAACACCGGCACATTAATGATCGCAATGGTGGCCGAGTGATGGGTTGTTGATTTCGAGTCACTTGCCTCTCATTGCTGTACATTCGAATCCCACTGGGGTTGTAAAATTCATTCATGTCAGGAAAGATATCCAGCTGGCTTGCAGAAGGTCGGTGGTTCTACCCGGGTGACGATCTGTGCCTGAAATACTGCACGCAGGGGCACCCGCAGTCTTCCTCCACCACAAACAATAATAGCTGGATAGTTGCCACATGACTTAAGCTGTTGGTGGGACTGTAAATCCCAAATTTAAACAAAATTAAATCAAATTCAATGTTTGTATATTTCTTATCTGCAAAACACAACGCTGACACATTATATCCTGACACAAGATGATCCAAGGGGGATTACTCACTATGGTGGAATACTAAGACAATGTACAATCTCTACAATTTATTTACATATAAATGAATGATGATACTATATATATATTTAATGACTGAAACGTTATGTGGCGGCCTGGAAAAGTTCACGTGGTCCGTTGTTAGTTCTCTTTGCTGGTTAGACACTTGTTGATTTATTTAATCATTCGCGGACTATTTCAATGATGTAACGTTTTTACATATATCTGGGTTGGTCCGATCTTCGCGTGTCGGGCCAACCTCCTATGCCGGTTTCCTGGTTGTCCGGTCACGTGGTAACTCCGGGTCGTTCCGGTCTGCAGTTCCACTGTTAGTTGCTTAGCCTGGTGGGTCTGTCATCGCTCATCTGGCGATTACGTGGGTGACATCCTTTGACGGCTATCCACACATTGGCAGTTCCCCAGCTGTTAGCATCTCACACTCCACTCCATGTTGCGTGCGGCTACAATTTTATAAGTACGTCATATTAAAGACGAGCATCTAGTATGCATGTTCATTGGTATTCCATACCTGTGACTTCACTAAGTCGGTTCCACCTGGTGTAGGCTCAGCTCCTATCTCATAGTGCCCTTCGCATCTAATTCACCAGTTTCCGCGTCAATACATACAGTTTCGTGACATCTTATCAATTATGTGATTACATCGACAAAGTTCCATTATACAAATTAAGTTCCAGTATATCAATGTTCCATGATCGACATTCTAATATATCAACGTTACATGATATCAATCAAGTTCCCTCATATATGAGTATATACATAATACGTCAATTGTACACTGTAAGCTGTGTACATAACACCTTAATTATTCACTGTACGCGGTGTATGGTTACATTAGTTCATAACGGACGGATGCCGTATAATGTATCGGACTGGCACCATTCATACATCAGACGGACGATATCTCACAGTGACATTCACATTTATACATCCATGACAATATAAAGTAACAATATAAAGTAATTACATTCAAAGTATGCAACCTAGTAACATGCCTTAGACTCCTTATTCCAATGGAACATGTTTCGCCATCGGGCGAACTATAGTTGTATAAATAACCACCTGGTTACTAATTTACAATGAATGAAACCCCGGTCAGTTCTACATAATGAACTTGTTTCGTAATCAAGTGAATGCATCGTAATCAAGTGAATGCAAACTGCATACCATGTTCTATATACTGAACTTGTTTCGCACTCAAGTGAAAGTAAACTATATACTAAACCATTGCAATAATTTACTCGAATAGCTATAACGCACAAGACACCCCCCTTCTGTAGGCTGGTGAAAACAGTCAAGATTCCTTGCACAATTTGGCTATAATTATACAGTGAGAATAGTAGCCAAATTGAGTTTAAAAAGAAATATCTATAAATTGCACTTACGTGATCAAATCCGCATTTCGCTCTGACCAAATTCTCACAACGTTTGCTCCACTCACGGTCAGTTTGTGTTGTGTCATTTGAAGTGAATGGTAATATGTCAGGTCTCTTACTGTGTTAAATAGTTGTTCAGCCCATGCTAATCTCACAATTCACTAAATCCCTGTGCTACCGTTATCATGTGATATGTAAAATAAACTAGTTTATAGAGGCCCTGGTATATGGATTTATTACAATAGGTTACACAGAACTAAACCTTATTATGTTATCTCTGTCCGATATTAGCCAGGAAACGCTTTAAATAGTTCCCCTATAACATACAAGAAGATTGGATCACCTTAGATCACCATACCTCCCCTTATACTCCACTTATACCTGGATCTTCGAAGATGTGTTTACCTTGATTGGAAAACCCCTTCTATAAAATGGGAAAATGAGGCCCCGACTTAGGGTTATAATAATGTGTTCATTAATACAAGAGTCATTTTGTGACATATCCCTAATGATGTCCAGGGGTATTTATCTGTATATGTCAAACTCTGGACTGTGCAACAGTGAAATGGACAGGGTTATCTATCTGTATATGTCAAACTCTGTACTGTGCAACAGTGAAGTGGACAGGGTTATCTATCTGTATATGTCAAACTCTGGACTGTGCAACAGTGAAGTGGACAGGGTTATCTATCTGTATATGTCAAACTCTGGACTGTGCAACAGTGAAATGGACAGGGTTATCTATCTGTATATGTCAAACTCTGTACTGTGCAACAGTGAAGTGGACAGGGTTATCTATCTGTATATGTCAAACTCTGGACTGTGCAACAGTGAAGTGGACAGGGTTATCTATCTGTATATGTCAAACTCTGGACTGTGCAACAGTGAGGGTTATCTATCTGTATATGTCAAACTCTGGACTGTGCAACAGTGAAGTGGACAGGGTTATCTATCTGTATATGTCAAACTCTGGACTGTGCAACAGTGAAGTGGATGGGTTATCTATCTGTATATGTCAAACTCTGGACTGTGCAACAGTGAAGTGGACAGGGTTATCTATCTGTATATGTCAAACTCTGGACTGTGCAACAGTGAAGTGGACAGGGTTATCTATCTGTATATGTCAAACTCTGGACTGTGCAACAGTGAAGTGGACAGGGTTATCTATCTGTATATGTCAAACTCTGGACTGTGCAACGGTGAAGTGGACAGGGTTATCTATCTGTATATGTCAAACTCTGGACTGTGCAACAGTGAAATGGACAGGGTTATCTATCTGTATATGTCAAACTCTGGACTGTGCAACAGTGAAGTGGAAATGTCCAGGGTTATCTATCTGTATATGTCAAACTCTGTACTGTGCAACAGTGAAGTGGACAGGGTTATCTATCTGTATATGTCAAACTCTGGACTGTGCAACAGTGAAGTGGACAGGGTTATCTATCTGTATATGTCAAACTCTGGACTGTGCAACAGTGAAGTGGACAGGGTTATCTATCTGTATATGTCAAACTCTGTACTGTGCAACAGTGAAGTGGACAGGGTTATCTATCTGTATATGTCAAACTCTGGACTGTGCAACAGTGAAGTGGACAGGGTTATCTATCTGTATATGTCAAACTCTGGACTGTGCAACAGTGAAGTGGACAGGGTTATCTATCTGTATATGTCAAACTCTGGATGTGCAACAGTGAAGTGGAAATGGACAGGGTTATCTATCTGTATATGTCAAACTCTGGACTATGCAACAGTGAAGTGGACAGGGTTATCTATCTGTATATGTCAAACTCTGTACTGTGCAACAGTGAAGTGGAAATGGACAGGGTTATCTATCTGTATATGTCAAACTCTGGACTGTGCAACAGTGAAGTGGAAATTTCCAGGGCAGAGAACAAACGCAAAATAATTTGTAAAACCCTTAATTGAAAAAAAATAAAAAATTGATGGCGGAGCTGGAGGCATGTCTAGTTCAGAGAAAGAGAAATTTAGATATAGTGGGGTGTAGACTTCTCCTAATTTATCAACTCAAGTCTGCAATGCTTAGAAGGAGGCTGAGACATGTTCATAGATTGGCAGTGTGTAATGATTAATTTTAAGTGTATAATGCATTATTGTACAAAAAAAGATGTAGATGAACGTTGTTTGTTTAAAAGAACTGTCAGTTTTATATTGAGCAAGACAAGTTGCTGTTTGGTTTACAGAGGTAAATTACAGTTGAAAATGCACAATTTTTTTTTTTGCACATGTATGCCATAAACGGTGTGTTTGATATTTGGAATAGAGGGGTTCCGGTTTACAGTGATTTTATTACAATAAACAAGGTCGCCTCCGTGGTCGAGTGGTTACTGTCGCTGACTTGTATACCACTGTAACCTATCATCACTGATGGTCACGGGTTCGAGCCCAGCTCAGGCCGTGTCTCATTTATATGAAAAAGTTGGCAGTTTCTTAAGGAGGTTGGTGCACCCAAGTACTGGTTAACCACTGGAGCCTGCCCAGGAAAGGTGTTGTTAGGTAAACTGCCCGCCGGCGATATAGCTCAAAATGGTGCTGATGCAGGCGTAAAACCCGAAATATAACATAACAATAAACAAAGAATGGAAAAATTCGGAAATTTGTTCAATGAAGTGTAACATTTTGTTTGTTTCTATGCAGTAACATTGACTATGTTTGACGTTACAGGTCAGTGAAGTGTGACATTTGTTTGTTTCTATGCAGTAACATTGACTATGTTTGACGTTACAGGTCAGTGAAGTGTGACATTTGTTTGTTTCTATGCAGTAACATTGACCATGTTTGATGTTACAGGTCAATGAAGTGTGACATTGTGTTTGTTTCTATGCAGTAACATTGACTATGTTTGACATTACAGGTCAGTGAAGTGTGACATTTGTTTGTTTCTATGCAGTAACATTGACCATGTTTGACGTTACAGGTCAATGAAGTGTGACATTGTGTTTGTTTCTATGCAGTAACATTGACTATGTTTGACGTTACAGGTCAGTGAAGTGTGACATTTGTTTGTTTCTATGCAGTAACATTGACCATGTTTGACGTTACAGGTCAATGAAGTGTGACATTGTGTTTGTTTCTATGCAGTAACATTGACTATGTTTGACGTTACAGGTCAGTGAAGTGTGACATTTGTTTGTTTCTATGCAGTAACATTGACCATGTTTGACGTTACAGGTCAATGAAGTGTGACATTGTGTTTGTTTCTATGCAGTAACATTGACTATGTTTGACGATACAGGTCAGTGAAGTGTGACATTTGTTTGTTTCTATGCAGTAACATTGACTATGTTTGACGATACAGGTCAGTGAAGTGTGACATTTGTTTGTTTCTATGCAGTAACATTGACTATGTTTGACGTTACAGGTCAGTGAAGTGTGACATTTGTTTGTTTTCAGGCTCCGTCCCCGTCCCCGTCAATAGAATCCAGTGCAGGAGGAGGAGGAAACTGGAAGATTTCTAATTTATTACGCAATAATCGCATGGAACCCGGAGCTACCGGGGACACATTAGGTGTTCCACCAAGTTCCGAGTCACAACCGAGTAGCAATCCTAGTAGCAACACAGCTTCCCCGTTACATAATAGAAAAGGGATCAATCTGCTGCCAGAGGTGGTACGTACATTCTCACATAAAATATATCCTCGCTAAGGCAGCCACCATGGCTAAATGCCAAATTTTTGGTTTATGTTGTCTTGATTGCGAAACTAGTTTTTGCAACATTTGTTTAATAACTCTCGAAACCATTATTCCCGATGGAATCCATGACGGAGAGAGAAGAGGCAACGTGGAATTAAGAGTCTTGCCCAAATTCTTGCGAGGTTCACAACTCCATGTACATGTGAGGCTCCACAAACTCAGGAAGGTACCACAAAGTTACCATGCTCCACAAACTCAGGAAGGTACCACAAAGTTACCATGCTCCACACACTCATGAAGGTACCACACAGTTACCAAGCTCCACAAACTCAGGAAGGTACCACAAAGTTACCATGCTCCACAAACTCAGGAAGGTACCACAAAGTTACCAAGCTCCACAAACTCAGGAAGGTACCACACAGTTACCAAGCTCCACAAACTCAGGAAGGTACCACAAAGTTACCAAGCTCCACAAACTCAGGAAGGTACCACAAAGTTACCAAGCTCCACAAACACAAGAAGGTACCACAAAGCTACCATGCTCCACAAACTCAGGAAGGTACCACAAAGTTACCAAGCTCCACAAACTCAGGAAGGTACCACAAAGTTACCATGCTCCACAAACTCAGGAAGGTACCACAAAGTTACCAAGCTCCACAAACTCAGGAAGGTACCACACAGTTACCATGCTCCACAAACTCAGGAAGGTACCACAAAGTTACCACGCTCCACAAACTCAGGAAGGTACCACACAGTTACCAAGCTCCACAAAGCATGAAGGTACCACACAGGTACCATGCTCTACAAAGCATGAAGGTACCACAAAGGTACCATGCTCTACAAACTCGGGAAGGTACCACAAAGTTACCAAGCTCAGGAAGGTACCACAAAGTTACCATGCTCCACAAACTCAGGAAGGTACACAAAGTTACCATGCTCCACACACTCATGAAGGTACCACACAGTTACCAAGCTCCACAAACTCAGGAAGGTACCACAAAGTTACCATGCTCCACAAACTCAGGAAGGTACCACAAAGTTACCAAGCTCCACAAACTCAGGAAGGTACCACACAGTTACCAAGCTCCACAAACTCAGGAAGGTACCACAAAGTTACCAAGCTCCACAAACACAAGAAGGTACCACAAAGCTACCATGCTCCACAAACTCAGGAAGGTACCACAAAGTTACCAAGCTCCACAAACTCAGGAAGGTACCACAAAGTTACCATGCTCCACAAACTCAGGAAGGTACCACAAAGTTACCAAGCTCCACAAACTCAGGAAGGTACCACACAGTTACCATGCTCCACAAACTCAGGAAGGTACCACAAAGTTACCATGCTCCACAAACTCAGGAAGGTACCACAAAGTTACCAAGCTCCACAAACTCAGGAAGGTACCACACAGTTACCAAGCTCCACAAAGCATGAAGGTACCACACAGGTACCATGCTCTACAAAGCATGAAGGTACCACAAAGGTACCATGCTCTACAAACTCGGGAAGGTACCACAAAGTTACCAAGCTCAGGAAGGTACCACAAAGTTACCATGCTCTACAAACTCAGGAAGGTACCACACAGTTACCATGCTCCACAAACTCAGGAAGGTACCACAAAGTTACCAAGCTCTACAAACTCAGGAAGGTACCACACAGTTACCATGCTCCACAAACTCAGGAAGGTACCACAAAGTTACCATGCTCCACAAACTCATGAAGGTACCACACAGTTACCAAGCTCCACAAACTCAGGAAGGTACCACAAAGTTACCATGCTCCACAAACTCATGAAGGTACCACACAGTTACCAAGCTCCACAAACTCAGGAAGGTACCACAAAGTTACCAAGCTCCACAAACGCAGGAAGGTACCACAAAGTTACCATGCTCCACAAACTCAGAAAGGTACCACAAAGTTACCATGCTCCACAAACTCAGGAAGGTACCACAAAGTTACCATGCTCCACAAACTCATGAAGGTACCACACAGTTACCAAGCTCCACAAACTCAGGAAGGTACCACAAAGTTACCATGCTCCACAAACTCAGGAAGGTACCACAAAGTTACCAAGCTCCACAAGCTCAGGAAGGTACCACAAAGTTACCATGCTCCACAAACTCAAGAAGATACCACACAGTTACCATGCTCCACAAAGCATGAAGGTACCACACAGGTACCATGCTCTACAAAGCATGAAGGTACCACAAAGGTACCATGCTCTACAAACTCAGGAAGGTACCACAAAGTTACCAAGCTCAGGAAGGTACCACAAAGTTACCATGCTCTACAAACTCAGGAAGGTACCACACAGTTACCATGTTCCACAAACTCAGGAAGGTACCACAAAGTTACCAAGCTCTACAAACTCAGGAAGGTACCACAAAGTTACCAAGCTCCACAAACGCAGGAAGGTAGCACAAAGTTACCATGCTCCACAAACTCAGAAAGGTACCACAAAGTTACCATGCTCCACAAACTCAGGAAGGTACCACAAAGTTACCATGCTCCACAAACTCATGAAGGTACCACACAGTTACCAAGCTCCACAAACTCAGGAAGGTACCACAAAGTTACCAAGCTCCACAAACGCAGGAAGGTACCACAAAGTTACCATGCTCCACAAACTCAGAAAGGTACCACAAAGTTACCATGCTCCACAAACTCAGGAAGGTACCACAAAGTTACCATGCTCCACAAACTCATGAAGGTACCACACAGTTACCAAGCTCCACAAACTCATGAAGGTACCACAAAGTTACCATGCTCCACAAACTCAGGAAGGTACCACAAAGTTACCAAGCTCCACAAGCTCAGGAAGGTACCACAAAGTTACCATGCTCCACAAACTCAAGAAGGTACCACACAGTTACCATGCTCCACAAAGCATGAAGGTACCACACAGGTACCATGCTCTACAAAGCATGAAGGTACCACAAAGGTACCATGCTCTACAAACTCAGGAAGGTACCACAAAGTTACCAAGCTCAGGAAGGTACCACAAAGTTACCATGCTCTACAAACTCATGAAGGTACCACACAGTTACCATGTTCCACAAACTCAGGAAGGTACCACAAAGTTACCAAGCTCCACAAACGCAGGAAGGTAGCACAAAGTTACCATGCTCCACAAACTCAGAAAGGTACCACAAAGTTACCATGCTCCACAAACTCAGGAAGGTACCACAAAGTTACCATGCTCCACAAACTCATGAAGGTACCACACAGTTACCAAGCTCCACAAACTCAGGAAGGTACCACACAGTTACCATGCTCCACACACTCAGGAAGGTACCACACAGTTACCAAGCTCCACAAACTCAGGAAGGTACCACACAGTTACCAAGCTCCACAAACTCATGAAGGTACCACACAGTTACCATGCTCCACAAACTCATGAAGGTACCACAACGTTACCAAGCTCCACAAACTCATGAAGGTACCACAAAGTTACCAAGCTCCACAAACTCAGGAAGGTACCACAAAGTTACCAAGCTCCACAAACGCAGGAAGGTAGCACAAAGTTACCATGCTCCACAAACTCAGAAAGGTACCACAAAGTTACCATGCTCCACAAACTCAGGAAGGTACCACAAAGTTACCATGCTCCACAAACTCAGAAGGTACCACACAGTTACCAAGCTCCACAAACTCAGGAAGGTACCACACAGTTACCAAGCTCCACACACTCAGGAAGGTACCACACAGTTACCAAGCTCCACAAACTCAGGAAGGTACCACACAGTTACCAAGCTCCACAAACTCATGAAGGTACCACACAGTTACCATGCTCCACAAACTCATGAAGGTACCACAAAGTTACCAAGCTCCACAAACTCATGAAAGTACCACACAGTTACCAAGCTCCACAAACTCAGGAAGGTACCACAAAGTTACCATGCTACACAAACTCAGGAAGGTACCACACAGTTACCAAGCTCCACAAACTCATGAAGGTACCACAAAGTTACCATGCTCCACAAACTCATGAAGGTACCACAAAGTTACCAAGCTCCACAAATGCAGGAAGGTACCACACAGTTACCAAGCTCCACAAACACAGGAAGGTACCACAAAGTTACCAAGCTCCACAAACTCATGAAGGTACCACAAAGTTACCAAGCTCCACAAACTCAGGAAGGTACCACAAAGTTACCAAGCTCCACAAACTCGGGTAGGTATCACAAAGTTACCAAGCTCCACAAACTCAGGAAGGTACCATAAAGTTGCCATGCTCCACAAAGCAGGAAGGTACCACAAAGTTACCATGCTCCACAAACTCAGGAAGGTACCACACAGTTACCATGCTCCACAAAGCAGGAAGGTACCACAATGTTACCATGCTCCACAAACTCATGAAGGTACCACAAAGTTACCAAGCTCCACAGAACATGAATGTATCACAAAGTTACCATGCTCCACAAAGCAGGAAGGTACCACAAAGTTACCATGCTCCACAAAGCAGGAAGGTACCACAAAGTTACCAAGCTCCACAAAGCATGAAGGTACCATGCTCCACAAAGCATGAAGGTACCACAAAGTTACCAAGCTCCACAAAGCATGAAGGTACCACAAAGTTACCAAGCTCCACAAAGCAGGAAGGTACGACAAAGTTACCATGCTCCACAAAGCAGGAAGGTACCACAAAGTTACCAAGCTCCACAAAGCATGAAGGTACCACAAAGTTACCATGCTCCACAAAGCAGGAAGGTACCACAAAGTTACCATGCTCCACAAAGCAGGAAGGTACCACAAAGTTACCATGCTCCACAAAGCAGGAAGGTACCACAAAGTGACCATGCTCCACAAAGCATGAAGGTACCATGCTCCACAAAGCAGGAAGGTACAACAAAGTTACCATGCTCCACAAGGCAGGAAGGTACCACAAAGTTACCATGCTCCACAAAGCAGGAAGGTACCACAAAGTTACCATGCTCCACAAAACATGAAGTTACCACAAAGTTACCAAGCTCCACAAAGCAGGAAGGTATCACAAAGTTGCCATGCTCCACAAAACATGAATGTACCACAAAGTTACCAAGCTCCACAAAGCAGGAAGGTATCACAAAGTTGCCATGCTCCACAAAACATGAATGTACCACAAAGTTACCATGCTCCACAAAGCAGGAAGGTATCATAAAGTTACCAAGCTCCACAATGATGCAGGGTCGCTGCCTACACTATCATCAGTGTTGCAGGGTCGCTCCCTACACTATCATCAGTGTTGCAGGGTCGCTGCCTACACTATATCATCAGTGTTGCAGGGTCGCTCCCTACACTATCATCAGTGTTGCAGGGTCGCTCTCTACACTGTCACCAGTGTTGCAGGGTCGCTCTCTACACTATCATCAGTGTTGCAGGGTCGCTCCCTATCCTAACATCAGTGTTGCAGGGTCGCTCCCTACACAGTCATCAGTGTTGTAGGGTCGCTCTCTACACTATCACCAGTGTTGCAGGGTCACTCCCTACACTACCATCAGTGTTGCAGGGTCACTCCCTACACTATCATCAGTGTTGCAGGGTCGCTGCCTACACTACTATCAGTGTTGCAGGGTCGCTGCCTACACTATCATCAGTGTTGCAGTGTCTGTCGCTTGCGGATGCTGGAGAATTGAGTAGTGGTTTCCAACTGTACGATAATTCTCAATGTACAAATGAGAAACACATCTTAGTCTCTATCATATTCCCTATTAACAATAGAAGCTTGTTGTCCGCTTGGCCAGAATCTCATGTAGTCCCAGTAATATCTATGGAGGTGGGATATATGTGGTTACTACTGATCCATTGCATGATAGCTAAATGGCTGTCGTTTGTATGGAGATATAATAGTATATTAACCTAAATCTCTATGAAGGAAAGGGTTAAATGGCTGTTGTTTGTATGGAGATATAATAGTATATTAACCTAAATCTCTATGAAGGAAAGGGCTAAATGGCTGTCGTTTGTATGGAGATATAATAGTATATTAACCTAAATCTCTATGTAGTCCCAGTAATATCTATGGAGGTGGGATATATATGGTGACTACTTATCCACTGCATGATAGCTAAATGGCTGTCGTTTGTATGGAGATATAGTAGTATATTAACCTAAATCTCTATGAAGGAAAGGGTTAAGCAGCCACCTGTGCTAAGCAGCCACTTCCTGTGATTTCATTTGTTGGCTGCTTAAGACAGGTTTTACTGTACTCCCAAACGTATGAATCTAATACCACCAACCACTCCGGAACGTAGCAAGCAGGTAATTTCTATTGCTCAGTTGATTTTCATTGACCGTCGGGTGAGTGAGTTAGGTTGGCCAGAAATATAGATTAAAGTTGATTACTTGTAATTTTTCAGCCGTCCACGCCGCCCAGTAGAAAATTAACACACAGGGAGCAAGCCGAATGTGATTTAATCAGTAAGTGAACTCATTTTTCTGTTTTAACCCGTAACCAACTAATTGCAACTAATGTTGCTTTTGCAAACAGTATAGAGCCTGATCAGATGGCACATAACGCGCACTGAATTTGGATAGTGGAGCTAAAGAAATTGGCTAAATAGCAAACAATATAGATCATGATCAGATGTGTCAGTTCATATGGATCTATGTTGTTTGCACGTTCCTTCCAATTGATTCAGCATTTGAAGGGTTAACAAGTACCATGACAACCTTCTGTCAGATAAAATAAATTGGAATCTTAAGTGCATTTTAATCATTTGTCCGAGCGGTGTCAGGAAAACTCAGGAATTCTGATACTCTATTATAAAAAAGTAGAATGTTTGTTTATTATAGTGTCACCCCTATTGAAAGGGCCAGTCATTTCTGACTTATGAGACACCTCCTTTTATGAACATCAGTACTTCCCGAATCCTATGCTTGTATGCCAGGCGCCAGGCCAGTAGGCAATCGGTAACCATTATTTAACTAGCTGGTGGCTCACCAACCGGCCATATCAGAACGAACCCCTGATGAAATTCGAACCTTCGACCTCCCGCGTGGTAGCCTTAACCTGTACTTAACCCTGCTAGGTCATGGAGAATGTTATATGACAGCATATTATAGCATTGTTTGGCCATCCGTCTTTCAGTCTGTCTGCAAATACAAATGAACATCAGGGCTCGCGCTAGAGAGCGATTCGGGCGAAGTAGTCGCTTTATTTTTCGTCACTTCGCCGACAATAGACATCAGGGCGACATCCATTTAGCCTTATTTTTGGAGGATATAATTGCTAATTAATGGTAATACGTTTTGTCATTTGACAGCCTGGAAATTCACGCTGCCAGACACTATATTAAGCTAATCTCTCCACGACATCCGGATACTTGCCGTAATCCAATCAATTTAATACCGTTAATACGCATAGCCAATCAGCGATGCCGAAGCAAACATATTTACATAATTCCCAGCCTAATTAACATAAATAGCCGGATGATCTTTATCCAAATTATCGATGTTGTATGACACAAGATACCAATTTATAACAATCAGTGTTGAAATACAGGTAAGTGCTAAAATTTAGTCATTGTCGAAAATATGTATGACAATTGACTAATAAAAAATCAAATTGCTGAAAATTGGAATGTCCCAAAGCTATTTACGGAAAATTACTCTGGTCCATGTAATATTCAGTGCTTACATGTATGCAGCGTATATAAAATTGATAGGTAGTGTAAAATCATGCATTTCAAATATGCTGATACCGGGGCCCCAATCACAAAGTATCTGATGCCAGCAGCAATGGATAAAACTGCCTTGTAAACCCCCACCCCCCTAAAAAAATATAATTTAGGAGTATTACTGATTTATTTCAATTGGAAACTAAATATATTTTATGAAGATCACCTGTTTTCATAGAAGTTCCGACTGTTCAATGTCGCTATCTTACATTATGAATGACATTTTTTGAAATCGACTTAGTTGATTTCGCAATGATATGAGTTATGCATATTATAAATGCATACAAATGTGTTTAAATTCAAATTTTCATATTATATTGATATGAATATATGAGAAATATAATAATATAAGAAATATATGCAAATTAACGGTTTTTCAATGTCGTCGATCTGTTTCGTACCGATTTCGTGCATAAGAAAATTAAATTCAGATCAGATTTGTTTGTGTATAATCAACATTCCTATTGGTTTGTCAAGATTGTGTGCAGACACAGAATGCTCGGATGTTGAACTCGACTACTCATGATCAGTTGGTGACGTTTGCAACTGTGATACAATGTAGAACTATACAAGTTACAAAGTAACATAAACTTAGTTGTCGCTTGCCCACATGGTTTGCCGGAGGGTAAATCATCATCAAACTTAGTTGTAAGGTCCTAAACCCAACTCGGCAAAATAGTCAATGTTTTCTCTAATTCTGATAAAAAAATTAGGTCTGGTTGCACCAATGACGCACCTTGGCCTAGAGGTAATTATATGGTTGGGGGAAAAGTTACCTGTACGGAAAGTACCAACATGCATATTGACTCTTGAAAAATATAGCTTGACTGCTTGAGATTTGACCTCATGTGTCATTGACTCATTCACTTCCAATTCTAGTGAATTCCCTGCAGCTTTTCTACATACAATAGTTCTTACAATGATTATCCTGCAAACCTCGACTAAATACGGTTTCACTATTTGCAGTCGTTCAACAGTTTCCCCACTTCTCCCTAAATTTTCTCACTTCTTCCTAAATCATCTGGAGGGAGAAGCGACTTCTCCCAAAATTTGGAGTCTAGCTGGAGCCCTAAACATATATTGTTTTTTTACCATAAACATAATATTATTGCGATTCCCTCCATTGCGGTTTGTCCTAGTTTGCTATTTACAGCTATTTGCTGTTGTTTACGGTACTGTTTAGCAAAGAAATAAATACCCAATCTAATTAGGCCTATTTAATAGATCCATAATGGGCCACCATGACCGAGTGGTTGTGGTCGATGACTTTCACCGCTGCTGGTTCGAATCCCACTGGGGTGTCGAATTCTTTCAAGTAAGGATGCTATCCAGCTGGCTTCGGTAAGTCGGTGGTTCTACCAGGGCACTTGCCCATGGGGCGTGAGCTCCGGGCCTCTCACACCTGAAGTGACCGCGCTAGCACTGCACAATCACAACTTCCATATGTACCTGTGTGTTGAGGGGGGTTCGGTTGGTGGGGGAGAGAACACTAACATGTAGGGACGGAGGGAAATAGGGACGGAGGGAAAGCACATATCAATATTGGATACTAAAATGTATTCCACTATAAGCATGCAAAATTCTTCATTCTTGTATAGAAATTCTTGTTCATGCATCATGATGATGGATGAATGGATGGATGGATGGATGTGGGTGTGTGGATGGATGTGTGTGTGTGTGTGTGGATGTGTGTGTGGATGGATGTGTGTGTGTGTGGATGGATGTGGGTGTGGATGTGGTGTGGATGGATGTGTGGATGGAGATGGATGGATGTGTGGATGGAGATGGATGGATGTGTAGATGGATGTATGGATGTGTGGATGGAGATGGATGGATGTGTAGATGGATGGATGTGTGTGGTGTGGTGGATGTGTGTGTGTGTTGTGGATGTGTGTGTGGTGTGTGTGGATGTGTTGGTGTGGATGGGTGTGGTGTGGATGGATGTGTGTGTGTGTGTGGGTGGGTGGTGTGTGGATGGTGATGGATGGTGGATGGATGTGTGGATGGAGTGGATGCTGTGTGTGGTGCTTGATGGTGTGCGTGCGTGGTGCGGCGGCTGCGTGCGTGGTGATGGCGTGGACGTGCGTGCGTGAGTGGTGGGTGCGTGCGTGCGTGCGTGCGTGCGTGTGTGCGTGGTGTGGGTGGTGCGTGCGTGGTGTGGATGGATGTGTGTGATGGCGTGCGTTGATGGATGCGTGCGTGCGTGCGTGGTGCGTGCGTGCGTGCGTGCGTGCGTGCGTGGTGCGTGCGTGCGTGGAGTGGTTGGTGCGTGCGTGCGTGCGTGCGTGCGTGCGTGCGTGGTGTGTGCGTGGAGGTGCGTGGTGCGTGCGTGCGTGCGTGCGTGCGTGCGTGATGCGTGCGTGCGTGCGTGCGTGCGTGCGTGCGTGGCGTGCGTGGTGTGCGTGCGTGCGTGCGTGCGTGGGTGGAGATGGATGGATGCGTGGGTGGAGATGGATGGATGCGTGGATGGAGATGCATGGGTGTGTGCGTGGAGATGGATGGATGTGTGCATGGAGATGGATGGATGTGTGCATGGAGATGGATGGATGTGTGCATGGAGATGGATGGATGTGTGCATGGAGATGGATGGATGTGTGCATGGAGATGGATGGATGTGTGGATGGAGATGGATGGATGTGTGGATGGATGTGTGGATGGATGTGTGGATGGAGATGGATGGATGTGTGCATGGAGATGGATGGATGTGTGCATGGAGATGGATGGATGTGTGCATGGAGATGGATGGATGTGTGCATGGAGATGGATGGATGTGTGCATGGAGATGGATGGATGTGTGCATGGAGATGGATGGATGTGTGGATGGATGGGATGGATGGATGTGTGCATGGAGATGGATGGATGTGTGGATGGATGGAGATGGATGGATGTGTGCATGGAGATGGATTGATGTGTGCATGGAGATGGATGGATGTGTGCATGGAGATGGATGGATGTGTGCATGGAGATGGATGGATGTGTGCATGGAGATGGATGGATGTGTGCATGGAGATGGATGGATGTGTGCATGGAGATGGATGGATGTGTGCATGGAGGATGGATGGTGGATGGATGATGGATGGATGGAGATGGATGGATGTGTGGATGGAGATGGATGGATGTGTGGATGGAGATGGATGGATGTGTGCATGGAGATGGATGGATGTGTGGATGGATGGATGTGTGCATGGAGATGGATGGATGTGTGCATGGAGATGGATGGATGTGTGCATGGAGATGGATGATGTGGGATGGATGTGTGCATGGAGATGGATGGATGTGTGCATGGAGATGGATGGATGTGTGGATGGAGATGGATGGATTGTGATGGAGATGGATGGATGTGTGCATGGGGAGATGGATGGATGTGTGCATGGAGATGGATGGATGTGTGATGGATGGATGTGTGCATGGAGATGTGTGGCATGGAGATGGATGGATGTGTGGATGGATGGAGATGGATGGATGTGTGCATGGAGATGGATGGATGTGTGGATGGAGATGGATGGATGTGTGTGCATGGAGATGGATGGATGTGTGCATGGAGATGGATGGATGTGGATGGATGGAGATGGATGGATGTGTGCATGGAGATGGATGGATGTGTGCATGGAGATGGATGGATGTGTGCATGGAGATGGATGGATGTGTGCATGGAGATGGATGGATGTGTGCATGGAGATGGATGGATGTGTGCATGGAGATGGATGGATGTGTGCATGGAGATGGATGGATGTGTGCATGGAGATGAATGGATGTGTGGATGGATGGAGATGGATGGGTGTGTGCATGGAGATGGATTGATGTGTGGATGGATGGAGATGGATGGGTGTGTGCATGGAGATGGATGGATGTGTGCATGGAGATGGATGGATGTGTGCATGGAGATGGATGGATGTGTGGATGGATGGAGATGGATGGATGTGTGCATGGAGATGGATGGATGTGTGCATGGAGATGGATGGATGTGTGGATGGAGATGGATGGATGTGATGGATGGATATGGATGGATGTGTGCATGGAGATGGATGGATGTGTGGATGGAGATGGATGGATGTGTGCATGGAGATGGATGGATGTGTGCATGGAGATGGATGGATGTGTTGGATGGAGATGGATGGATGTGTGCATGGAGATGGATGGATGTGTGCATGGAGATGGATGGATGTGTGCATGGAGATGGATGGATGTGTGCATGGAGATGGATGGATGTGTGCATGGAGATGGATGGATGTGTGCATGGAGATGGATGGATGTGTGGATGGAGATGGATGGATGTGTGGATGGATGGAGATGGATGGATGTGTGCATGGAGATGGATGGATGTGTGGATGGAGATGGATGGATGTGTGGATGGAGATGGATGGATGTGTGCATGGAGATGGATGGATGTGTGCATGGAGATGGATGGATGTGTGCATGGAGATGGATGGATGTGTGCATGGAGATGGATGGATGTGTGCATGGAGATGGATGGATGTGTGCATGGAGATGGATGGATGTGTGCATGGAGATGGATGGATGTGTGGATGGAGATGGTGGAGATGGATGGATGTGTGCATGGAGATGGATGGAGATGGATGGAGATGGATGGATGTGTGGATGGAGATGGATGGATGTGTGCATGGAGATGGATGGATGTGTGCATGGAGATGGATGGATGTGTGGATGGAGATGGATGGATGTGTGCATGGAGATGGATGGATGTGTGGATGGAGATGGATGGATGTGTGCATGGAGATGGATGGATGTGTGCATGGAGATGGATGGATGTGTGCATGGATGGAGATGGATGGATGTGTGCATGGAGATGGATGGATGTGTGCATGGAGATGGATGGATGTGTGCATGGAGATGGATGGATGTGTGGATGGAGATGTGGATGGATGGAGATGGATGTGTGCATGGAGATGGATGGATGTGTGCATGGATGGATGATGAGATGGATGGATGTGTGCATGGAGATGGATGGATGTGTGCATGGAGATGGATGGATGTGTGCATGGAGATGGATGGATGTGTGGATGGAGATGGATGGATGTGTGCATGGAGATGGATGGATGTGTGCATGGAGATGAATGGATGTGTGCATGGAGATGGATGGATGTGTGGATGGATGGAGATGGATGGATGTGTGGATGGATGGAGATGGATGGGTGTGTGCATGGAGATGGATGGATGTGTGCATGGAGATGGATGGATGTGTGGATGGATGGAGATGGATGGATGTGGGGATGGATGGGATGGATGTGTGGATGGAGATGGATGGATGGATGTGTGGATGGAGATGGATGGATGTGTGGATGGAGATGGATGGATGTGTGGATGGAGATGGATGGATGTGTGGATGGAGATGGATGGATGTGTGGATGGAGATGGATGGATGTGTGGATGGAGATGGATGGATGTGTGGATGGAGATGGATGGATGTGTGGATGGAGATGGATGGATGTGTGGATGGAGATGGATGGATGTGTGGATGGAGATGGATGGATGGTGGATGGAGATGGATGGATGTGTGGATGGAGATGGATGGATGTGTGGATGGATGGAGATGGATGGATGTGTGGATGGAGATGGATGGATGTGTGGATGGAGATGGATGGATGTGTGGATGGATGGAGATGGATGGATGTGTGGATGGAGATGTGTGGATGGGGATGGATGGATGTGTGGATGGAGATGGATGGATGTTTGCATGGAGATGGATGGATGTGTGGATGGATGGAGATGGATGGATGTGTGCATGGAGATGGATTGATGTGTGCATGGAGATGGATGGATGTGTGCATGGAGATGGATGATGTGTGCATGGAGATGGATGGATGTGTGCATGGAGATGGATGGATGTTGATGGAGATGGATGGATGTGTGCATGGAGATGGATGGATGTGTGCATGGAGATGGATGGATGTGTGCATGGAGATGGATGGATGTGTGCAAAAAAAATGGAGATGGATGGATGTGTGATGGAGATGGATGGATGTGTGCATGGAGATGGATGGATGTGTGCATGGAGATGGATGGATTTGGGATGAGATGGATGGATGTGTGCATGAAGATGGATGGATGTGGATGGAGATGGATGGATGTGTGCGGGAGATGGATGGATGTGTGGATGGAGATGGATGGATGTGTGGATGGATGGAGATGGATGGATGGGATGGATGTGTGGATGGATGTGTGTCATGGAGATGGATGGATGTGTGGATGGAGATGGATTGATGTGTGCATGGAGATGGATGGATGTGTGCATGGAGATGGATGGATGTGTGCATGGAGATGGATGGAGTGTGCATGGAGATGGATGGATGTGTGCATGGAGATGGATGGATGTGGGCATGGAGATGGATGGATGTGTGGATGGAGATGGATGGATGTGTAAGATGGATGTGTGGATGGAGATGGATGGATGTGTGCATGGAGATGGATGGATGTGTGGATGGAGATGGATGGATGTGTGGATGGATGGAGATGGATGGATGTGTGGATGGATGGGATGGATGTGTGGATGGATGTGTGCAT
>CM026396.1:28228791-28245455 GCA_014843695.1 Archivesica marissinica | reverse complement strand
CAGTCAGTCATACAATGGGTAATGGTGCATAATGGTTCACATCAGTCAGTCATACACTCGGTAATGGTAAATAATGGTTCACGAGAGTCAGTCATACAATAGGTAATGGTACATAATGGTTCACAACAGTCAGTCATACAATGGGTAATGGTGCATAATGGTTCACGACTGTCAGTCATACAATGTGTAATGGTGCATAATGGTTCACAACAGTCAGTCATATAATGGGTAATGGTACATAATGGTTCACAACTGTCAGTCATACAATGGGTAATGGTGCATAATGGTTCACAACAGTCAGTCATACAATGGGTAATGGTGCATACTAGTTCACATCAGTCAGTCATACAATGGGTAATGGTGCATACTAGTTCACATCAGTCAGTCATACAATGGGTAATGGTACATAATGTTTCAGAACAGTCAGTCATACAATGGGTAATGGTACAAAATGGTTCAGGACAGTCAGTCATACAATGGGTAATGGTGTATAATGGTTCAGGACAGTCAGTCATACAATGGGTAATGGTAGATAATGGTTCACAACAGTCAGTCATACAATGGGTAATGGTGCACAATGGTTCACATCAGTCAGTCATACAATGTTTAATGGTGCATAATGATTCAGGACAGTCAGTCATACAATGGGTAATGGTGCCTACTGGTTCAGGACAGTCAGTCATACAATGGATAATGGTGCATACTGGTTCATGACAGTCAGTCATACACTGGGTAATGGTACATAATGGTTCAGGACAGTCAGTCATACAATGTGTAATGGTGCATTATGGTTCAGGACAGTCAGTCATACAATGTGTAATGGTGCATAATGGTTCAGGACAGTCAGTCATACAATGGGTAATGATGCATAATGGTTCACGACAGTCAGTCATACACTGGGTAATGGTGCATAATGGTTCACGACTGTCAGTCATACAATGGGTAATGGTACATAATGGTTCACGACAGTCAGTCATACAATGGGTAATGGTGCATAATGGTTCAGGACAGTCAGTCATACAATGTGTAATGGTACAATATGGTTCACAACAGTCAGTCATACAATGTGTAATGGTGCATACTGGTTCAGGACAGTCAGTCATACAATGGGTAATGGTGCATAGTGGTTCACGACAGTCAGTCATACAATGTGTAATGGTACATACTGGTTCAGGACAGTCAGTCATACAATGGGTAATGGTGCATAATGGTTCAGGACAGTCAGTCATACAATGTGTAATGGTGCATAATGGTTCAGGACAGTTAGACATACAATGTGTAATGGTACATAATGGTTCTGGACAGTCAGTCATACAATGTGTAATGGTGCATAATGGTTCAGGACAGTCAGTCACACAATGTGTAATGGTACATAATGGTTCAGGACAGTCAGTCATACAATGGATAATGGTGCATAATGGTTCAGGACAGTCAGTCATACAATGTTTAATGGTGCATAATGGTTCAGGACAGTCAGTCATACAATAGGTAATGATGCATAATGGTTCACGACAGTCAGTCATACACTGGGTAATGGTGCCTAATGGTTCACGACAGTCAGTCATACAATGGGTAATGGTACATAATGGTTCAGGACAGTCAGTCATACAATGTGTAATGGTGCATAATGGTTCACCAGAGTCAGTCATACACTGGGTAATGGTGCCTAATGGTTCACGACAGTCAGTCATACAATGGGTAATGGTACCTAATGGTTCAGGACAGTCAGTCATACAATGGGCAATGGTACATAATGTTTCACGACAGTCAGTCATATAATGGGTAATGGTGCATAATGGTTCATGACAGTCAGTCATACAATGGGTAATGGTGCATAATGGTTCAGGACAGTCAGTCGTACACTGGGTAATGGTGCATAATGTTCAGCACAGTCAGTCATACAATGGGTAATGGTGCATAATGGTTCAGGACAGTCAGTCATGCAATGGGTAATGGTGCATAATGGTTCAGGACAGTCAGTTATACAATGGGTAATGGTACATAATGGTTCAAGACAGTCAGTCATACAATGGGTAATGGTGCATAATGGTTCAGGACAGTCAGTCATACAATAGATAATGGTGCATAATGGTTCACAACAGTCAGTCATACAATGATTAATGGTACATAATGGTTCAGGACAGTCAGTCATACAATGGGTAATGGTGCATAATGGTTCAGGACAGTCAGTCATACACAGGGTAATGATGCATAATGGTTCACGACAGTCAGGCATACAATGGGTAATGGTGCACAATGGTTCAGGACAGTCAGTCATACAATGGGTAATGGTGCATAATGGTTCACATCAGTCAGTCATACGATGTGTAATGGTACAATATTGTTCACATCAGCCAGTCATACAATTGGTAATGGTACATAATGGTTCAGGACAGTAAGTCATACAATGTGTAATGGTACATAATGGTTCAGAACAGTCAGTCATACAATGGGTAATGGTGCATAATGGTTCACGAGAGTCAGTCATACAATGTGTAATGGTGCATAATGGTTCACGAAAGTCAGTCATACAATAGGTAATGGTGCATAATGGTTCAAGACAGTCAGTCATACAATGGGTAATGGTACATAATGGTTCACAACAGTCAGTCATACAATGGGTAATGGTGCATAGTGGTTCACGACTGTCTGTCATACAATGTGTAATGGTACATACTGGTTCAGGACAGTCAGACATACAATGGGTAATGGTGCATAATGGTTCAGAACAGTCAGTCATACAATGTGTAATGGTGCATAATGGTTCAGGACAGTCAGTCATACAATGTGTAATGGTACATAATGGTTCAGGACAGTCAGTCATACAATGGGTAATGGTGCATAATGGTTCAGGACAGTCAGTCACACAATGGGTAATAGTACATAATGGTTCAGGACAGTCAGTCATACAATGGATAATGGTGCATAATGGTTCAGGACAGTCAGTCATACAATGTGTAATGGTGCATAATGGTTCAGGACAGTCAGTCATACAATGGGTAATGATGCATAATGGTTCACGACAGTCAGTCATACAATGTGTAATGGTGCAAAATGGTTCAGGACAGTCAGTCATACAATGTGTAATGGTGCATAATGGTTCAGGACAGTCAGTCATACAATGGGTAATGATACATAATGGTTCACGACAGTCAGTCATACAATGGGTAATGGTGCATAATGGTTCACGACAGTCAGTCATACAATGTGTAATGGTACATAATGGTTCACGACAGTCAGTCATACAATGGGTAATGGTGCATAATGGTTCAGGACAGTCAGTCATACAATGTGTAATGGTACAATATGGTTCACAACAGTCAGTCATACAATGTGTATTGGTGCATACTGGTTCAGGACAGTCAGTCATACAATGGGTAATGGTGCATAATGGTTCACGACAGTCAGTCATACAATGTGTAATGGTACATAATGGTTCAGGACAGTCAGTCATACAATGGGTAATGGTGCGTAATGGTTCAGGACAGTCAGTCATACAATGTCTAATGGTGCATAATGGTTCAGGACAGTCAGACATACAATGTGTAATGGTACATAATGGTTCAGGACAGTCAATCATACAATGGGTAATGGTGCATAATGGTGCAGGACAGTCAGTCACACAATGGGTAATGGTACATAATGGTTCAGGACAGTCAGTCATACAATGGATAATGGTGCATAATGGTTCAGGACAGTCAGTCATACAATGTTTAATGGTGCATAATGGTTCAGGACAGTCAGTCATACAATGGGTAATGATGCATAATGGTGCACGACAGTCAGTCATACAATGTGTAATGGTGCAAAATGGTTCACGACAGTCAGTCATACAATGTGTAATGGTGCATAATGGTTCACGAGAGTCAGACATACAATAGGTAATGGTGCATAATGGTTCACGACAGTCAGTCATACAATGGGTAATGGTACATAATGGTTCAGGACAGTCAGTCGTACAATGGGTAATGGTGCATAATGTTTCAGAACAGTCAGTCATACAATAGGTAATGGTGTATAATGGTTCACAACTGTCAGTCATACAATGGGTAATGGTACATAATGGTTCACGACAGTCAGTCATACAATGGGTAATGGTGCATAATGGTTCAGGACAGTCAGTCATACAATGTATAATGGTACAATATGGTTCACAACAGTCAGTGATACAATGTGTAATGGTGCATAATGGTTCACGACAGTCAGTCATACAATGTGTAATGGTACATAATGGTTCACGAGAGTCAGTCATACAATGGGTAATGGTGCATAATGGTTCACAACAGTCAGTCATACAATTGGTAATGGTACATAATGGTTCACGACAGTCAGTCATACAATGGGTAATGGTGCATAATGGTTCACAACAGTCAGTCATACAATGGGTAATGGTGCATAATGGTTCACGACAGTCAGTCATACAATGGGTAATGGTGCATAATGGTTCACAACAGTCAGTCATACAATGGGTAATGGTGCATAATGGTTCAGGACAGTCAGTCATACAATGGGTAATGGTGCATAATGGTTCACAGTCAATCATACAATGTTTTGTACCTAATGTTCACGACAGTCAGTCATACAATGGGTAATGGTACATAATGGTTCAGACAGTCAATCATACAATGTGTAATGGTGCATAATGGTTCAGGACAGTCAGTCATACAATGGGTAATGGTACATAATGGTTCACGACAGTCAGTCATACAATGGGTAATGGTGCATAATGGTTCACATCAGTCAGTCATACAATGGGTAATGGTGCATAATGGTTCACAACAGTCAGTCATACAATGGATAATGGTGCATAATGGTTCAGGACAGTCAGTCATACAATGAGTAATGGTGCATAATGGTTCACATCAGTCAGTCATACAATGGGTAATGGTACATAATGGTTCACAACAGTCAGTCATACAATGGGTAATGGTACATAATGGTTCAGGACAGTCAGTCATACAATGGGTAATGGTGCATAATGGTTCAGAACAGTCAGTCATACAATGGGTAATGGTACATAATGTTTCAGGATAGTCAGTCATACAATGGGTAATGGTGCATAATGGTTCAGGACAGTCAGTCATACAATTGGTAATGGTAGAAAATGGTTCACAACAGTCAGTCATACAATGGGTAATGGTACATAATGGTTCACAACAGTCAGTCATACAATGGGTAATGGTGCATAATGTTTCAGGACAGTCAGTCATGCAATAGGTAATGGTGCATAGTGGTTCAGGACATTCAGTCATACAATGTGTAATGGTGCTTAATGGTTCAGGACAGTCAGTCATACAATGTGTAATGGTGCATAATGGTTCAGGACAGTCAGTCATGCAATGTGTAATGGTGCATAATGGTTCACAACAGTCAGTCATACAATGTGTAATGGTGAATAATGGTTCAGGACAGTCAGTCATGCAATGGGTAATGGTGATTAATGGTTCAAGACAATCAGTCATACAATGTGTAATGGTGCATAATGGTTCACAACAGTCAGTCATACAATGGGTAATGGTACATAATGGTTCACATCAGTCAGTCATACAATGGGTAATGGTACATAATGGTTCACATCAGTCAGTTATACAATGTGTAATGGTACATATTGGTTCAGGACAGTCAGTCCTACACTGGGTAATGGTGCATAATGGTTCAGGACAGTCAGACATACAATGGATAATGGTGCATAATGGTTCAGGACAGTCAGTCATGCAATGGGTAATGGTGCATAATGGTTCAGGGCAGTCAGTCATACAATGGTTAATGGTGCGTACTGGTTCAGGACAGTCAGTCCTACACTGGGTAATGGTGCATAATGGTTCAGGACAGTCAGTCTTACAATGGGTAATGGTGCATAATGGTTCAGGACAGTCAGTCATGCAATGGGTAAAGGTGCATAATGGTTCAGGACAGTCAGTCATACAATGGGTAATGGTACATAATGGTTCAGGACAGTCAGTCATACAATGGAAAATGGTGCATAATGGTTCACACCAGTCAGTCATACAATGTGTAATGGTACATAATGGTTCAGGACAGTCAGTCATACAATGGGTAATGGTGCATAATGGTTCAGGACAGTCAGTCAAACAATGTGTAATAGTACATAATGGTTCAGGACAGTCAGTCATACAATGGGTAATGGTGCATAATGGTTCAGGACAGTCAGTCATTCAATGTGTAATGGTACATAATGGTTCACGACAGTCAGTCATACAATGGGTATTGGTGCATAATGGTTCAGGAGAGTCAGTCATACAATAGGTAATGGTGCATAATGGTTCACAACAGTCAGTCATACACTGGGTAATGGTGCATAATGGTTCACGACAGTCAGTCATACAATGGGTAATGGTACATAATGGTTCACATCAGTCAGTCATACAATGGTAATGGTGAATAATGGTTCACAACAGTCAGTCATACAATGGGTAATGGTGCATAATGGTTCAGGACAGTCAGTCATGCAATGGTTAATGGTGGATAATGGTTCAGGACAGTCAGTCATACAATGTGTAATGGTGCTTAATGGTTCAGGACAGTCAGTCATAAAATGTGTAATGGTGCATAATGGTTCAGGACAGTCAGTCATGCAATGTGTAATGGTGCATAATGGTTCAGGACAGTCAGTCATGCAATGGGTAATGGTGCTTAATGGTTCAGGACAATCAGTCATACAATGGGTAATGGTGCATAATGTTTCAGAACAGTCAGTCATACAATGGGTAATGGTACATAATGGTTAAGGACAGTCAGTCATACAATGGGTAATGGTGCATAATTGTTCAGGACAGTCAGTCATACAATGGGTAATGGTAGATTATGGTTCACAACAGTCAGTCATACAATGGATAATGGTGCACAATGGTTCACATCAGTCAGTCATACAATGGGTAATGGTACATAATGGTTCACGACAGTCAGTCATACAATGGGCAATGGTACATAATGGTTCACGACAATCAGTCATACAATGGGTAATGGTGCATAATGGTTCAGGACAGTCAGTCATGCAATGGGTAATGGTGCATAATGGTTCAGGACAGTCAGTCATACAATGGGTAATGGTACATAATGGTTCAGTACAGTCAGTCATAAAATGGGTAATGGTGCATAATGGTTCAGGACAGTCAGTCATACAATGGATAATGGTGCATAATGGTTGACACCAGTCAGTCATACAATGTGGAATCGTACATAATGGTCCAGGACAGTCAGTCATACACTGGGTATTGATGCATAATGGTTCACGACAGTCAGTCATACAATGGGTAATGGTGCATAATGGTTCAGGAGAGTCAGTCATACAATGTGTAATGGTGCATAATGGTTCATATCAGTCAGTCATACAATGTGTAATGGTACAATATGGTTCACATCAGTCAGTCATACAATCGGTAATGGTACATAATGGTTCAGGACTGTCAGTCATACACTGGGTAATGGTGCATAATGGTTCACATCAGTCAGTCATACAATGTGTAATGGTACATAATGGTTCAGGACAGTCAGTCATACAATGGGTAATGGTGCATAATGGTTCAGGACAGTCAGTCATACAATGTGTAATGGTACATAATGGTTCACGACAGTCAGTCATACAATGTGTAATGGTGCATAATGGTTCACGAGAGTCAGTCATACAATGGGTAATGGTGCATAATGGTTCAGGACAGTCAGTCAAACAATGTGTAATGGTACATAATGGTTCACGACAGTCAGTCATACAATGTGTAATGGTGCATAATGGTTCACGAGAGTCAGTCATACAATAGGTAATGGTGCATAATGGTTCACAACAGTCAGTCATACAATGGGTAATGGTACATAATGGTTCATCACAGTCAGTCATACAATGGGTAATAGTGCCTACTGGTTCAGGAGAGTCAGTCATACAATGGGTAATGGTGCCTACTGGTTTAGGACAGTCAGTCATACAATGTGTAATGGTGCATAATGGTTCGGGACAGTCAGTCGTACAATGGGTAAAGGTACATATTGGTTCACGACAGTCAGTCATACACTGGGTAATGGTGAATAATGGTTCAGGACAGTCAGTCATACAATGGGTAATGGTGCATAATGGTTCAGGACAGTCAGTCATACAATGGGTAATGGTACATATTGGTTCACATCAGTCAGTCATACAATGGGTAATGGTGCATAATGGTTCACAACAGTCAGTCATACAATGGGTAATGGTAGATAATGGTTAATAAAAGTCAGTCATACAACGGGTAATGGTGCACAATGGTTCACATCAGTCAGTCATACAATGGGTAATGGTACATAATGGTTCACGACTGTCAGTCATACAATGGGTAATGGTGCCTACTTGTTCAGGACAGTCAGTCATACAATGTGTAATGGTGCATAATGGTTCGGGACAGTCAGTCGTACAATGTGTAATGGTGGATACTGGTTCACGAGAGTCAGTCATACAATAGGTAATGTTGCATAATGGTTCACGACAAGTCAGTCATACAATGGGTAATGGTACATACTGGTTCACGACATTCAGTCATACAATAGGTAAGGTTGCATAATGTTTCACAACAGTCAGTCATACACTGGGTAATGGTGCATAATGGTTCACGATAGTCAGTCATACAATGGGTAATGGTACATAATGGTTCACATTAGTCAGTCATACAATGGATAATGGTGCATAATGGTTCACAACAGTCAGTCATGCAATGGGTAATGGTGCATAATGGTTCACAACAGTCAGTCATACAATGGGTAATGGTACATAATGGTTCACGACAGTCAGTCATACAATGGGTAATGGTGCCTACTGGTTCAGGACAGTCAGTCATACAATGTGCAAAGGTGCATAATGGTTCGGGACAGTCAGTCATACAATGGGTAATGGTGCATACTGGTTCACGAGAGTCAGTCATACAATAGGTAATGGTGCATAATGTTTCACGACAGTCAGTCATACAATGGGTAAAGGTACATAATGGTTCACGACAGTCAGTCATACAATAGGTAATGGTGCATAATGGTTCACAACAGTCAGTCATACACTGGGTAATGGTGCATAATGGTTCACGACAGTCAGTCATACAATGGGTAATGGTACATAATGGTTGACATCAGTCAGTCATACAATGGGTAATGGTGCATAATGGTTAACAACAGTCAGTCATGCAATGGGTAATGGTACATAATGGTTCACGACAGTCAGTCATGCAATGGGTAATGGTGCATAATGTTTCAGGACAGTCAGTCATGCAATGGGTAATGGTACATAATGGTTCACAACAGTCAGTCATACAATGGGTAATGGTGCATATTGATTCAGGACAGTCAGTCATGCACTGGGTAATGGTGCATAATGGTTCAGGACAGTCAGTCATGCAATGGGTAATGGTGCATAATGGTTCAGGACAGTCAGTCATACAATGTGTAATGGTGCTTAATGGTTCAGGACAGTCAGTCATGCAATGTGTAATGGTGCATAATGGTTCACAACAGTCAGTCATACAATGGGTAATGGTGCATAATGGTTCAGGACAGTCAGTCATTCAATGGGTAATGGTGCTTAATGGTTCAGGACAGTCAGTCATACAATGTGTAATGGTGCATAATGGTTCAGGACAGTCAGTCATACAATGGATAATGGTGCATAATGGTTCACAACTGTCAGTCATACAATGGGTAATGGTACATAATGGTTCACGACAGTCAGTCATACACTGTGTAATGGTGCATAATGGTTCACGACAGTCAGTCATACAATGTGTAATGGTACATAATGGTTCACAACAGTCAGTCATACAATGGGTAATGGTACATTATGGTTCACAACAGTCAGTCATACAATGGGTAATGGTGCATAATGGTGCATACTGGTTCAGGACAGTCAGTCATACAATGGGTAATGGTGCATAATGGTTCAGGACAGTCAGTCATACAATGGGTAATGGTAGATAATGGTTCACAACAGTCAGTCATACAATGGGTAATGGTGCCTACTGGTTCAGGACAGTCAGTCACACAACGGGTAATGGTGCCTACTGGTTTAGGACAGTCAGTCATACAATGGGTAATGGTACATAGTGGTTCACGACAGTCAGTCATACACTGGGTAATGGTACATAATGGTTCACGACAGTCAGTAATACAATTGGTAATGGTGCATATTGGTTCACAACAGTCAGTCATACACTGGGTAATGGTGAATAATGGTTCAGGACAGTCAGCCATACAATGGGTAATGGTGCATAATGGTTCAGGACAGTCAGTCATACAATGGGTAATGGTGTATAATGTTTCAGAACAGTCAGTCATACACTGGGTAATGGTACATAATGGTTCAGGACAGTCAGTCATACAATGGTTAATGGTGCATACTGGTTCAGGACAGTCAGTCATACAATGGGTAATGGTAGATAATGGTTCACAACAGTCAGTCAAACAATGGGTAATGGTGCACAATGGTTCACATCAGTCAGTCATACTATGGGTAATGGTACATAATGGTTCACCACAGTCAGTCATACAATGGGTAATAGTGCCTATTGGTCCAGGAGAGTCAGTCATACAATGGGTAATGGTGCCTACTGGTTTAGGACAGTCAGTCATACAATGGGTAATGGTACATAATGGTTCACGACAGTCAGTCATACACTGGGTAATGGTACATATTGGTTCACGACAGTCAGTCATACACTGGGTAATGGTGAATAATGGTTCAGGACAGTCAGTCATACAATGGGTAATGGTACATATTGGTTCACATCAGTCAGTCATACAATGGGTAATGGTGCATAATGGTTCACAACAGTCAGTCATACAATGTGTAATGGTAGATAATGGTTCACAAAAGTCAGTCATACAATGGGTAATGGTGCACAATGGTTCACATCAGTCAGTCATACAATGGGTAATGGTACATAATGGTTCACGACAGTCAGTCATACAATGGGTAATGGTGCCTACTTGTTCAGGACAGTCAGTCATACAAAGTGTAATGGTGCATAATGGTTCGGGACAGTCAGTCATACAATGGGTAATGGTGCATACTGGTTCACGAGAGTCAGTCATACAATGGGTAATGGTGCATAATGTTTCAGTACAGTCAGTCATACACTGGGTAATGGTACATAATGGTTCACGACAGTCAGTCATACAATGGATAATGGTGCATATTGGTTCACAACAGTCAGTCATACACTGGGTAATGGTGAATAATGGTTCAGGACAGTCAGTCATACAATGGGTAATGGTACATAATGGTTCACATCAGTAAGTCATACAATGGGTAATGGTGCATACTGGTTCACAACAGTCAGTCATACAATGGGTAATGGTAGATAATGGTTCAAAACAGTCAGTCATACAATGGGTAATGGTGCACAATGGTTCACATCAGTCAGTCATATAATAGGTAATGGTAGATAATGGTTCACAACAGTCAGTCATACAATGGGTAATGGTGCACAATGGTTCACATCAGTCAGTCATACAATGGGTAATGGTGCCTACTGGCTCAGGACAGTCAGTCATATAATGTGTAATGGTGCATAATGGTTCGGGACATTCAGTCATACAATGGGTAATGGTGCATACTGGTTCACGAGAGTCAGTCATACAATGTGTAATGGTGCATAATGGTTCACGACAGTCAGTCATACAATGGGTAATGGTACATAATGGTTCACGACATTCAGTCATACAATAGGTAATGGTGCATAATGGTTCACAACAGTCAGTCATACACTGGGTAATGGTACATAATGGTTCACATCAGTCAGTCATACAATGGGTAATGGTGCATAATGGTTCACAACAGTCAGTCATACAATGGGTAATGGTACATAATGGTTCAGGACAGTCAGTCATACAATGATTAATGGTGCATAATGGTTCAGGACAGTCAGTCATACAATGGGTAATGGTAGATAATGGTTCACAACAGTCAGTCATACAATGGGTAATGGTGCACAATGGTTCACATCAGTCAGTCATACAATGGGTAATGGTACATATTGGTTCACGACAGTCAGTCATACAATGGGTAATGGTGCCTACTGGTTCAGGACAGTCAGTCATACAATGGGTAATGGTGCCTTCTGGTTTAGGACAGTCAGTCATACAATTGGTAATGGTACATAATGGTTCACGACAGTCAGTCATACACTGGGTAATGGTACATAATTGTTCACGACAGTCAGTCATACAATGAGTAATGGTGCATATTGGTTCACAACAGTCAGTCATACACTGGGTAATGGTGAATAATGGTTCAGGACAGTCAGTCATACAATGAGTAATGGTGCATAATGGATCACATCAGTCAGTCATACAATGGGTAATGGTACATAATGGTTCACATCAGTCAGTCATACAATGGGTAATGGTGCATAATGGTTCACAACAGTCAGTCATAAAATGGGTAATGGTGCACAATGGTTCTTATCAGTCAGTCATACAATGGGTAATGGTACATAATGGTTCACGACAGTCAGTCATACAATGGGTAATGGTGCCTACTGGTTCAGGACAGTCAGTCATACAATGTGTAATGGTGCATAATGGTTCGGGACAGTCAGTCATACAATGGGTAATGGTGCATACTGGTTCACGAGAGTCAGTCATACAATAGGTAATGGTGCATAATGGTTCACGACAGTCAGTCATACAATGGGTAATGGTGCATAATGGTTCACGACAGTCAGTCATACAATGGGTAATGGTACATAATGGTTCACATCAGTCAGTCATACAATGGGTAATGGTGCATAATGGTTCACAACAGTCAGTCATGCAATGGGTAATGGTACATAATGGTTCAAATCAGTCAGTCATACAATGGGTAATGGTGCATAATGGTTCACAACAGTCAGTCATACAATGGGTAATGGTAGATAATGGTTCACAGCAGTCAGTCATACAATGGATAATGGTGCAAAATGGTTCACATCAGTCAGTCATACAATGGGTAATGGTACATAATGGTTCACGACAGTCAGTCATACAATGGGTAATGGTGCCTACTGGTTCAGGACAGTCAGTCATACAATGTGTAATGGTGCATAATGGTTCGGGACAGTCAGTCATACAATAGGTAATGGTGCATATTGGTTCATGACAGTCAGTCATACAATGGGTAATGGTACATAATAGTTCACGACAGTCAGTCATACAATAGGTAATGGTGCATAATGGTTCACAACAGTCAGTCATACACTGGGTAATGGTGCATAATGGTTCACGACAGTCAGTCATGCAATGGGTAATGGTGCATAATGTTTCAGGACAGTCAGTCATGCAATGGGTAATGGTACATAATGGTTCACGACTGTCAGTCATGCAATGGGAAATGGTACATAATGGTTCACAACAGTCAGTCATACAATGGGTAATGGTGCATAATGTTTCAGGATAGTCATTCCTGCACTGGGTAATGGTGCATAATGGTTCAGGACAGTCAGTCATACAATGTGTAATGGTGCATAATGTATCAGGACAGTCAGTCATGCAATGGGTAATGGTGCATAATGGTTCAGGACAGTCAGTCATACAATGTGTAATGGTGCTTTATGGTTCAGGACAGTCAGTCATGCAATGTGTAATGGTGCATAATGGTTCACAACAGTCAGTCATACAATGGGTAATGGTGCATAATGGTTCAGGACAGTCAGTCATTCAATGGGTAATGGTGCTTAATGGTTCAGGACAGTCAGTCATACAATGTGTAATGGTGCATAATGGTTAGGACAGTCAGTCATACAATGGATAATGGTGCATAATGTTTCAGTACAGTCAGTCATACACTGGGTAATGGTACATAATGGTTCACGACAGTCAGTCATACAATGGATAATGGTGCATATTGGTTCACAACAGTCAGTCATACACTGGGTAATGGTGAATAATGGTTCAGGACAGTCAGTCATACAATGGGTAATGGTGCATAATGGTTCAGGACAGTCAGTCATACAATGGGTAATGGTACATAATGGTTCACATCAGTAAGTCATACAATGGGTAATGGTGCATAATGGTTCACAACAGTCAGTCATACAATGGGTAATGGTAGATAATGGTTCACAACAGTCAGACATACAATGGGTAATGGTGCACAATGGTTCAAATCAGTCAGTCATATAATGGGTAATGGTAGATAATGGTTCACAACAGTCAGTCATACAATGGGTAATGGTGCACAATGGTTCACATCAGTCAGTCATACAATGGGTAATGGTGCCTACTGGCTCAGGACAGTCAGTCATATAATGTGTAATGGTGCATAATGGTTCGGGACATTCAGTCATACAATGGGTAATGGTGCATACTGGTTCACGAGAGTCAGTCATACAATGTGTAATGGTGCATAATGGTTCACGACAGTCAGTCATACAATGGGTAATGGTACATAATGGTTCACGACATTCAGTCATACAATAGGTAATGGTGCATAATGGTTCACAACAGTCAGTCATACACTGGGTAATGGTACATAATGGTTCACATCAGTCAGTCACACAATGGGTAATGGTGCATAATGGTTCACAACAGTCAGTCATACAATGGGTAATGGTACATAATGGTTCAGGACAG
This sequence comes from Archivesica marissinica, assembly GCA_014843695.1. Taxonomy (NCBI): domain Eukaryota; kingdom Metazoa; phylum Mollusca; class Bivalvia; order Venerida; family Vesicomyidae; genus Archivesica; species Archivesica marissinica. The sequence goes on along the minus strand of CM026396.1, from coordinate 28,230,878 downwards.
TCAGTCATACAATGATTAATGGTGCATAATGGTTCAGGACAGTCAGTCATACAATGGGTAATGGTAGATAATGGTTCACAACAGTCAGTCATACAATGGGTAATGGTGCACAATGGTTCACATCAGTCAGTCATACAATGGGTAATGGTACATATTGGTTCACGACAGTCAGTCATACAATGGGTAATGGTGCCTACTGGTTCAGGACAGTCAGTCATACAATGGGTAATGGTGCCTTATGGTTTAGGACAGTCAGTCATACAATTGGTAATGGTACATAATGGTTCACGACAGTCAGTCATACACTGGGTAATGGTACATAATTGTTCACGACAGTCAGTCATACAATGAGTAATGGTGCATATTGGTTCACAACAGTCAGTCATACACTGGGTAATGGTGAATAATGGTTCAGACAGTCAGTCATACAATGGTAATGGTGCATAATGGATCACACAGTCAGTCATACAATGGGTAATGGTACATAATGGTTCACATCAGTCAGTCATACAATGGGTAATGGTGCATAATGGTTCACAACAGTCAGTCATACAATGGGTAATGGTGCATAATGGTTCATAACAGTCAGTCATACAATGGGTAATGGTACATAATGGTTCACGACAGTCAGTCATACAATGGGTAATGGTGCATAATGGTTCACGACAGTCAGTCATACAATGGGTAATGGTGCATACTGGTTCACGACAGTCAGTCATACAATGGTAATGGTGCATAATGGTTCACGACAGTCAGTCATACAATGGGTAATGGTGCATAATGGTTCACGACAGTCAGTCATACAATGGTAATGGTACATAATGGTTCACGACAGTCAGTCATACAATGGGTAATGGTGCATAATGGTTCACAACAGTCAGTCATGCAATGGGTAATGGTACATAATGGTTCAAATCAGTCAGTCATACAATGGGTAATGGTGCATAATGGTTCACAACAGTCAGTCATACAATGGGTAATGGTAGATAATGGTTCACAGCAGTCAGTCATACAATGGATAATGGTGCAAAATGGTTCACATCAGTCAGTCATACAATGGGTAATGGTACATAATGGTTCACGACAGTCAGTCATACAATGGGTAATGGTGCCTACTGGTTCAGGACAGTCAGTCATACAATGTGTAATGGTGCATAATGGTTCGGGACAGTCAGTCATACAATAGGTAATGGTGCATAATGGTTCATGACAGTCAGTCATACAATGGGTAATGGTACATAATAGTTCACGACAGTCAGTCATACAATAGGTAATGGTGCATAATGGTTCACAACAGTCAGTCATACACTGGGTAACGGTGCATAATGGTTCACGACAGTCAGTCATGCAATGGGTAATGGTGCATAATGTTTCAGGACAGTCAGTCATGCAATGGGTAATGGTACATAATGGTTCAGGACAGTCAGTCATACAATGTGTAATGGTGCTTTATGGTTCAGGACAGTCAGTCATGCAATGTGTAATGGTGCATAATGGTTCACAACAGTCAGTCATACAATGGGTAATGGTGCATAATGGTTCAGGACAGTCAGTCATTCAATGGGTAATGGTGCTTAATGGTTCAGGACAGTCAGTCATACAATGTGTAATGGTGCATAATGGTTAGGACAGTCAGTCATACAATGGATAATGGTGCATAATGGTTCACAACAGTCAGTCATACAATGGGTAATGGTACATAATGGTTCACGACAGTCAGTCATACAATGTGTAATGGTGCATAATGGTTCACGACAGTCAGTCATACAATGGGTAATGGTACATTATGGTTCACAACAGTCAGTCATACAATGGGTAATGGTGCATAATGGTTCACGACAGTCAGTCATACAATGTGTAATGGTGCATAATGGTTCACATTAGTCAGTCATACAATGGATAATGGTGCATAATGGTTCAGGACAGTCAGTCATACACTGGGTAATGGTACATAATGGTTCACGACAGTCAGTCATACAATGGGTAATGGTGCATAATGGTTCACGACAGTCAGTCATACAATGGGTAATGGTACATAATGGTTCACATCTGTCAGTCATACAATGGGTAATGGTGCATAATGGTTC